>VZSF01008422.1:1659563-1714696 GCA_013398295.1 Chionis minor
CCCCGGCTCCTGTCCCTGCCCAGACACCTGAGTGCTCCCGTGTCCCTGTCCCCCGGTCCAGCCCTTGTCCCTCTGCTTCTATCCCTCTGTCCATCCTTTTGCCCCATCCCTCTGTCCCTCTGCTCCAGCCCCTGTCCGTTTGCCCTGTCCGTCTGTCCTTGTCCCTCTGTCCCAGCCCCTGCCATTTCGCCCCGACCTCTCTGACCAGCCCCTGCCACAGCTGCAGCCCGGCCTCTGCCACACCTGCACCCACTGCTGCAGAAAGGTGAGATTCTTACTTAAACCTTCTCCATTCCCTTCTTCAAAACAATACACACAGACACACAGACACACGGAGCCGGGCCCTGCAGCTCCGGGAGGTCAGCGTGGGAGTCCCTGGGAAGGGCAGGTCCCCCAAGAGGGGTGTTCAGCCCCCCGAGAGCGTGTGCCCGGGCCCCTCATGCCAGGAAGAGGACCAAACCCAGCAGGGACTGCAAGGGGAACGAGCAGATGAACACAAAACACTGGCAAGTAGGATAATTCATAAAAACATACATTTTTAACAAAGCAGGACTGGCAGAAGGACCACAGCAATGGGAGAGGGAAACAAATCTACCAGGGTTTAAAGCAACCACCACGCTGCTGCTGGATCCCAACTGATGCCCAGAGACAGCCCGGGTGAGCGGTGGTGACATGATGTAATCGGAAAGGAGAGCCTACCTGCCAGCATTTTTGAAGTGCAAAACTGGCACGGTCCAGGGGCTCCCTCTTGGATTGGTTTCAGTGCCCGAGGGAAAGGTTCCCTCCACGGAGGCGCGAGCCACATGGACGGCACCACGCAGCTGCCCTGCGTCCGTGCAGGCTGCTTTGCTGGCCCACCTCCCACCCAGCTGACAGAGAGCCCACGCGCCGGGGCCCCGGGGACATCCTCGCCATCTGCCCGACTTGCCTTTTCTGCTGGCTCTGCACCGCGCCCCAGTTCACCACCAGCAGCAAAACTTTGCTGCAGTTTCCCACCTCGCTGGGTTGGGCCTTGCTAGGGAAGGAGCGAGGCCATGTCCCTCGTTGGCTCGGACGGAGAAATGCGCTGTGGCATGACGCTGCTGTAAGGATGGCAGAGACCGGCGGTGCACGGCGTAGGGGACGGGGCAGCTCCCACCGCCGCTCCGGCTGGCGGGCATCCCGGGCTACCACCGTGGAGACTGAGCTCCGCAGCGGCCGCCGAGAAGTCAGGCTGGCTCTGAGGATTCCTTTCTAGCTGGGCTATTTTTTTTTTTCAGCTTTGTGTGTTTGTTTGTTTTGGTGTTTTGGGGTTTTTTTTAACATCTGTGCCTCCTCCATAAATTTCAATGCTTGTAAAAGTTACGGACTAATAACATAATTTCCTTATGCCAAAATCTTGTGCAGGCACAAGCTGTGCGGGCTCGCTGGTGAAACCGCTGCCAGCGGGACGTGTTCTCTCTCGTGCATTCCCATTTCCCTCCACCCAGAGCTTGCCAGCCCGGCCAGGCCGTGCCAGGGGGGCTTCAGCTGAGCAAACGCACCTGGGCTCGTGCCCCCTCTGCCCAGCGTCTGTGGAAAGTCAGCCAGTCGGTTTGAGGGGAGGCTGCCAGATGTAGCCAACTCTCTTATTTCATAAAAAAGGTGGAAGGGGAAAGGGGTGATGGGCTCACACTGCCGCGGGAGGAGAGGGTGCCGGCTGGCTCTGCTGGGGTGCCGCCGTACCAATTGCCAGCAATGCCTTTTCATTCTTTTTCCGCCAAGAGATAATTCCCTAAAGAAGCTTGGGGAAAGGGGGGGTAACTAATCTGCCAAGAAATTTTGGGGCTCGAGGTAGTGGTTCCTGAAGTTGCTGGGATTTGGATAGGGTGGTGAATTTAGCAGTGAATTTAAGCTGATGGATTTTAGGCAATTTTCTTTGTTTCCAGCTGCTTAGTATCCAGAGCGGCCAGGACTGTTAGTGCAGCCAGCCCACCCCTTCCCTCTGCAAGCTCTGCGCGTCACTTACCGATGAGGGGATATTCAGTAAAGGAAAGCAAAAAAGGTAACGTCTCCACTTGGAAGCCTTGTGCCTCTCCTTAGTCACCTCCTTTCTCCATTTCTTTTTCTTATGCCTCTCTCTCTCTCACCTCTCTCTTTTATTTCTTACTCTATCACAAGAGCTCTAACGTCTTCGTCGTAGGGAAGGGAAGGTCCCACCGTAACAGCCTGCCATGTCATCCAGGCTCTGTTGATGGGGGAATCCAGCAGAGACTCCAGACCCGTAATATTCAGGGACACAGGCCTCAAAGGGACCATTTGAGGACATTTAGGGACACAGGACTCAGACCCTGTTTCCTGCCCCCACCAGCAAAGTGTAACAGACATTTAGCCCAGAGGAGGTACCTGCCTTCCTGGCCCCTACCCATCTAGGTAAAAAAAGTGCTTCCCAAAACTGTCCTGTCTATTTCAGGCTCATCTTTGCATAGAAGACCAATGCAAATGGTGCCCATCAGCAAAACAAGGACACCCAGGGTATTGTGAAAACCACAAACCCCGCAATTCTGCATGTCCCTACAGTAGCAGGGAGACATTTGCTGAGAACATTTGCAGGGAGCCACGGCTGTGGCCAAGCCCTGTGCATCAGAGGGAAGGAAGAAAAAGAAGCTTCCAGTCCCTGACAGTCTTTGCCTAAAGGAAAATTTCTTCCTGGTCCCAGCATGATCTCACTCTGCGTAAATACGGTACCTCATTTCTGAAGATGAGGGGTTTATGCAATGTCTTTGGCCGGTATTTCTCATCCATCCTTCTCCCACTGACAGGAAGGTTAAGATATTATTGTTAATAACAATAAAACAGCTTATTTAAGAAAAGTGACTAAGACCAACCCACCCCTATCAAAATAAAAGCTTGTAAAAGTCATAATAATCTCTATTTTCATACTCCTCTGATCCAAGATTCTTCATATAAGTTACAACTATTCCCTGTTAAAGGCAGAAAGCACCTAATCCTGCAGGACAGAGGTTCCAACAGGCTTTTACCCCTTGTGCAGTATTTTTTTAACACAGAAAACAATAGGGAGTAAATTGAGATGAGAAATGAGAAAAGACTTGTCTGCAATGGAGAATGCAATAGGTGGAATGTAAATAATTACTTAGGAGGCACGGGCCCCTTCTAAGCATGGGCAGTGGGGGGAAATCACAGCACAGATGGACGTGGCGGCAGTCCATATTAATTTATGGAAGTGATTATTCAGGCAGTGGAGCTGCTCACTTCATTCGGAGAGAGAGCTTGCACCCCAAAAGCAGAATTGAAAAGCACATTAACAGGCAAGTAGCTGCTTTATTAATGTGGCCACGGCAGATCATTTTGCCAGGGTCAGGGTAGGCTGAGGAATTATTAAATAACACTGAGCAATAAGGAGCTTTGTCCGAGCTCCTTAGGTCTGGGTAAAGGCTTTCATGGAAGAGTGTAGAAAAACACTCTTGTCACTGTCACCATGTGGAGAGTCCTGATGCATATCTTGTCCCCAGCTTTTAACAACTTTCTGTGACAAAAATTAAAGAAACTGCCCAGACTTTCTACATAATCAGCTGCAAATAAGAGAGCTATGGAGGACCAGGCTGCAAGGGCCATTTATTCATTGTGGTATAGCACGTAACATCTGAAAACAGGACTGCAAGCTGAAGTGCTTCTGAATTTCTTATGCTAATAGAGACTATAAGGTGGACTTTCCAAAGCAAGATCTTTCCACTAAGTGGGTTTATTTTCTGCTCATCCATGCAAGCATGCAGTGTTTTCTCTGGATGTGTTTCCTCTTGACCATCAGACAGACACAGAAAGCAAATCTGCTCTTTTTGCTGCTTGGAAGGTCTTACTAAAGAAAGGCGTATCGATGGCTAGAGGAGAATGATGTGACGGATGTGCAGAAGAAACAACCTTTGCAGGTCATACAAGGGATGAATTGCCCATGAACACTTCACCCTTGAAGAAGCACTGCTGCGTTACTGGCAGTGGTGGTACCCCTGCACCCAGAAGGCACTGTAGCTCAGGCATGTTCTTGTCCTGAGACATAAGGGATGAGTTTTACTGTGCAGCAGATGGCCTTCTGGAGATGGAGAATGTGATGCATTCAGCAAATGACTCGCACTGAAACTGCAGCACACAACCACACTGAGCTACTTGGTGCCAGCGTGGCATCCCATCCCATCCCATCCCATCCCATCCCATCCCATCCATTCCATTCTTGTCCCAGACATAGACTAGAAAAAGTACAAATTGTTGAGGTGGACCTCTTCTGTCTGTCTCAACAGGTGGGCCATCAACACCATTGATGCACTTCAACTGCAGGCTGGAAAGTCCTTCCTCCGTCATCCCAAGGTGTATGGGGTCTCTTCATAATCCTAATCAGGGAAATAAATGGGGAGGATGGATCTCATCATGCTAAAGTGAGATGAACCCCATGTCTCTTGGGGCTATCACTGAAGCTGAAGCTTCAGTGGCACTAAAGATTGGCTTCAGCAAAATTGAAGCATCTGATTGCAAATGTTGGACAGGAAAGTCAGAAGTAATTAGTAGCAAATCGATCTCGCCTCTTCTTCCAAAACAAAGTCTTCTGTTCATGAAGCCTCCTTGTTTTCTTCTCCTATTTATGCAGGGACTTACCAGAGAGGCCTGGTGCTCCAGAGCTGTCTTGGCCATGCCAAATAACCCTTTGGGATGAATCCCTTTTTTGTGCACAGGACTTGTTACAGTCAGATAATAATGCAGTCTTGCCTTGCCAGTTACATGAACTTTGCTCTTAAGTAGAGCCCAAGTCATTTCTAAACAAAGGCCTAAATGTGAAATTATAGGCAACTTCCATGCCTATGTTATTACGAGATTTTAATTTTCCTAGGGTAGGAACAATAGCAGCTGTTTGGCTGCTCCATTTTCCAGTGGGCTGGCACATTATGGCTCTTCTGTAAACTGACATCTCATGATTTCATCTGAAAATAGAGTATTTAACCGCACACATTTTTCTCTCTCTCACATTGCATTTCATTCAAATGGGTTTAAACTTGTGTTTCTTTATTGCTTATTCATGTTAATGAGGTATAATATAAAAGAGAATATTAAAAGGCTTTTCCTTTTCAGAAAAGCATTCCTTTACAAACTCTGTGGATGCTATCAGTTAGGTGAGCCCAAATCCTTACATTTATTATTGATCTTGTGGACACTAAAAAAACTTCAAATTAGGGAACAAGTATTAAGAACTTTCTGTTGTCTGCCTTAATAACAGGATTTAAGGGTGAATACTTTCAAAGGGTAGAAAGTTTTTATGCTTCGATACCTCATATATTTCATTTTTATGAAATTGCTTTAAAGATTTAAATCTCCCACAGCACATAAACTATGCTCAGGTTTAGAAAAGAAGGTACTGGGAGGGACTTGGAGCTTAAAATTATTCTGGATGTCTATTATGCATTAAATTTCTGAAGACAAATATGCAATGCTCATTATGGGTCTTGCTTTTACATATTCCGAATTTGGATGGTCTTTCCTTTCATGTATGATTTTGGGTGCAACACAGGCATAAGAATATACTTTTTTCTGTTTCAGATCCACTGTGCTGCTGTGCCTTATTAGCACTGCGTGAGGGGCGTACCTAAGCATATTTAAGGCAATTCCACTTGATTGTGGTTACTTACAATTCCAATGTTCTTATTTTGCAAATCTGATTTTCAACATTCTTTAAATAAACGTGTCTTATATAAAGAGGCATTTCCCACAACAAATACTCATGCCCATGACTATTGTTTTCTACTATCCATTTGCTGCTCTGGATTTCCATGAAGAAATGCTGGGTATTTACCCGGTTACATCTGCATACTAAAGTTCTCAAGGCTTTCATTAACTTGCAAATATTTATTGTGGGTGGCCTTTATCTGAAGAATTTTTTAAATGTCAGTGGCCACAAAAGAAACTCTTAGTCCATTTTACAGCCTAATTTATCTCTCCACTTCGCTATTCTAGCTTGAATAACCCCAAGGACCCAAGGTACACAGGGCTAACAGGCCAGGACAGTTTTAACAGTTTACTTTGTGAAGGAAAATGGGATGTAAATCCTGAGGAAGTCTATAAAAGATATTCCTTCTGTTTTATTTAATGATCGCTAAACCTTCAGAGACCTGGAAAAGATATTCCTTCTCTTTTATTTAACAATCCCTAAACACGCAGAGATCTGGAAAAACATTTTACAGCAAGTTTTGAGGACCCTCTTTTATCATCTCTGCATTTAAATACGCAATTTGTGTGACTGAATGTCAGTGGACCTGTGCGTGGAGATCCAAGATTCAACACCCTTATCTAAGGCACACAACTGCAGCCTGCAGGGCCACAAGCCTTTTGCAGGGATACCTTTTGTTTGCCTACTGTCTACCACAAAAACTTTCTAGGCCACGGGTGCAAATAAGATCTGAGGGAAAACGGAACGGTAGTTACAGCAAAGCTATTTCAAATACCCAGAGATTTATGCAGACCTTACGGATAAGGCGGGAGCCGCACCGAGGGGCTGGGGCGTGTGGGCAGAGGGTGTCCCCAGGCAGCCACCCGGCCGCAGCATCCGTCCTGCAGCCCGGCGTGGGGACGTACACGGGGGTGTCAAAGCTCATGACTTATGTGAGACCCGGTCACTGGGGGCCACCGAATGCTCAGATTCGTTTTTCAGCCCCTCGGCACAGGGGTTAATGTGTTGGCCGCCCTCACTGATTGAGTCACTGCGTCTATGCACAAAACTAAATCTCTCTTTTTCTCTTTTTTTTTTTTTTTTTTTTTTCTGATTAAAGAACATCTTTTGCAGTGGCAGTGGGAGCCTGGCTCTGGCTTTTGACTCGAGTGGGCTCCCAACAGCAGCCCACCAGCAGAGACTGAGCACCAAGTGAGAGTGATGCAGGGGATGAAGGTAAAAGCTGTTTGACACAGCCCTGCGGGATGGTTGCAGAGCATAAAGGGACAAACAAACTGGTGGTAACTTATTTCTCCTTCACAACACTCTTCATTTATTGAAAATATTTCATCAGAGCCATGCACTTCCAGAGCTGCATGGTCATACTACTTTTATTTAATTTCACCCGCTTGGAAATCATCAAATTGGTTGCTTTTCACAGCAAGCCCCATCCAAGAAACATGCCAGGACCATAAAACATGGGGCCAGCATACAGTGACCAAGTGAATGCGGTAAGGAAGTTAGGAATGGTACCTCCACTCCAGTTTTGACCCACAAAATTACTTTTTCAACCAAAAAAGACTGCTCGGAAAATCAGACGCATAGGTTAATTTAAAAAAATCTTAATTCATATTAACAGCAAAGTATTAGGATAAACCAGAATATTATAGAATAAGCAGATATTTTTCATTATTCCAAATCCTCCACCACAAGTCTAAAATTCATCACTTATAAGTCAAATATTCCTCCCAGCTCCCTTTAAGAAGGTCACTGAGAAATTGCTCAGAGTGGTTGTCAATGAGAATCTCTTGTATAATATGAAGTATAAATGAGAGCACAGCTTTTTTATCCTCTAGAGGAATCATGGTTATACTGCTATGGAGCGATCCAGTCATTGGGAGAAAACTGCCTGGCTCTCATCTCTGCCCCTGGCTTCTTTCTCTTAAGGAAATCTGTCCTTCCATGTGTCAGTGTCATCAATTTTAACATATCAACCTTATCAACCAGCCCAGGACGGGCAGCGGGCTCAGGGTGCGACTGTACTGGGTTAGATACCGGGTGAGGTGCTGCCAAGCTCCCTTTACACGAAGGATATTGAGTGCTCTTAGTAAAACAAGCAGTCTGCTTCACCACTTCTAAGTGGAAAGGTGCTCCTCACATCTTCCCAAAGCCCAGGAAGGCATATCATAGGGCTCCATCCACTGAAGCTTCGCTCCAGCTCAGGGCTTTCTGGCCAAGCTACAATCTTATAAGTTTTTCAGTGCAGTAAACTCTATTGCTCCCTCTTCAGGATGATGTAAGGGTGCTTTTTTAACTATCTGACCCATATGAAATATTTTCATTTTTAATAGTTATCTTCCCCTCCCCATGTTGGACTTTGCTCCACCAGTGCCACATATCAGAGCCGAGTCACGGCAGAGGTATCTCCCTGTGAAGGCACATCAGATATGAAGAAGTCTCCTCTTATCCATCTCTTCAATAAGCTGAGCAGATCAGGCTCTGTCAGTCCCAGTGAGCTCCCTGCTCAGCCCTCCATGTGGTGGTAACCCCTCAGGAAGCACTCCCTGGAGAGCAGCCTCCCCAGCGGACGTGTGTCCTCCTGTTTCTTGTGTGACACGATGCACAACGGTGTGAAGAGGCACCGTGCTCACAAAACTGAACAGGCTCTTGGAGAGCTGCCATGGAGGGGACGGGATGGACCTGTGAAACTGGTGCCTTAAAATACGCCGCTGGGTCATCATGTGTTGACTCGTAACAGGTTCAAAGATTTCTGATGGATGTTTATAGAGTCAGAACAAATCCCAGGGTGTAGCTGTAAATCCCTGCTCATCTTTGCATTTCCTCTGTTTTCTCAAAGTTCTTTTGAAGCCCCCCAGGATGTCCCAGCCCAACACGGGGGACCTCAGTAGCTCCAGTGCAACCCCATTGCTCAGCCTCCTGTACCCGCATAGGAACTTCAGCCAGGCAATGTGCCAGCCCTGGGTTGCCTTTTCCATGGCAGCTCCTTCTGTAATAAAAATACATGACCAGCCCAGGTGCCAGTGTGTCCCTGGAGCACCTGGTCCATCGGCAAGGGGGTATTCGGCAAAGTGATGCCTACAAACATCCATGGCCACTGCTTTTCCACAAAAACAGGGCAGAAGACACCCAGTTGGCTGCAGGACCCCCGTGTATGCCCACCACAACCGGTGGTGAGGGGCAGCCCCTCTCCCCTGTTCCCTCACAGAGTCATAGTGCTGCTGGGTGCCTGCTGCTCTGGGAAGTCTCCCACTGCCCTTGGGGCTCTTCAGGGACAGGGAGGGGGACCCTAGGTGTCCTCCCGAGCGAGACAAGTGGAGTGGTTGCTCCCAAATTTGGTTTACCCACTCAATCTCAGTGCTTCAAACACCATTCCTCCTGCCCCTTAGGAAGAGGGAGCCTGAGCCACCAGAGGCAAAGTCCCCGTGCTGCCCCTGGCCTGTGTGATCGTACCATCAAGGTGGCTGCCGTACCATGATCTTCTGCCCAGGACACTTCAGCTATTCGGAAGAAATTCTCTGGGGTTGGGACATTTTTCTCTCCAAAATCCTTTATGGAAGGGTGCGTGCCCTGAGAGCATGCGCCACCAGCTCGTGTCCCTAAGGAGGAGGTGGGTAATGTCTCCAAAGTGACCTGGGGAGACCGGAGTTTACAGTTTAGTAACTCAAACATCCTCCACCTCCTGTTGTCAGGCAGTGTTGGGATCACGGCATTGTCTCTGCTGCTCCGTGGCCACAACATGGCTTTATCAGCTGTCGCAGGGGGCTTGGGCCACCGCTCCTGGCAACACTATCTGGCTAATTTCTTGGTCTTCCCCTTGCTCCTCCTTCCAATAAGATAAGCGGAAAGGAGTTATCTTCGTTAGCTGTACACACAGACTTAATTCCTCACCACAGAGCTGGAAATCCTGGGTTTCCAGGCACGGCCACCACTCCCACGCCGGTGCAGGTGCGGCTGTGCAGGCAGCCCTGCCCCGGGGCTGCTGGTGGGCTCCGCTCCAGGACTGGCTCTGCCTGTCCCCCTCGCCATCCTCCTCGCCCAACGGCCAGCCATGGCACCTGGGGCTGCGTGAGAGAGCAACGCCCATCCAACCTGGTGTCTCCCAACTACATTTCTACCAAAAGAGAAGGTACTGCAGAGGTACCACCACTGTCAATGGTCACACGTGAGATCACCGCAGCTCTGGTTCACAGGAGGAGGTGGGAACGCTGCTCAGCCTGCAGCCGCCTCTGCCTGTGTCCTGTCGCAGCACATCTGCCACTCTCCTGTGGCTGGACACCCGTGTCCCACCTCCCAGTGACCCAGGGAGCAGGCTGGGGAGTATTTGCTTGGTGGGGCCAGAGCGGCTGCGCCGCCCGCCAGCAGCCTGGCTCAGAATCAAAGGATGTTTGTCAAATCTTCTAGGGGCCTTGAATGGAAGAAGATACAGAAATGCAAAGCATGGTATTCTTGCTTTTTTTTTTTTTTTTTTCCTTTGGCAAATGGCCTAGAAAAGTAACAAAAAGAGACAGAAATGCCAAAAAGCAAACCACCTACTGTTGTCTCCTGGAGATAAACCAGAACATTGTTCCGAGCAGCAGAATGCTGCTGTCATTTCTCCTGGAAGGGAAGAGAGCGTCGCCCAGTCCTGAGGAGGGGCCGGAGGTGAGGGAACGAGAAACGAGTGGTTCAAATGGACCTCTGAGAGGGAAGTCAAGGTAGAGCCTTTAGATGTGTTTGGCACAAAGACCAGGCAAAATAACGTGATGTCACCTACTTAGAAAAATCATTGCTGCGGGAAGTTAAGGCGGCCTCAGAGACACTTGCGACATTCAGCGGGTTACAATAGTTTGTTGTGGGTTATTATGACTCCCACTCCTGAGGAAAGATCTTCTGGGCATGAGTCACGGGGACCCTGCCCGGCTGTGTTATTCTCTCCCATGGCACCCTATTGTCTATTATGTTTTCTTCACCCCACACCAAAAATGCAGACTTTCAAGTTTACAATTTCTGACACATGCAGCAAAGTCTGAACCCCAAGTTTGGTTCTTGTGCTCCTTGTGCTATTTTTACTCAGTTTTTGCAATTTTAATCCTTTTGAGTACAATAGCAGCTTTTAAGCAAGATGCCTCTGCTTGATGTAGTATTAGTTTGTATTTACTAAAGCCCAGCCCCATCACTAATGAAATTTACACCAGGCTCAGAAAGATTTGACCTTTCATGTGGGTAACAGAGAGGTTACAATATTTGGTTGAAGATTATTGGCCACCAAAACCTAATCTTGGGGCAAGAAATGCAAAAAATGCCTGCGGACTCTGGCAGAGCAGGTTAAGCAAATCCTGCAGGAGTAGCTCAAGTGGATCCTGTCATGCCCCGTCCCTGCGCCGCTGCCAACGTCCCTCCGAGCTCCAAACCAGAGATGATTCAGCACCTACATCCCCGCTGCTCCACCCTTGTGCCTCAGCTCGAGCTGACTTCTGTGGATATTTTCCGTTGCTGACACCATTAGAGCAGCAGTAACCTCTGGCAGGCAGGTGGGAGACAGCTCCATCTTCAACCCCTGTCCCTGTTTGCTTCACTGCCCACGAGCCGAAGCCCTGAGGAGCTGAAGCTCCATTTGCAGCCAGAGCAAGCTGTGGAAAGTCAGCCATTCACCTTTCTCATATTCTTTGGGGATAAAACAATGAAAACAAGAACAGATTTAACATAGCAATGTGCTACGGGAGCTGGATTTTGGAAATCACATATAGAATAACTCACTGGCCGGTACCGGGAACCATTGATGGCATCTTTACTCACCACAGTCATCTGAGTTAAATTCCCTTAATGGCTACTTCCCAGCCACAATCACCACTTTATTCTGCATGTTTTCACACACTTCACCTGCTGAGAGGATGTTAGCCGGCCGCCTTCATGCTGCTGGGTAGAGAGAGCATGCTCCCAGGTGGCAGAGGAGTGCTGTATCTCATTCCTGCCCTCCGTTACAGTGACACACATAACGAAACCGTTGATGAATGCTATTCTTCCTGCAGGCTACTGGGTCTGTGAAGGATCAAAGTAAAAGTACGTTTTCATAACTCCAGGTGCTTAAGGAAAGTAATAAATAACGGCATTGCTGTGGCTGTGTATAGACTCTGTACCCAGGGACAAAGCATTTCGCAAACGTAGGTAAGATATGTTATTCATATTTTATACAAAGGGGAACTTACAACCCAGCCGATAGGTGATATTTTTCTTCTATGTGCTCAATGTCTTGGAACAAAAGCTATTTTAATGGTATTACATTTGGCACAAGTCTGCACCATGCACTCCCATGTGCAGCTCCGACTGTTGTGAGTGAAATTTCTGGGCTCAGGACTACGGCTGGAGACACATCAATGCTCTTGTGTGCTGCTATGACCATGTCCTGCGAAAATTACTTACTGAGTAAAGCATCTTGTAAGCCCCTAGGCGGGCTGAAACACTGACACAGGACCGGGTTTGCCGTGCCATGACTCGGGGCAGCACACAGCCTTCACCTTCCCATCTCGCACTGGCCTAAATATTTGCTTGTGCAGCAAGGTGATGGGGAGCACCAGCTCCCCAAAACGTGTGTGCAGCCTTTGGGGCATGAGCAGGTTGTCTCAGGGAGTGCTCCAAGGACGCCACACGCAGGGTGACCTGGTGACCCACTGACTGGTGTGGGAAGCTGGAGGCTGTGGGAGAAATGGAAGAGGACGACTTTGTTCTTTGTTTGCAATAGTGTTTTTCTCACTCTGATTAAACTGCAGTGCAGCTCATTAACTATTCAGGTGTTGTCCGCATCTTTAGAGAAGGAAATGCAAGATGACAGACTATTTAACAAGTTCATTTTGAGCACAAAATGTGTTTAAGGCAGGAAAAAATATTACTTCATGCAAAACTTGGGTCGGTGTAATTGCAGGTCTGACTGCTTCAAAGATGAAAAGCCTCTTTCTTAATTCAAGGCAAATGTAGCAGAAATAATGTTTAGAAAAGAGGTGCAGGTAGGTACACACCAGGGAGTGCAATTTTAATATCCTGAGTACAAGATTTTTTAAATCTTTCTCTGACCCTGTGTTAACGCACTTCGTTACATTTCACCTGCCACATTCGTCTTTGTCGGTTTCTTTTTCCTCCCTGCAATTTGTTTGCCCAAGTTTTCTCCTCTTTCCCTCTAAATGCTCTTGCCCGGGTTCGAGCCTCCCTGGAGGCCCCAGCACTGACCCTGCAAATGCCGTGGGACAAGGTCTGGTTTAATCCTCCACGAACAAAACCACCCATGGTTCCTCCAGAGCCTGCCAGTGCCGGCACGTCTACAGCACCGGGAAGACACACCGTGTGGTCCAGCCTCTGGACACCTGCCCTTAAAAATATGCAATGAGACCAGGAGTTCATTAATCAAGAAGGGAATGGGTAATTGCCGATAAGCTCTGAAGTTCAGGGCAGATCCATGCCCAACGCTCCAGCCGTGCCTCGGTCAGGGTTAGAGCTCACGGGGTCCATCCTGGCCACGTCCCAGTCCTGCTCCAGGGCAAAGCAGCACTGCGGACCACCACCAAGCTGGGCCAAGTTTCTGCAGGAGCCAGAAGCCCCCCGTGAGGTGCTCTCACCACCTCCGGCTCTCAGACCTGACCTGCCATTTGAGTATGGACGCTGGTACCGCACCAAGTCGTGAGCCCTTTCCTCTGCAGGCTGTGTGGCAGGGGTGCTCGTTCCACTGCAGAAACCTTTGCTCAAAAAGCAATGTGTCCAAAAGCTCTTACGAGGGGGTAATACTGGGAAGGGACGTGAGCTGAGGCTCCTGGGCACCCTGTGCTGAAACCCTTCCGTTTGTGCTTTTCCCATCAAGGTCTTTAAGCCTGGGACACCGTAGGAGCCAGGCACCTGCATTGGCACTGGACTGTGGAGCATGCGGGAGAACTCCGGCTCTGCTGATCTTTTCTGAATATTGACTTAAATCCACGTGGGGAAGCTGCCAGGATGGGTGGGCTTTGGGAAGGGAGCAGGGAGGAAAGGCGCAGCTCAGCCGGGAATTCAGATAAACTCAACCACGCATCACCCTTCCCTCTTTGCTCAGTGGCCCCAAAAGGCCACCTTTTAAGTTTGGCCAAAAGGAGAGCTGCTGCCCAGCCTGGGTCTCGGCAGCCTTCTTGGCTTTTCCATCTTTACACACATGTGCCTCCATGGGCTGCACTCACTCTTCCACCGAGCTCTGCAGAGCCACCCTGAGCATCCCGTGAACTCCGGCAGAAACTTCTTGAAAAGTTGAAAACCTGCTGATTAGCTACAATATTCCTTGTTGGAGGCACTGGATTTTGTGCTGTTTACTAAGTCTCACATACCTCCTGATTCAATGTTTTGTAAATTTAGCTCTCTCCAGCTTCAGCTGATGTGTGGATGCAGACACTCTTGGATGCTATTTATTCCACAAGTGAGAAACGACTTGATAATTTATGGGTTGTAAACCCAAAGTTGTACAGGTTTTTACCTCAGGGAGAGAATAAATACATGTCTCATTTCAACACATTTTAGACAACGTGCTCCTTTTTAATGGGTTTCTTTGATTTTACTCTGAAATATGTAGACACTTCCTCCTAGGATCCTCATATGGGAGCTTCATGCTGTTCTGTCAGGTTGCATATTTTCCCCCTGAATTTCTTAGAGAAGATCTCGCTCATCTGAATTACAAAGATGTTAACGTTGTGTTGTCACTGTGAATAAGGAGTTTAGTCAAAGATTTTATTTTGATTAAGAAATGGAAGAGTTGGAGAATAATTACTGTGTTGTCAACAGGAAACTTATGGATGTTTAAAATGAATCAGAATGTATTTACTTATTAATAGATGTTGAAATTAGAGTTGGTTTTACCTGGAGGTAAAAGAGCTTGCACATACAGATGTGTAGTTGAGGCTACGCGCATGCCATTTGTACCCCGAGAAAAGAATCCAACTGTAATGGCTATACATTGGAGTATTGGGTGAGGACTTTTTAGGCAATGGCATTTGACATTACAGTTCAAGGATGGAAAAGATTTATTGATCTGTGGGTTAAATAGTGACCCTGGTTTCACCTCTTGTCAGTGCTCTGTAGGTTGCATCTAAAAACTTTACCATAATGAATCCTTAGGCTCAGATAAATGTAAATCCTTCCCTTGATAGATCACAGAGGAGCAAAAGCCTGAAGGAGAGGCTTAGCTCCACCACCTGTTTAATTCAGAGGATATTTTCATTATATTAGGGTCAGTTTTGTAGGATTCCTCCATCTTTGCTTTCCTGATAACATCATTTATTCTGATCTATAACGGCCTCCCAGGCCAATATTTGTAAACAGTGACTGAAGTCATGAGTCAACATCATCTCAACATACAGGATGTCAAACTGAACAGGAAGGTTTATTGTGCCACTGGGCTCAGCTTCGCGTCGCTCAGGTAATTATTAAACCCGGGGTAAACAGAACTTTGATCCCATGTGTATTTTTAAATGATTGGCAACGGCAGATTTTACAGAAATGTCCTTTTGAAAAGCCATTCTCCATAGGAATTCATTGTGTCAACATACAAGGTGTCCAGTGCAAGGTTTAGCAAAGTAAACTAGCCCGCAGAAAAGGTGCCGGTGCAGGGTGCTGTGCGAGGAGCTGCGGGGCCTCCTCTGATCCCCAGCCAAGAGCAGCGTGAAACTTTCATCTCCCAAAGGAGAAAGCAATTCACTCACATCAGGGCTACTGACTAGCGAGAAAAGGTGATTGTGGCCAGGGAAAAAGTGAATGCGTAAAAAGATAAAAATGTGCAGTGCTAAGAAAGCAGGAGGACCTCTCTCTCTCTTTTTAAAAAAGATTATTTCCATCTCTCCCTTTGGTCATGGGAAGACTGTCTAAGCATCTGTGGTCTTCTCCAAGGTGAGCTTCATATTGGCCAAACACCGTGCGCATCCCCTCCTGCATGAGGAAGGTGCTCAAGTTCCCAGTGAAAGAGGTGGGCACCTACAGGGTGGGTGTTAGCACCTCCCTCAGGCGCTGCTCCCCAAAACGTCATCCGTGATCAGAGTTAGGTGATGGAGGTTGGTGTTTACACATGTGTGAAGGCAGGGAAATTTGGGGAAAACAAGCAGAGTTAGGGAAGAAAGGAAATACAGGAGGAGAAGTGGCTCTGGGTGAATTCAGGTGAACTTCTGACCACAAATGGGGGTCAAAAGCACCCAGCATCAGAGATGCAGATCGGCTGAGGGGAAGGGATACCCCTGCAGAGGTGCACCAACTTGTCTGCCATGGGGAAAGCCCACACTTGCAGTGTAATAACTCATCGCCAAGAAAAATAATAGGTGGGACGCTTCGGTAACCGCGTTACTTACCAGGGCAACCCTGTGCCTATGAAGTGCCTACCTGTGCCTTGGACTGCGCACAGCGGAGAGTGCTGTAGCTGGCCAGGAAATGCCCTGAGGGTGAGGTACAGCTGTACCTCAGCAGGCAGCGGCAGTTCCTTTAGGCTGCTAATAAAGGAGCAAATCGAGTGGGCAGGAATATATCTAAGGTCTGGGTGGGCAGAGTAGTGGGCAGCAGGAGCAGCATTTCCCCTCTCAGTCGGCTTTGCTGTCCTGCATCAACCCATGCTCGGGGCTCGGGAAGGCAAATGGCCAGTCTAACCACAGCTGCAATCCCAGCCCGTGAAGCCTAAAGAGACATAACCCAATTCATTCATTTACAGTTCTACTTAACTGAAGAAATTCTTCCTCTGTTTTCATTATAGAAATAATTTCTAACAATGTGCCAGAATGAAATTACGCTTCCTCCACTAATACAATTTTGTGGAAGTATGTAATTATACAGCTCCTGTATTTGAATTTTAAGATGTACTGCACAGTGGCACATCTTATGACTATGTAAATGTAAAGCCCTAAATATTTCATACTAGCTGTAAAATAACATAGTGTAATCAAAAAGTATCCCATAGCTGGAAAGGATGGGCTAGGCGTGAAGATGATGAAAACTCATCAGTTTGCTTGGCACTGTCAGTCGCGTGTTACTTGTCTACATTTCCTGAGATCTCACAGGTAATTTATGGCAGATTTTGCCGCTATTCTTTGCTGCCCATCCCCATAGGTGCAGCCATTAACATATACACGAACTGTCCTGCTCTTCTGTGCCTGGAAGGTCTCTGGGAGGAGAATGTCATGGCCCAGGACCCTCCGGGAGACAGCCCAGAGATCTGGAAGAGGATCCACCAAACCGATGCTGAAGTAGCACTGATGGCTCGACAAAAATAACCAAGCCACTGTGAAGTAAATGTCCTCTTATTTATAGTGATAAAAAAAAAAAAGTATCTGCAAATTGGCAGATATCTGCAGAGAAAATCTGCAAAGAACTAGCATGTGAAAACTCAGCATGCCGGCCAGGCTGCTTCCTAATAGCTTCTCTGTATCACCTCTAGGAAACGGGTATCTACAGCGCTGTCGTTTATTGTTGATGACTGATAATAGGATTACTGCTCCCACATCCAAGAAGCACGGCGTCCCAAATAGCATCGTTTCATGCTGAAGGAAAGATGTTATTATCACATCCTGACTTTGTGTACTGCTCAACCAGTTATCTGTGCGGGACTTGGTGTGGAGCTCTGAGACTTTATAGGATATTATCATGTTATATGAAATTCATGCTGCTGCAGCTATAAATCAAGAGGACAGCTCGTATGGTGGCTGGTTCTCCTTGGAACAGCATCTCTAAGCAGAGGCTCTGTTCTCTGAAAGATTAGAGCATGATTTTTTTAAAAAAATATGTTGCCAATGAATTTAAAGCTCATGAAAATGGCAGGTTTAATAACTTTGGTGTTCTCTGTTTAGCAATGTCATATGTACAGCTACAGCATAAGCTTCTCTGCAACTCCTTAAGAAGATACCCCAAGTCTGACTACAGAGTCCCTCTTCTGCAAGACTAAGAGGATAATCCATTTTAAATAGTAGTTCTTAAACTGCTTTTCCATCTGTAGACACTGGCAAGAAGAGCGCAAGCTGTGGCACTGCCAAATACAAGGAACATCTGTCCACAGGAAAACAATAGGGGCTGCAAATATTTAGGGTGCGTTTTTGGGAGCAGCTGAGCTGATCCTGACGGCTCGTGGCTATGAAAGCACACCGTTCCCTGTCCCCTCCCCCCTATCCCACTCCCCTGTCCATCCCAGGGGCATGGCAAAAAGCCCTCCCGTTTTTTGGCTGAGTTAGTTTTTTGGCTCACGTTGGGGTGGGACAAGCTCCGGGACTGGCACGAAGCAAACTGTGGAAGCACACAACACGGGACAGCCAAGGGGAGAGGGGACCCATTGGCAAGGGGAGATCACTTACTGGGTCTTGCAGGACTGAGCCCCTGTTGTGGTGGGGAATGGTGGAGGCTTGGAGGTGCTCAGCTGGGACTTTGCTCTCCAGCCTCACACAGCCCATGAGGATCAGGAGTGCTGAGTCCAAAAAAAAGATCCCTTCTCCCAAGTAACAAGCGATAGGATGAGAAGAAATGGCCTCAAGTTGTGCGAGGGTAGGTTTAGATTGCATATTAGGAAAAATTTCTTCTCCGAAAGGGTCATCAAGCATTGGAACAGGCTGCCCAGGGAAGTGGTTGAGCCACCATCCCTGGAGGTATTTAAAAGATGGGTAGACGTGGTGCTGAGGGACATGGTTTAGTGGTGGCTTTGGCAGTGTTAGGTTTATGGTTGGACTCGATGATCTTAAAGGTCTCTTCCAACCTAGGTGATTCTATGATAAAAGAGCTGGTATTGCCTCTGGCACTGCATGTTTATCAGCACAGTGCTCATCTGAGCCCTTCTCTTGTGTTCCTTCACCAGAAAAAGCGAAAACTGCATTTGTTGGGCACAAGATGGTCGCTTTACCCTTGGATGGAGAAATTACAGCTGGAAGAGAAACTCCACCTTCAAAAACCACACAGCTGTAAAAGTACTGCTAAATGTAAAAGTTGGACTAATGGCAGCTGAGCACCAAAGGTGAAAACCAGGAAGCTTTGCTCAGCTCTGGTCAGCCTGGCCAAGCTTTCCAGTCTGCCCCAGTTAGAACCTGAGCTGGAGACATCTTGCTGGGCTGCTGACTCTGAATATTTGAACAAGTATCTCGTCTCCTTTTGCTGACAGGAGGCTGTATTATTCACAGGCCAAATGAACCAGGGCACGTAAAGGAGATTGGGGTCAAACATTAAGATATATTTATATAAACTTATCCCTAATTGAGCTGTGAGAAGTTCAATTTCATTTCCAGGGATCAACCGCAGAGGTGGGCTCTCCTATCATCAACCTCACGTGTATCTAGAGTCCCCTCCAAAACTTGCTGGAGTCAGACAAAATCTTCGGATTTGCGCCTCAAATGCTGTTAACCCTCAGCATTTTAAAAACTTATAATAAAAAAAAATCAGAGCTAAAATCCCAGCAACAATGAACTAATTTCCCTGATGGCCAAATAGGCTTAGTAGCTGACCCCGGGAAGTTAGGCCGAAGCAGCAGGTTTTCCTACAGAATTTTCACCTGTGCTGTTGCTTCATTCACAAAAAAATGTGTTAAATTAATTGGAGACCAACTTTTGCACACCCCCAGGCTTTCTATTTCACCCGTGTTTTTAAAATTAGACCCGAGAGGGGAAACGGCAGGTTATAAGCTTGCAGCAGACTTAAAAACTCGTGTATGCCTCTCCTTGGGACTCCCAGCAAACAAAGGGCAAGGGAGTTACTGGATGTGCTGGGAAAAATTATGTTAAGGGCCTTGTAAGTTAAAAAACCAAGCAATTCAGGAGAAAAAACAACCATTAGACTGGCAGAGTTTATCATTTAGGATTCACTCCATACATGTAGGGAGAAGGAAAAAAAAAAAATTCTACAGCATCTAAAACGTAAGGATGGCACTTCATCATCCTTTGGAGAAGCACAGAGAGACCTAAGTGTGTACACAAAAGTAATCGATTAATAACAAAGTTCTGTTGGTTACAAGTTAAGGCTTTAAAATGCCCACTGACTATAAAGGCTTGTAATATTTCCGTAGGTTATTGCCTCTGAGAGGTGTTGCCACTTCATTATACATTGTCTGATTGTTCAAAAGCCTACGATGCTAAAGATGCGCTTTCTTCTGCCTGAAATAATGCCCGAGACTTGACTGAGGGAGTGAATGTATGGCTCATGAATAAAAGATGTTTGCTGCTAAGCAATCTAGAGTGTTCCTCTCTTAGGGGATTAATGCTATTCATCAGAAAATTTTAAAGAATAATTTTTAGAGACTTAAAAAAAAAAAAAAAAAAAAGAGGAATCCAATTGCTTGAGTAATGGTGAGGATGCTTCAGCAGAGGGGACAGCAGGGAGAGAACCAGGGAGGGCATCAAGCCTCGCCGTGGTCCCGGGAGACGTCTCAGACGTCCCTTGCCCCAAGCAGAGGCGAGCTCTCGGTGGCGAAATGCCGCAAGCGTCCTGCTGGCAGGCAGGGGCTGCGGACAGGACAGGCACGGGGACACTCGCCCTGTGGCAGACGCTGTGCTCAACATGTGGCCTCTACTGAGCAGGAGGCTCATGGCGCCGCTCTGGCACTTCAGAAGAGGCGTGAGCATGGCCAAACACGGCGGCACTTCAACTTCCCCTCTCTCACCCAGGGCACCCAGCGCTCGCTCAGGCTCCCGACTATACTGGACTGCTCGAAGGGGTGACCCTTCGAGCTGAGGGAGGGGACCTCTCATCCACACCTTCATGGACGGCCCCAAGTCCTGGGGACACGCTCCGGTCACTGCTGGGCTCCCAGGTACAGCCTTAGAGGCAAAATGCCTGAGCACTGCCCCCCCCGCAGCCCACAGCCAGCTGGGCGACACGAGAACCATCTTACAGGATTTATCGGGGAAGGGTTTGTGCAGGATCAGAAGTAGCGCAAGTGTGAAACTGCTCCGCTGAAGTGTAACTCCCAGACTGGCACCCACGCCGTGCTTCTGCACACGCAACCCAAGTACCGGCGGCAGTCAGTCAAGACACCCAGAGAAGGGGAACGTGCTGCATATGCTGCCACAGGCAGCTCCTGGCAGCGCAGCCATTGCATCTGCCCGTCTGCAGTGCCGCAGTCACACCGGAGAGGTCGAATCCTCCGGCCACAGCGCCTGCCTTGGGCATGGAGCTCCTGCAGGAGGACTGAAGGTTGCTCATGGAGAGCAGCCATGCAGCTCCAGCCCAGAGACACATGCACCGAGTTAATCCCAACTTCCTCACAACAGCAAGTATCTTTTAGGCTGGCAAACATTTTTAAATGACATGTTGAGATGCTGCTGGTGCTCCCATGTTCGGCTGCAGGGGAAGCTACAACCAGCACCTCCAGGTCCCTTTTCTTTTTCATAGCACAGAAGCCCACGTGCACGTGCTCTGGCTGGGGCCGTGACCAAGACAAGTGATGGATCTGTCCCTCTGCTTGTCCCAAGCCTTGGTGGCACAACCAGCTGAAGTGTTCCTACTTCGTGGCGTCTCTCTCTGTAACCCATGCGGAACTGCTCTGTAGATGGCAAGAAGAAAGGGAAGTCCCCTGTGTGCCCAAGACAGTTTTATTCTCCAAGTATACACACGTTTTTTTCTTTTCAGCTCTTGAAAATATTTCTTGTTTTTCTTTTAACTTGGCAGTGAATTGTCAAATTTGTTTTGTGAAGAGTCACAAAGAACCGCAGCCCTGAAAGTGCGCGAAAGAATGAAAAATACTCCTGTTTCTCTAAGGCTGTGGCTCTGCCTGCAGGGTTAGCAAGCGGCGGATTGCAATTATAGTTTAAGCTATTCATTTTATTGCAGGAAAAGCATCAACATGTGTGCTGTATTTTTTGACTTCTAAACAGCAGAGTAAATGTACATAAAATTGAGAAGTGATGTATAATATATGAAAAGAAGACATTTTGATCCATGTGGCAAAATGAAACGTATGCAAATTATTAGCAGTTTGTATAGAATAAAGTTTTACTATACGCATTTTTATGTGCTCACACACAGAATATGTAATCCCGCTAAGGAACATTCAGTCTACCTACAATGAATGAGGGTTTTTAGAATGAGAAACCCTTTAAGGTTTGAGCCAATAATATCTAAAATATGGAGATTAAAAATAACACTGGAATACACAGAGTAGCCAAATGAAATCATCACATTTGTGCTTAAGGATGGAAGCATTCAGCAAACTCTTCATTTCCTCTAGAAATACTTTGCTTTAAATTCCATATTTTCCTTTGCCACATTTTTCACTTAAAAGCCTGCATGAGCTTTTGTACTGTTGCCAGGCTTATTTTTTGTTTATATACAGGTTCTTGCCATGGAGATACGTCCCTGACATGAAGGCATCCAGTATAGGAAATGACATCCAATGCCTTATTCTTCTAGTTTAATTAATGCTCTGACAACTTGGCAATAAGGCTACAGTGAAGAAAAGGTCCCTGCAGGGAACCACAGGTTTTGAGCAATAAGAAAGCTGTCAAAATTTTACTATATATCTATAGTAACATATCGAACATCCAAAGATTTCTGGAAGGCATCTGTAGAAAAGAATTCAAAAGAAAAAAGGTTAGCATAAAAATGATGTTCCTTAACTTACTAAAAATAAAAGAATGACTTTCTCAGCAGCCGGAGTTGGAACTGGATAAGCAGCCTACGCTGACTTACTCGTTTCATGCAAATAGAAATTCCAGTTTTTAATGAGCAAGGACTGTTTGACACAAACAGTAAAAAGGATTAGCCTGATCCCTGTTGAGACTGGTTCTCTTCTGTGATTTAAACAAGCTGAATGAGGAGCAGATCCGTTCCAGACAGTGATCCATGTAAGTATTCTGGATCCCCGTAACCGAACCCGTAAGCCCAAGTCTTCTGCTCCACAGCCCTCTTCTCCTGAGCTGAAAGCACAACAGCAGAGTCTCATCAGCAGGGCAGGAAAAGGCGTCCGCTCTCTCTCCTCCAACTGGTTCAAGATATTGGACTGCATCAAAGATGACATCTTCAATGGAGACTGCAACCGCTCTACGGGCAGCCTGCAGTCACAGACCTCGGAGCATCAGGAACCCGTGGTGATCTATGCCTTACTGAGAGTATCATTTGATTTGCACGATCTTACTGTGCTCTGTCACCATCCTCCCTTTCCCAGGAAAGGCTATTGAGAAGAAAACAGCAGACCAAACTCTGCATCACCTGGTTTTCCCCTGTATCTCCACATCTTTTGGCTGTGAACATGCAGAGCCAGCGCTGCGTTTTCTGATGGACGAGCTATTCTTTAGCTACCGATGGAAAACAGCTGTCCATACTCACACGCTTAATTGCCTTCCACACCAAGGATTCATGAAGTTGTGCCATTATACGAAAATATAAAGCAGCCACTTATTTTTACATATTTCTGAAATCAGGACTTCCAGCTCTTTCGGTGTGAAGGCTCCAAAGTCACAGGAAAGCTTATAGTTCTCACAGACTACTCGCTACAAAGCAGTCTGAATTTCCAGTCTAATCCCCTGCATCCCCACTTTTTATTTCAGCGAAGAGATTAATTTATTTCTGCAAATACATCCCAAATGAATCAGAGGAACCAGCTTCAGTCTCTTCAGGGTTTTCAAAGAAGGTGCCCAGGAGAAAGTAAGAGGCTACCACCAAAAATATTTATTCTAGATGAAAAAAAACTGTACAGAAGAGTACCTAGATACACAGATAACCGGTAAATACCTGCTGCTCAGAGTTCTAGCTGGCATGAATACCAGTGACCATCATGAAGAGTGATTTTCTTCATGATGAAAACTCTACTTAGCTACTCAGAGTTTTGCAAAAGATTAATGTTTTCAGCTCAATTTTTCTATAGTGGGTGTGTCCACGTTACTAGTTTCCATTTTAACGGTAAAGGAATTTTAGCAAAATCTAGTTAGTCAACTGACTGAAAATTAAAGCCAATGTTTCTCTTGTGATGGTGACATTAAAAATGTGATTGTTTCAATGAAATGTTCTGTTACTTCTGTGCTTTAGAGGAATTATTTAACATTATGTCAGGAGCAGTAAAAGGAAAAGTGGAACCAAGTTTAGAGCCAGGTTATGTACACGGTCAATCTAAATTAAAAAACAAACAAACAAAACTCAACCCAGACTACTTTAATTTTAAGTGTTGATGGTGATCAACAGAGGCACCGCTGAGGACAAAACTTTGCAGACAGTGACTATTTGCACAAGCATCATATTCACTTTCCCTATAATCCACCAATCCCCCCCCCCTTGAAGTTAGATGAGATTTTGTTTAAAGGCTTCTAAGCCATTAGAAAAAAACATGGATACATAAACATGCGTCTCTAACGATAGCTCCAAATACATTCTGTCTCGCCTGAAGTGAAGAGTGGCATTGAAGAAGCTATTTTAGGTTACTGCACATGCCCCAAACCCAGGCTAAGTCAAGCGAAAGAGCCTGTGTCCATGGGAGAGGGAGCTCCCCTCCCCGGGAGCAGGAACCATGGGTTTGTTTACATTGGTGGGGAAACTGTGTGCTTGTTTTTGGTCGTTCTTCACATTTTCCCTGAAATTCCCAAATCTCAACATGAAACTGCTTGCAGAACTTGGAGGCGGACTCCCAGCTATTTGTTGTTTGTAATGACTTGCACCCTTAAAGAATAATAAAAAATGGCATAGAAAACGTGACTGTGGGAAAATAGGATGGTTATTCATCCATGCAGTTGGAATTCAGGAACTGCTGTAATTCCATGTGAGTAACAACATTTGCCCCCTTGTAGATATTTCGCGTATTCACATCACATCTTTCACTTCTGGGGTTGCTGCTGAAGACCCTAGAGGGTCACCTGCAAAGTGAAACAACCACTCTCTGCTGTTGCAGTTCGCCAGCAGAGTTGCTCTGGGATGTTCCACAGGCAGCACAGGGCGCTTCCTTCCCCACACAGATTACTGCCACAGGTGGGAATTTTCAGTGCACCAAGTGCAATGGGGTAGGAAGACAAAGAGCTGGGACTGATGGACATGGGGGAGAGGGAGAAACAGCACCTTCCTAAACACTGTAACTAAAGAGAAACAATGAAAACAACAAAAATATAATCAAGGCTTTTGCAAACATGTTGGTAAACAACTTTCCTCTCCATCACCGTTTCCTGGGTTTGCTGAAGGTTGTAGAAACATGCTCCCTAATCTGGCAAGGACGTTTTAATGAGCAGTTATGTACCTTACTCTTTGCTATTCTCCGACTCCCAGGATTTCAGAGGTACCTGCGTGAACATCCTCATTTCCTACGTGAAGACAGAGAAAGCGCTCAGCTGCTGAACTACCAATGCATGGGCTTCAGAAAAGCCTGCTAGTGAAGCTCCATTTCCCAGCCCTACTGGGCCTATTTTATTCCTCTGAACTCAAATATGTGAACAAAGTACATGAAATAACAAGCAGCACATATTTCCCTGAGCAAGAATCAAATGCAGAAAGGAAAGTACTTGCACGTTAGAAATCCCGTTCTGTAGAAAATCTGTATGTGCCAGGAAAACAGAACATATGTGCCGAATTAATTTAGGCAAAACTGCACCTTCGCTGTGCTGCTTATGAAAAATCACATCTACTACACCATGTCTGTCACTGACACTGGCATCAGCATTTCATCAAAATTGAACAAATATGGAAAACAAACACCACAAACAAGATGACCAGCTATACAGCATTCACGGTCCAACATATTTAACCGGGATTTGGAAAAGAACCTTGCTGAAGCTGAACACCTGCCCCCACGTACCCAACAGACCCCCTCCAAATATCCAAACAAGCGCTGCCAGGACAGAAAACAGTATGTGACAAGAAGTTACTTGAAAAAACACACACCTGTGCCAAGGGGGAGACAGGCAAACCATAGCAGCCTTCCTGCTCTGCTAGGTCCCGGGAGATTCCTTCCGAGATACAAACCCCAGCAGCTGGCTGTGCTCGCAGAGCAGCTCTCTGCAACAGCCATTTCAAAAAAATACACAGAATTGTAGCAGGAGCGTACAAGAGGAAAAAGGAGGGAATACAGGAGCCTGGTAGAGTTCTGGGTACCTCCAAACATCAGAGATGTCAAAAAAGCAAAGTTCATCCGTGCTTCATCTCAAAGGAAAGTCCAGCCCCTTTCCATACTAGAGTAGTACAGCTTCACCCAAGCGGTAGGCAGTGAACGTATATTTTCTTTCAGCACTTTGCTCTCTGGTGGTGGTAACTCCCTTGAAAGACCTGTATGATAAATCCTTTTTGGCAACTGCAACACCAGCGGCAATGATTTCTAACCAAATGAAGTACCTGTCTGTTCAAAACCAGTGTTTTAACCAAATGAAAGAAAGAGTTAGGGATACTTCTGCTGCTGTGGAATGTCCGCTTCTTTGTTCTACTCTTCCCTTGGTCCCTCTGTTCAGCTCTAAGAAAGCTCTTCCCTTGCTTAGTTCTAGGGAAAAGAGGGATACTGGTCACTGACAGAGGAGGCACTGCAAGTACAATACACTTCAACCATTAAATCCACCTATGCTACTTTGGACATCATGTTCTCATGCCAGGACCACCTTGCAGACAGCATTCACTTGTTCAACTTAGCATGGAAACACTGATGGTCACAGGCTGCTTGACAAACAGTCTCGGTCTTAGTTTGACACTATACTTCTAAGTTTGTTCATTTTAGAAGCCTAGATACCTACAACTACATGGTGATTCAATATACACAACATTGTATATGCAAATACACGGTTACCTAATATATTCAATATACCAGACATATACAAATATATGGCTAATGTCAAACAACAAGTAGAATGATGTCTTTTAGCTTTCTATTCTAGCATAGAAAATGCCATTAAGCTGTTGCCTTTTAGAGACATCCCTATGTATAGTTTTCAGGCAATCTTCACAATAATGGTTGTACTTCTGTCATTTCAACTCTGCTGGCATACACAAACTGTTTCTGTATTGTTTTCAGCTTCATTTTTTAATGGTTTTACTAAACACACACAAAAATAAAGAATGAAAGAGTAAAAAAAATTACTCCATGTTTATATGAGTATTGTACAGTTTATATGAATCTGCCTGTTCAAAGTAAAAGACATGTCACGTGGAAGTTGAGATAAAAAAACATGCAGTTTTTGCTATTAATCTCCCATCCAATATTCTAGCGGAGCCATTCTGGTATCTATGAACACAGAAAAATTTAGTATTGTATACGATTAGACTTGCTAATCAAGATGTATCTTTATCCCAATGCATATATACTAGCAATGATAAGGCTCTTTTAAAAGTTATATCGTTCAGTTGTTGAGAAAACTGGAAAAGTTACTGTCACTTCAGGTAGCATTTACTCCTGGATGGAGTAAATCATCTGTTTCAAAATTATCTGGGCTGACTAAAACCCACAGTATGCCGACCTCCAGGCAACCCTCAGGAACCTGCTGTTTCTCACTCTTCCCTGCCACCCCTGCCAACACAAGTGCAGAGGGAGTATCTAATCCTGGGATACTCAGCTGTGTACATTTTGGTCACAGACATGCAATATCTCCTGCATTCCTGCTGGGAATCCTGTCTCTCATGCTAGTCTCCTGGCATGGCTGGCTGTTCCAGTTACAGAGGGAGCAGATAGCACCTGAATGGTCTTGGCAAAACTACTCAGTGGGTACTGGAAAAATTTAACCCATGGTAAAAATGGATGTATTCTCACATGTGTAAATAAAGGTGTATAAAAGCACCAAAACTCAGAAAGTGCTCAAATAACCAATATGCTTCTTTAACTCGCACAAAACCAGAGACAATAACTAGGGGAATTATTATGGTAGAAGCAGCTGATTCTGGAAGAACCAGAGTAAGGTAAATCACTGCCAAACAAGAATAAATCCCCTCCTGTATTACATGTGGATGAACCTTTGCAAGCCTTTTTGTAAAAGCAAATCTCCATGTTATATGTGTGAACATGCAGCTGCTGATGAAGTCAAAGCTATTCAAGGGCACGAATTTCTTTGCAACTGTGTGATGGCTGCATTTCTTTCTCCATTATTTTCTTCTAAGATAAGCCCCAGCTCCTCTTGATGTTTGGATCAGCCACTGGAGACAAGCACTATAAGTTTGTAATTTTTGCAGTATTATAATGCTTTGTGACTCAGGAATTATGGAAAAATTCTCTGTCATTCTTTAAGCCCATACTGCTGCACTAAAGTACTTGGAGATTTCCGATTAGTCAAACAACCGTCTTGCTCTGCATCTTTTTCACAGCTCTTAAAACCACCTGTAGGAAGGGTGAAATCCTGGCCCAAGGGAGGCTAAAGGAGGCCAGACCTCATCCACGATAAGAACAGAGTATTGCCAGGGTAGCTATTAAGGAACTCAGCAGTAATTCATAAACTCATTGACACGGATATATAGAAGTATTTCTAGTTTGTCAGAATAAATCCTACTATTCATCATCAGCATAGTTATAGCCTACATCAATCATCCGCACTTCAGTCACCTTGTTCATTCTCATACCCTGCTGATTCAGCTTTAAATTTTACATCACTGATAGGAGTATTTCGAAAAGGTCGTGAAAGTGCATTCAGTGTAAGGACAGTGGTTCCATCTAACGGATCCTCAGTAATGACTCCTCCAGCTAACCTCACTTCAGTCAAATTAACTATAATCCACAAATATTTGTATCCTCATCCTTTGGATTTACACTGGATTTACACACTCATCAGGCTAGTATGGAAGAAATTACATTGAAAAAAAAATGAGCAGTACCGAGTTTTTTCAGTGCTTATTTTTGAAGACCCTTATTTCATGTCTTCTATATTTTGTGCTCCACATTTTGGGGTGGGTAGTTTTGAGGGCCTGGTCACTATATGGGAGTAATGGGGTTACTGAAAAGGTGGGACACGCAAAAGAGTATATTTGACACAACGCAAAAGGGATGTTTTTCCAGCTGCAACCTAATCCAGAACTTATGACTGATTCTGTGCCTCATCCAAACATTGCCAAGACATATACTAAGCATCAGTTCTGACATACGGCATATTTCGCCCTTTCCATCTATATTGCTGTCTAGCAGCCATAGGCAATTAAGTCTTGAGCTGTTCTGGCCTTGCTCTCTTTCTAGAAAAGCGATTGCAACAGTGAAAAGAAAAATAATTTATCCATATTTATGAGCTCATTTCTAATAACCGATTGTATTTTAACGTTAAAACAAGCAATACAGCATATTTCATTAAGTGCTTTACAAGTAACTACATGTGTTTGTGGATCCATACTGTTGAAAAACTAGGACTCTGGAATTAATTTAACCATACAATCCTGAGCTTGGGTCAATTTGCTATTATACTAGAGCAAAAGACCGTTATGCTTGGCTCTTCTTTTTCTGTTTGAAACCTTTGAATCGGCATCTCATCTCTTATCAACCTCCATCATAAGCAGCATTAAAAATATTCCTGAAATGGCCGTATACTAAGCCAAATGGTAAAAATCTTAATAATTTATTTCCCATAGGAAATCAGATACAAACGTTGCCTGAAAATGTCTCTAACATGACGAAATTTATCGTGTATCCATATACTCGTGTAGGGCTACCAGTAAAGCTGTCTCCTAAGGCTCTCCTTACATTGTCTTAATGTGTATACCTGGAATTTTGAACATTTGTGATATTTTCATGAAGGCTGAGTGGAAGCGTGGTATTATTCACAACTTGCTATTGGTAGTAAAGCTTCCCAAAGAAGAGCTGCTTGCTTTTGCTTCGTAGGTGCTAAGGTTTTCAGCCATCCTGACCACCCCTAAGCAGGAGTTTCAGCAGCTGGCACTTCCCCAGCACTACTGCCCTGCCCCGCTTTGCTGAACGCTGTAAACAAGGTTGGCTACAAAGTTTTTGAAGTTTTGTGACTCAAGAGTTGTAGCACTTAATAAATTAGTATCAGGTTTCATATATCAAATTCTAATCCGGATCAGATGTCACAAAAAGCTATGATATATTGTTGCTTTACACGGACTAGTTTACGTATCAACACCTCAAACCTCCTTTCTTTTCCAACTCTCAGCCCTACGTAGTCACACAGGAGATTCACAAGAGCTGAGCTCAGCGCAGCACTAGCTCCAGAACGGGAAGACGCTGTGAAGTTTATCCCCAAGTTAACCTTATGTACATTTTCATTAGTAAAAATAAAAGCAGGTAGTAAACAGGCCATGCGTTTGCATCCAAGCACTTCAGCAACTGTGACAAATGTTGCCACCTCATGGACAGGTGCAGGGTTTGATTCAGCTCAGCGGTAGGAAGGAAAAGGGATCACGGAGATGACTCATTGCTGCCCTTTCACACTCTCCTGGGGGGGGAAGCGACAGCTTGGCCAGAAAGATGCTTTTGTCGCTTAGATTCACCTGGAACGCGTTCATTTGGGTCTGAATCCAGAAGCCTGGCTACACACCCACAATTGGGGATGGGGCGGGGGGAAAGCTACACATGTTCAGGGTATTTGACCATCTCCAATATCAGAGTAAGGGGGAAAATGAATGATTTTTTCCTTGGAAAAAACCATAATGGTTGAGATAAGATGTGGTCTTGTACTGTCAAACAGTCAAATGCCAGCATTCAGGAGTAACAGGGCGTGGGAGCTGGAGTTTTCAAGAGGGTGACAGAAATCTTCAGATCCATGAAGACAGTAATCCCAAACTGGATCAGGAGATTTTAATACCCCATAAAAGTAGCGCTAGTTTGGAATCCGGTACTTTGAAACTAGAGACAAATATAACTGTAGTGTATTCCATCATGTAATTCCAAAACTAAAGTTTTATGTTTTCACACCACATTCGTTATTCACTATTCTGCCTCTTCTGGGGAACCGTTGCAGGAATACCCTGTCACCTGTTGAATTTGTCCCTTTCTGATGGAAAGGCAGCTGTGCCGTCCTCCTCTACAGGACAGATATTGTTACAAACACCAATCCCAGTCTGTATCTTAAAGTACATTCATTGCAAACGGCATTATAGACACTGGATAAGCATAAAAGAAGTGTGAAATGTTTAAGCAAAAATAAAACATTTCAAGTTAGACATTGGGACAGAACTTTAAGAACCAATTATTTTTTAAAATAAAGTTTTGTAAAAATACATTCATAGTCAACACTTATGAATGGTCTGAAAAAAGACAGTATGGTGATTAATTGGGAGTTTCCTGTCATCGTGATCTTCATATAGCAGTGTAACAGTCTGCCTGCATAGGACCGAGAGAAAGAAGGATCTATACCAGCTTGATTTTAAATATGTTCTTATGTTTATTATATTTTGCTGCTCCGCTCTCACAAAATGGTGGCCTCGGGAAAAGCTGCTCTGGCAGGCAATTGCAAAGATGCCTGTGGAGAGGAAGTGAAAAGACTGGGCATACAAACAAGGGCTGCTGCCACATTCAAAGCACTGGGGAGAGTTCATAGAGCAAAATGCAGTCCTAAGTAAATGGGTTTCAGGCAATTTCAGTGTTAAGATAACATCATTAAGAGTAGAACAGATTGTGCTCAAACCCTGCTGTTTATAATTAACACATTGCTTCCAAATACTCCAGGGTCCCTGGTAAATAGTCCTCTGCTCAGATCCACCCAGACCAATCAGAGTATTTTCATCAGATTCCATGCTGGGCCAGCACCTGTTTGGACAAATCCAAAAGAGCCAAAATACTCTTCATTCTGGCCAGCTAAGTAGAGAGATGAACACAGCTTGCCTTAGTCATTGTCACAGTGTCCATATGGCTGTGAAGCTTGTTTTCACAAGAAATCGTACAAGTACTTTATTATGTCGAAGTTCACGGTCCTATAAACAAAACCACAGTGTATTAGAGCAATCATCTTAACGGTGCTAAGACTTTAACCTGTTTGGAGACAGCACACACGGGACATTCCCCAGTCAAAACCAAGCAGTATCTCCAAAAGAAATGCATTCGAGGACGAATGAATTTTTGAACTTCTAGTGTTATTTACTGTACCTATCTTCTGATTATTTAAACTTTGTAAGATTCTAAAAAAGAGATAAAACAACTTTCTAGTAAAAACTGGAAGATTCTTACTTCAATCATTAAGCAGTAAAATATATCAAAGTTAATAAAATTATATTTTCATATGGTAAACATGATACTCCAGTTGGTGATGCAAAGCAGCAATCTTTTATGCTATTGAATGTTTTGTTTGTCTTCCAAACCACCTGTTTTAGCATGTACTACGTAACTCCATCTATACTCATTTGCAGTCTGCGTTCTTTCAGTCTTGACACTCGTTGACCCATGTTCATAGCTAAATTTGAAAAACTGAAGAATGCCATTCAATGGGATAGAAGATTTTAATGTATACTTTTGTACTTTAATGGCAGGCAGAATGAAACAGCAGTAGAATAAAACATATAATTATTTTTTTGTCTCTAAACTCATTCTGCTATACAATCTAACACTCAGACTTTGGGGTTTACTGTTTGAATAAATAATGCAAATTACTGCATATAATGACAAGTATAAAATTAAAAGTTTTTTTAAAAAGTATTCAATGATGCAAAAATAGCCACTCACAATGCTAAGTGAGATTAACTGGCTGAATGTCTTATTTGTTAGACTACAATTATTTAATATTCTCCGTTCACACATCATCCTGTAACCCACTTTTCAAGAAGTTTCTATAAAACTTCATATCGGAGAGACGAAAAGTTCAGAAATCCCCAAGATACATAAACAAGAAATACTGTGTTTGACTCTACTTAATAATCCAGTGACAAAATTAAAGAAATTAACTGCCACTGTTAGACTCACATGACATTGTGTCACTCAAGAAAAGTGCTTTAGTTACAAGGCTTTCCACAGAAACACAATCACACACTAACAAATACTGACCTTATCAACTAAATGAAACACAATTGTCCTGTCATAACAACTGGCTTCGTTACAGACTATATGAAAAAATCCATTACATTCAACAAAGACTAAATCTCTACTTCAGCTACAGAAAATTCATGAACTTAGGTCTAAAATTCCTAGAAGAGAAATAAAAAATTTCTAAAAAAACCCACATCTAACCTTACCTTCAGCCAAAGGTGTAAATACTACATGGTAAAAACCATCGGAATATCTCTGAAAAGGCTGAATATACGCCACAGAATAGAGTCAGACATGAGGTTCTGTGATACTAAAGCAGCTATCACACTAAAAGCCACCAGGAAGAGACATTAAGTTTTCTACCCTTAAAAAACCCCCAAACAACAGGTGGCTTTTGTTTTGTTTTAAATGCAAATTTCACTTTTGCTTAAAGAAATACAAGAAAATGAACCAATAATCTGAACAGCTTGAATGGGAGGGGGGAAGTGAGGGTAAGAGCATTGCTTTCTGTCCTGCTCTTTGCACTCTTCAGCCTTCCATTAGGAAATACACTAGAGTAGCAAGGCTGAGACAGTAAACAAGGCTGAGGTATCTGAAGATTTTAGTGCCTAACAAACTTACTTTAGTACTAGTACAGTAACAAAGAAAAAAAAGTATCAGGGGACAGGTTGCTTACTTGGTGTGTATTTTGGTTGAAATGGCAAAGTAGCTACCTCTCTGCAATAAATATAACGTCTCCCATGAGTGGTTAAAAACTACAGGCAGCTGCAAGACTATAGCACAGCTAAAAAATGAAATTTCTTAAAGCAGAGAAGATCATGCCTTTGCCCTGTAGCTAGCCATATCAAGACATGGGTAAGCCCATTTATCAGGGGTCCATGAAACCTTGTATCTTTATGGAACATCCTCCTTAAAGATTTAACAAAGACTGTGGATTGGAAAAGATACCTAATAAAAAAAGTGTAGCAAAGGAACAAAGCAAGGGAAAAAAAAAGGGAGGAGGGGTAACAGGAGAACAGCAGAACAGGCCAAATTCAAAATCTGTCAGCTCATTTAAATGGCCCTATCTATGTAGCACATAAACACTTCCAAACTACTTTGGGGGAAAAAAGAAGAATTGCTTTATAATTTCCTGCTTAATAACAAGCAGGAAAATCAGTGAGGATATATACATCCACACACATCTGACCTAAAGGGCAGCAAGCCAAAGCACTATACCACGCACCGAGGTTTGCAGTGATAGCATCTCCAACAACTGCTTTCTCCAGTAAGCATGAGCTGCATAGCACAAGTTCTGGCCCTGTTTTCCAGCCATCTCTACCTTCCGGCAACTTCAGTGAAGTCAATAAAACTTCTAAGCACATTAAAGCTGCAAGGAGAGGGATGCCATCTCAAGTATATTAAGGACCCTCATACTTACTGACAAGGCTACTGGACGTTTAATAGCTCAGGAGAGCAACATGTGCAATGGGGATACTGTTGACACAGGCTCCTCCAGAGTCCCACATTACAGAGAAGAGTTGGCCTTGAGAATGTTTCTCCTCCTTTTTACCACATGCTATTTCTGGGCTCTGTTCTGGCTATAGACTTTTTATCCAAGACCTGCTAATAAGCTGGCTGTAGCAACAGGTGTGAGGTAATGCTGTTGGCACTACAAAAAAAGGAGACATAGGCTTGATTGTTGCCTATGTACTGCATGCATTTCTGTCTGTAATTTATCATGGTCTCTCCTGATGGGCCTGGAACTGTTCTCAGACTCCACAACTGAAGACTCTGAATGAACAGAGCCACTGAGGTAACTACATTCATTTATTGTATCAACTACAGACCACACAAGATAGACTATGTGGAAGAATTTTTATACCTGATATAGTTTTTATATCATATGTACAACAAACACCATTAAGAACTAAATATAATTTCAGATTCAAATACCATAATGTGCCTTTTGGTAATGAAATGGACTGACATTTTAGAGCAGTATTTTCACATGAAGTCCCTGACCTTTACTAAGCACAAAGACAGTATGTTACTGTAACACATACTGCCACTGTAAGATAAAATTTTTTTCAACACAGACTTGGACTAAACTTATCTCAAGTTCAACACTTCTCATAAATAAGACTCATTCACTCAATTTTTAGTAAACATCCACAGATTTCTGTTCTGGTCTGCAGAGAGCTAATGACTGAGCAAATACTGGTTTTGAAGTCTCTTTCAGCAAATACAACTGTAAATGATCTCTAATAGGCTCACCGGGCAACAGCTCTGATGAAGTCCAAAGATACAGTACATTTATATCGTGGTCCATCAAGCTGGTCATTATGGCCAACCATGGATAACAGCTGGAGAGTCACAAGAGAGGTGATCTACAAACAAGAGACATTAGTAATGTTAGTCATTTTTGCTAGCGAACAGCAGCGGACAGGTTTTCTTTTTTTTTTGTTTGTCATCATTCCCATATTTCTCCGGGAAGTCACTCATACTTGCTCACTGATTTTCGCACAGTTCTTCAGCTAGCAAACCCATTACGTTTTCAGCACCGACAGTGCTAAAACTGGCAGTTTTTAGCACAGGCTAAACCCTTCATCTTTCATATCAAGAGTTATCCTTGAGTTCTGATCAAAGGGAGAAAGGCAATGTGGAAAGTAGGAATAAAAGGCACAAGCTGAACGTTTTCCAAATCTCTGCCTGAGAACCAGGGGAGACTTTAATTCTCTTTCCTCTATACCCGAAGACCTCCTCTTGAACTTTCACACTCAAAGTTGGATACTCCTATGCCAGCTCATACCACATTTTGAACCGATGGATGTATCGCACTACTCCAGATAAAAAAAGATCTGAAGGTTAGAAAGGAAAGGCTGGAAGATTGTGTGCTTAAAAACAGCATGGTCTGAAAGCAGCAAAATTTTCCTACAAATGCACGCACATTGTGTCTTGACAGAGCCAGTGATTATTTTACCAAAATAGCAACGTACCAGCATATCTCTCACAACCTTCATTCCTCCAAATGATGACTGTGGTATCACTAATGTGCAGTCACGGGATGTCACCATTGAGTAAAACCAGTCTGTTCTACCTCAGTTAGGAAAAAACTCTGTGGTGATTCCACTGCCTCCCTACCTCTTCTCAGCTCCCGGGGGAAAGAGAGGTAAAAGCAGAAAACAAGGAAAAATTTCCCTGTCCTTTGCTATAGATGCTACTGACAATTCAAGGCAACAAGGTTACATTCTATGAAGAACTGTTATCTGACTACTGCTCTACTATTAAAAAAAAAAAACAAAAACCCAGCCAACCATGACCTACCTCTGTGTAATGATAATAGCATAGTAATGAATTTCTGAAGCATAAATATATCAGGAAAGAGAGTGTCAGTTCAAGCCTTAAAGGAAGCACATTGCTATAAAAAGCAGCAGCAAGTTCTTACCAGTATCAATAAAAAAAAATAAATCCTAACTCAGTAATAACCCCACTCTTTTGCTGGAAGTGAACTTTGTCTTCAATCTTTTGACAGTGCTTGCAGGAGGTAGGAATAATTATTAAAGTTTTCCCTTAAGTGGATATAATATAAAAAAATGACACCTACCGGTGGAGAATAGAAAAAAATCATGGTCACCAAGAATAATGCAATTTTTATAACAGCCTGTGCTTAACTTTCTTTTCTATGGAATTAGATAACAATAGTTTGGATGCCACCATTCTGCAAAGTCTTTGGAGTCTGGTGAAGGAATACTGGCCTACCCATACTCACAAAGACAAATTCCATTTACTTATTTCACGTCTATAAATTAAAGAGTAGCACGTGATTTACAAATGGTTAGCATTGACAGCATTTAAGAAAACTGAACTCAGTATACGGTAAATTGTTCAAAATTCAGTTCATGAATCACTTTGAACATATCACTGAATTGGGATCAACCTCAAACTTGTTAGGTGTTTATTTTTTTAAAATACTCGTGAGTTTGGGAGCACATTTTTATACATTCTTCATTCAACAAAGTCCTTATTCAGCCAGTGAAGAAGCATTAGGGAGTAATCTGCTTAACAATTGCTATTTTACACCGCACTGCACCGTTACTGGCGAATCCCTTCGGCAATACGTACTTGCTGCTGGCCTCACGTTCAGAAATCACCAATGAAGGAATGGCAGGAGGCTCCCAAAAGCTCCCAACAAGCACAGCAAAAGCCTAGATAGGAGCTGGACCCACCTCAGTTTTATGTGGGATGTAAAAATGACGTTGCTGCTGCACTACAAATGCTCCAGCAATACTTTAACATCAAAACGCAAGCATTTTCTTTTCCAGCCAGCACCAAATGCTGTGTGTGTAACATAAGGCCAGCAACGTAAAATTCCTTACTAAAGGCTGACTCAATAAATCTGAAATAGCATCAGACTAGATACCAAGTTTCATTAATGTTTTTGACTCAAAACATTAACTCTAAAGACTCAATATACAGTATTACAAGAAAAATGAAGCTATTGATCATCAGAGTAACCCAAGCTTACTTAGCAAACTGCAACCTTTTACTCATTTCTTTCACAAATCCACTATTTATTTAGCTTAATAAAAATGTCATTACAGGGAAGTGAGTGCTGAAACAGTCAGTCCTGGTCCTGAGATTGCTATAGAAGTAGAGGGAATTGCTATTTTCAATTCATGCAGGTAAGAAACAGTTTTATCTCCAAAGAGGCTCAATAAAGCCAAAGAGAAAGAACATATATCTAAGGCGAGTAAATAGGGACCAGCTCCCCTACATACAGCTAGATGTTAGAAGCTAAAATACCTAACTTGTAAGTCTCTGGAGCAGAATTCAAAACCTAGTTACAGATGCCTAGTCCGTACATGGAGAAAGGCAGAAGCCTCCGAAGGACAAATCCAAAAGCCTGCATGCTGAGGGAGCAGCAGCCTGGAGCTCTGTTTGCACAGCTTTTCAATGGGTTCAGGGAATCGAAAACAGCAAGAGAGTTCTGTCACCCTGAAGCAACGACTTCTTCACTTTTTCCGCATTATACAATACAGCAGGGCTCTCCTGCAGATGATTCAGCCACAGAATTGGGCAACATGTACTTTTTTGCATGAAATTGCTTTGTCAAGAAATAATTCAATTGTGGTAGATGTGGAATTATTAAGTTCCTCAAATATTTGCGCTGAACCTAGTTTTCTAGACCTGATTAATAAAAACAAGATGATTATCCTCACCAAATGGTTAAGTAGTCTTCTTGGACACAGAAGGTTCAATTCCTTCCTCACCCAAGAAGTCTGAGCACCTCTTTGCTGAACATCTAACAGCTAACTGGGGTGGAGGCAGTGAAGGAAGGAAGGAAAAGTTGTATGTACGGTATTAAATCATCATGAGATCAAACTTTGATGCTAATTGCTTCTGGAGCTGAGCCATTTTGCATAAAATTGCATTCATATAAACACTCTCTTTCTCTGTGCCTACTCAGGGCATTCACCTAGTAAAGCAGGATACAGTGGAATGAACTGGGTTTAAGACAGTATTTGTACCAAAAGTTTAAAAAATCACCAATGTTCATGTTCTGTTAATTCTTAACATCCAAGTGCCACCTATAACTTACAGCATCGAAAAAATGTTACTACTTCAAAAGTTCAGGTGGTGTAAAACTTTGCAGGCAATCTGTTCTTAAATGAAGATACATCAAAAGTTTGAAACACAGCTGGGAAAAATATGAATGCAATGCCAAACTAATTGCCCTTCTTAACAAAAAAAATTCAAAGCTCTTTTTTTCTTTTTTTTTTTTTTTAATGCCATGCGTACAGTGGCTCTATTTCACTATCACAAAAGCTTGGGAAAAAACATCTGGCAAGAACAGACTAGAAACAAGCCAGAAAAACTGTGTGGGTGACATAAGAAAGAATATTTATTGAGAATCTTTTGAAAAAAATAAATTACAGTTGGAAGAAATATTCTAAAGCTATTCATAAAATTAAAGTTAGATCTAGTAATGACTTAGTACCAGCAAAAGTTAATAAGTAAATGGAACTTTCTACAGCATAACAACAAAATCTGAAAAAAAGTTACTGATCTGAAAAATGCGAAGGAGCAGATGCCGCTGGTATGTTTAAAAATAAGCCATGACTGAGCTTTCTTCGAAATATATTTGTGTGAGAAACCTGCTACTGAAAGCTTGGATGCAAGGTGAGAATCATCACAAAAGCATGGCAGAGAGTTGCCGCCAGTAGGCAACGACGGCTCAGATTGATTCTGGAGACTCACTGGTCAAATACGGACACTGAAACCTCTGGAAAAAACAAAGCAACCCACAAGCCACCCTTAAAGGCTGCTTTTTTTCCTATCAGCCTGAGCTAACAGATGGGCCTTGCATCATTCCTCAAGCAGACACAAAGACGGGCTTTGTCAGCACATGGCTGCGTGGAAGCAAGAAGGATTCCAGAAGTGAGGGCTGTCTGCTGAGAAAGGCCAGGCTCTTCCCGAGGACACCGCGACAAGCCAGAAAACATATGCAGAGGTGCAAAACATAATTAGGAAAGCAGAATTAGGACCCGAGATACAGGGAAAAACATGGTTTGTTTGGGCAAGCAGTGATTGATTATCACCGGAAAGAGTCCAGACAAAGTATGTGGCACATCTCAAATCCATAGGATAATACTAAACAGAGAAAGCGATGCTGCCTATTAGGGGAAAAAAAAGCTGTTTCCTTAGAGATATGACTGAAATCTCACTGAGTGGCACATTTTAAACTGGACTAGACAAAACACCAATGAAAGACACCAGCAGGAACAATCCCAAACTGGCAGAGACGTACTAGATGGTCTGCAAAGTATTTTTCATCTCCGCAGTCTACAATCTTCAATTATCTTGCCTGAGATGCGAAGTTAATTGTAACTCTTCAGTCTGGCTTGCTTTCAACCACAGCCTTTATCTGTTTTATGATTCTGAATCTCAAATCTATTAAGAAATGAAGAATTTCCATTATTTCAGTACCATCAGGCAATGGTACTATATTCTCTTACAGTCATATTAAAATTTATCCGCACCCTGGAGCTTTGCAGCATCCTCATCACACGGCTCTCAAAGCCAACCTGCAGCTCACCGCACTTGTTCGAAACCCACCGCTGCCAAGAGTCGCGTTCACGCACATGCGCAAACCACTGCTATGCAACAAGACAGTTCGAAAACCAGATGCCATTTAGAAAACACATTTCAGTCAAAATGACTGCCAAAATAGTCTCCTGGAGTTAAATTCAATGACCCTAGTACAAATTATGTAAGCATTAAAAAGACCTGCTCAAAACAATTTTAATCAAAATTATAGCCCGAGTACGCTCAGTATGTCAGCCTTGTTGGAAGAGCTCATACAGAAAGGTAACAATAGAACATTACAATTATACATATTTAAGCCAGTAATTGACCAAAACTGTTTTCATAAAAAATATTTAAAATAAATGAACACTTTTCTGAACGCTTAGATTTTAACAAACAGGTTTTCATTCTGAATTATGCTTTGCACGAAGCTTCTAATGAAAAAAAAATACAATAGAAGAGACTGCATAGGGTGACACGACCTACCATTTTATCATTTATAAATGTTTATAGTGGGAAATAATGTCACCACCTCCCTTTCTGAAAGTTTTTTTTTTATTTATTTTAAGTATTTGGTCAAATTTTCCAGCTGCTAGTAGCACTCCAATACTACTAATTATATCATACCATTCTTGCCTTATTCTACACCCCTCCAAAGTGATTATGACCTTCCAGCACGCACTGAAAGCATTCATTACTATATACGTCAGCTAAATATTTTATCTTTTTCTCATCTTAAATTAATCCAACTACTTCTTAAACTTTATTCTGAATGCAGTCAGAATGTTTTTGACATTAAGAGAACCACCAGCAGACAGGGGTACCCCAGCCACAGCCTCAGTGGTTCTCCAAAAACAGCACCATGCCCTCCGCTTTGGCACCACACACCTAGGTGGCCGTACAGGACACTACGCTGCATGGCAAATATAGTGAGCTTTCCATGCCTTTTTCTTCTATGAATGTTTGCATTGGCTATCTTTATCCTGTACTGGTTATTTTTTCGTATTTCTCTCACATAAATCTTACTTCATTATTTTGTGTTGACTCTCTAGGACCTTGTGTGTTAGCTCTTTATCCGTAGTAGCATACACCACACTGCCCGATGTTTAAGTAATTTCTGCATCTCTCCTCAACAGGTTGACAACACTTTACCAGAAGACTTAATCAGATTGGGTCGAACAGAATTTAACACTCATTACTAACTTGAACAAACTTTCAAGACATAAATGTGTTGACAAATTACGGATATGACAGCGTTACATTCACTAAATGTTTAATTACTATAGGGTGGGGGGTGTGGGGAAAGAAATCAACTGACTACTTCTGCTACCATTTATCCTTTAAAAACTGACGTTGCTTAGGCTAACAGATTTTTTTTTTTAAAAAAATGTTATTTTTGTACCCATTTAAGGATTTAAAAATGACTGTTCTATGACGATGCTAGGGATGTTTAGCTGTTACTAAGAAGCACTCTTGACAGCCTGGCAGGGAAGGAGATTTGTATCACATTTTTCCCTAAGGATTATCATGCAACTTCCCTACTTTCAGCCTTGAGTACAGTAAAGAATTTACTGGATTGAGATCAGTCCGTGTCACTAAAGCCGTTATGTCATACCATCTTTTTCATGAATGCACTAAATTTTATCATAAAAATAGGAAGTTTTTTCCCTTCCAACACAATGACTCCCATCGAAAACTCTTCCATAATGTTATTGATACACAGGTAGGAAAACTTGCTTCAGTTTCCCAAGTAATTTTATTCAAGATCTATTTATTTGAATACACTCTAATATTTTAATGAAATCTTTTTCTGTTTATTACTCTGCATCCCTGTCTTCACTGTCTCCTCTGACTTCATTTTACTTAAGGTAAATCTATGTGATTTACAGATTTAAACAAGCGACCCTTTTGGCTTTTTCAAAGCTTTATCATATTGGTCGCTCAGTCATTTATTAAGACAGCCAAAACTTCCTCCTCTTCCTTCAGTTTCTAAAAGACGATCCTTCTGTTTTTAGAAGAAATGTTTATTTACCCTCAAGTATATGACCTTGAATTTCACTCTGTTAAACCCACTCAGCTTCTATCATACCACCTTCAAGATATTTCTTGCATTATCTTCATAGCAGAAAAGTTTACTAAGCTCAAGGCATACAACCATGAATTTTACACTTCAAAATTCTTTCCGTTTCTACTATATAGGTCATTAGAGTCATTCTCATGTGGTATTTTCCCCACTGAAATGTCAGTGTTTACTACTTCTGTCTTATTCCACTCAGTCTTACTTTTTGTGTCCCATTTACGCTACACAATATTTGACAAAAAGCGTTGCCAATTTCATAGATCTGTCCACGGGATAAATGTGCATCTTTTGCTTTTTGCCTTTTCCCCTCCTCCCTTTCTGCACCACCCCACCCTCTCCTGTCTTTGAGACCCCAGGACATCTCGCTGCACAGAGAGAAGCTGCCTTATTTCTAGCACCTTCTGCAATTGGCTTCCTTGGGGCTTTTCTCTTCAATTTCAAGTGAAGCAAATGTATTTTCTTCCTTCAAGGAGACACTTCCTCACCTTGCTCCAGAATTCATATACATATTTTAGAATCCGCTCTCTTCAATTAGAAGTCTTTCTTTATGGTTTTTTTTGTTCAGTGACTCTAACTAGCTGCAAATCTTGACTCATCAGCACAGCATCCTTTCATCTCTCTGCTTTCTCATTATCTCTACTCCTCACATCTTCTTGTCCCAAAACCACTATTTTCCAAAAAAAAAAAAAACCCCACAGTTTTTTTAAAATGGGGACACTGAAACAAGATCCAGGTAGTATTCCAGGAAACTAAAAAAGGCAAACAAGAAACCCAGGAGGTATTTCTTTATCCAAATTTGTAGTTAATCTGTGACACAGTGCCACTGAAAATTCTGTGAGATGGTAGAGGGTTTGCTGAGTTAAGAAAGCAATTGGACACATTCATGGAAGGAAATACAACCACAGTCTGCTAAAGGCCAAGAACGTCAACTGCATGGGAAGCATTTAAGCCACAGGTACTAAAAAGCTGTAACATATACCAGACTAAACTCATCCTCTGCTTCCTGGTCTTATATTTTTCTTGCACGTTTGATATTAATCGGAAGTAGTCAGACAGTTTTACTGTCTTATGAGAAGTAATACAGCGGGTAAATCCACTTTTGGTCTGACTTAATGTGGCTGTTAAAATGCATTTACCAAAGGCAAAGTATATCATCTGCATCTTCTACATCCTACCACTTTGTGTTTCCCCTTTACCCTTCTTCTCTTGGGTCTCTGCAAGGGCTCTATCACCATTTATTATTGTATTCACTCCATATTCTGCAGCCTTAAAAAAAAAAAAGAAAAGAAAAGAGAAAGGTGATGAAAACCCAGCTTCCCCCACCATCTTCTGGAAGACTTCTCAGTATCTCAAAAGGATTTGCATAGATTAGCCCTGCCTACTCACTGTTACAGTAACATCACTTTTTAAAAGCAGTGCAATAATTTATTCATTTTGGAACTATTATTAACGGAATCTTTCAACGTATTAATGAATTTGGTTTCTCTTCATTATTTTTATTCAATGTATAAATTAGGAAAAAGCCCTTTTTTTTTTCTCTTAGCACATTTACTTTAGCATTAATCAATTTGCCTAAGGAGAAAAAGGAAAATAAAAGGCAATTCACAACAATCTTTGCCTCACTCTGCTCATCAACTTTAATAAAAAAAAGTATCAAAAACTTGTACAGAGTGATGCATGGATAAATCAGTATTTCTGAGTCAGTTCCCTCACTCTGAAGATCAATTAAAGTACTCCATAACGCCCTGGAAGGTATGCTAGAAATTTGCTTAAGGTAGTATTTTCTGAATCAAATTATTTTCTGTACCTGAGGATATATTTGTAAATCTTTTCAGAAATTTCTTAAGACTCCTGGAACCAATCATGAGGTATTTTGATCCTCCAAAACATGCAAAAACCAAAGCTTGTATGTACTTGCAATCTTGCAATCTGTTGGATGGAGGTGCACACATCTAATTTACTCCACAACGACCTGGGAAAGCCACTCCTAAGCAAAAGGACTATAGATATGAATCATACAGAGGTAATTCAAATGTACTCGCCTTTCTATTTCATACTTTAAAATCAGAGCAAACAAAGATGGTAACAGATGGTCAAATAAGCACTTGGGGAATGATGTTTACAGTTAATTTGATTACTTAAGTCAGGTAGCTTCATAAAGTGGACACCAGACAAAGGTTGGCTATTTTTCAAGGCAGAGGCAATAGGCAGCCAAAGAAGTATCCCCCTGCCACCCCCCGATTCATTTCTGCATCAAAGGTCTCAGGTTCCAAGCATTTTTTAGAAGAGGAGGAAGACAACACAAAGACTGTTTTCCAGAAGCAAATCTTTGTGCAACTGACCTAACATACAACCTTAAGTCTCCAAATATCTTCACCAACTTTTTTTTCGCTCGCTCATTTATAACACTCCTGTCCCGCAATGGCAGCATTTCTAGATATTGCAAGATAAGTTCTATTAAGAACAGAAAAAAGTAACCTTAAAAATACTACCAAGTATCCGTGTGTCGTGGTTTGGCCTCAGCCGGCACAAAGAACCACGCGGCCGCTCACCCAAACCTCGCAGCAGCGAGGGAAAATTGGAATAAAAAGGCAAAAACTCGTGGGTTGAGATAAAAAACAATTTAACAGAACAAAAAAAATTGACAAAACAACAGTAGTACTGGCAGAGGAATGTATAAATAGGGGTACAGTACCGACGCGCACCGACCGGACCCGGACCGTCCCCGCCCGCTCCCAAACTGGGAACTCCCCTCCCCGGCCAGCTCCCCCTAAATACTGGGAATGGCGTCACGTGGTGTGGAATACCTGTGCTGGGCCAGATATTAACCCTGTCCCTGCCGGAACCAGGACACCGTGATACTGATAGGATTCAATACATTTACACAAGGCCCCTAAATTTTTAATGCTATCTCAGTAAAATATAGAAGTGCGTACACAGTATTGCTAGCTATATGAAGGACTTTTGTTTGCAAATATAATTTTGCATTAAAAAATTATGAAAGCAATTAGGATCTCTAACCTGTCCTGAGGACAAAAATCAGTACTCTGTATACACCATGAGCAGAAATCATGAAATTAAAGGAGACTTCTCACAATCAGATGTTTGGGACTATCTTCACAGACTAAGCTACCTTGCATTCTCCAAGAAAGAAAAAGATTTTTGACATGTCTTAACTGCAGCCTATTTCTGGATTATTACGATAATTAACAACTGTTCAAAGGGTATTGATCCAAATCTTGTATAAAGAAACAAGATATTCAGAATTTTTAATTAAAACAACCACTCCAGGAAGATTTGACCCGAATACTTCTGAAATGCAAAAATCAGACATTTTAACCACAAGGCTAGACAAATGGTAAAATAAATTGTAGGCTGAAGTGGGCATCTGCTCTGAAAAATGATAATTTAAAGACCTGCTGGAAAGCAGCTGTGCAGAGGGACCTGGAGTCCTGGTGCACAACAGGGTGACCATGAGCCAGGAATGTGCCCTTGTGGCCAAGAAGGCCAATGGCATCCTGGGGCGCATCAAAGAGAGTGTGGCCAGCAGGTGGAGGTCATCCTCCCCCTCTACTCTGCCCTGGTGAGGCCACAACTCCGAGTACTGTGTCCAGTTCTGGGCTCCCCAGTTCTAGAAGGACAGGGAACTGCTGGAGAGGGGACAGCAAAGGATCGCAAAGATGATTAGGGGGCTGGAATATCTTTCTTACGAGGAAAGTCTGAGGGAGCTGGGTCTTTTTAGTTTGGAGAAGAGAAGACTGAGGGGGGGATCTCATCAATGCTTACAAATACTGAAAGGGAGGGTGCCAGGAGGAGGGGGCCAGTCTTTTTTCAGTGGTGCCCAGTGCCAGGACAAGAGTTAACAGGCACAAACTTCAATATAGGAAATTCCATCTGAACATGAGGAGGAACTTCTTTCCTTTGAGGGTGGCAGAGCACTGGAAGAGGCTGCCCAGAGAGGTGGTAGAGTCTCCAACTCTGGAGACATTCCAAACCCGCCTGGACGCCATCCTGTGCAACCTGCAGTAGGTGGACCTGCTCTGGCACAGCACTTGAACCAGATGATCTCCAGAGGTCCCTTCCAACCCCTAACATTCTGTGATTCTGTGTATCTTGAGATTACTAAACCAGATCTTTACACACTCTCCACAGTACCACACTGCATCCCACCTACTCAAAAGGATCTTTGCAGAAGACTGCAATCAACACTATATTCATTGTGACTACGTAAAACTGCGCATCTTAGTAGTTCCATAGTTGGTATAAATAGTAACAAAAATAAAAATAGAAGCAACTTGTATCAATCACTAGAGTACACAAGTACATCATACTGGTACAAAACAAAGATTCATCATGGCCAATATGCTGTCTCTTGAAAGGACCAGCAAAGGATGCTTAGGAAGGAGTATAGTAAAATTGTAAGCAAAAGAAATTCCCTGACGTACACAACTGGCTCCCAGTAATCCTCATTTCAGGGACTTCAGTAATTAGGTATAACATTGTTCATACACACGGATCTGACTTGTTGAAATATGACATTTCATGTTGTTCTTGTGTTGTCAAAATGGAGCTAAAAAGATTGCTGTATTGTGATGTTAAAGCACCAAATCCACACATCAGAGGAGAAATGTATTATAAGACTACACATGAACACCAAAAAATTAGAAAGAACGATGCCTAGTTCTCAGCAAGAGCTGCATATATGCCATTAAGTAACTAGGTTTTAAAGCAGCAAACCGGGGAGATTAAAAAAAACATAACTGATTTAAGGCATGTACAATACAATAATTGGAACTTGATTTCATACAATGTTGAATCCTGGACAAACAAACAGTTACAAAGCTCATACGACAGCAATCGATAGGAACAGTCACTCTTCTGTTCAAAATCTTCCCTAACAAAATGAAGACATTTAAGTTTATATTAGTTTATTTTTGTTCACAGGTACCCTTAACAGAACAGACACAACACCAAGGACGAACACAAGTTCCAGCTTGGCTGACTGTCACCATGCAGCCCAGGGGAAGAGAAGACTCTGCCAAAGTGCTCTTCTCAGTGGTGGGAAATAGGCAAATTTGGAATCTTCCTTCTCAGAGTGTCCCAGCAAACCAAACTCTTGCCCTCAAGGAGAATATTCTACTCTGACTCAGTAAATCTGGCAGTTTGGGCCTGCCAGGAGCAAGAGAAAGACCAGGATGAAGACTGTCACTGAGGCAGTTCAATTCACTCCTTTAGTTGTTTGAAAACCAATGAAACCCTACTGTAATGGCCCACGGCTGATGTTTGTAACCTACAGTGAGAAATTTGGGTTTTATTTAATAAAATGCATAATTTACATTTAGGTACACTACAATAGAGGCTATAAATTTATAACATCCATTTGTATTAGTCATTCTAGAGAAAGTAAAGCTTCCAGTCCTCCATGAATTGATAAGTCATGAAATATTAAAAATTTAAGTTCAATGACCCATTAAATACATCTTAGATGCAACTGCAAAAGATGTCTATAAATAGCTTTATACCTCCTGCATAGATGATCCTGCAAAGCAGACCTAACTACCAGTTTTCCATCTTTTCTTCAGTCCTACTTGGTTTTTCAGATAAAGCGCATGAAACATCATCCGTCAGCAATTAACTGCAATGGAAAAAACCCTGTTCTTCAAACACACACAACACTTTTTTTTTTTAATGCCGTTCCTGTCACCCTTTAATGCAACTGTGAAATTCTACGGTTGTACCGCTATTTGTTTTTCTAACCTGGAGAAAAACAGATTTTGAAATTTACATGTTTGGCAAACACATGTGTTGGGTAAAAAAAGTCATCAGCCAACCAAGGCAACAATGAAGTAGTGAACCAGTGTGCCGGCACACCCATCAGCTGCGCTGTTCAATGAATTTAACTCCACCATATCGGCAGAGAAATGATAGGCAGGAAGGGAATGGTCAGGTTGGAACAGACAGCAAACAGTCAATTAGAATTTCTCCTGCCTTTACAGCATTCAAGGATAACACCATTTAGATGGACAGAAACATTGAAAGACACAATGCCCCTTGAGATTCTTAAGAACACCTTGCTATATAGATGGAGTTAAAACTTGTGTAGTTCGTAATCGCTGACTATATGGCTCCTATATCTTCACAAATTATTTATGGAGCAAAAGAGTTTAAAATAGTAATGTGCAATTTCCATGTAATTCAGGAATGGATCAAAAGCATAAAAGAATGAAGACGCAAGGTGTCCTATTTTAGTTTCACTGGAATACAATGCAATCAAGAAACATAATTTCTCAGGTTTCCATGACTAATTAACATATTTATTTTTGCAGCTGATGGTTGTGATAGTCACTGTATTTTTTGAATAAGCATTGTGTAAAGATTTCCTCTGTAATATTCACTGATTATAAATCTGATTATTTTTTTTTAATGTTAAATCACCAGAAAAAGGCTTAATCCCCTCAAAAGTACTACGTTGATCACCAAACTCTGAAAAATCAATGGCAAGGCACAAAAAAGCAGGAAAGAATCAAGCAATCAACAAAGCCTTTTGGTCTCGTGGATGAGAGACAGTCACCTTCCTACTAATACAGCTATTTTCCTACTGAAGTGAGAAAATGCAGGAGAAAAACCAAACTGAAGAAACAGAGGGGAAGCAGTTATGATTTGGCAAATACACTAGTAGGATCTGATGAAAAGGTGCTTGTCATTCCAATCGACAATGCTATGTCCTGCACACTTCACTTTTCCACCTCCTTGGAGGCCCTTCCACTTAAGCTTTATGTAACAGATAAGTAAACCCCAAGGCTATCTTCTGGAATCTCTTCAGTAAACAGAAACAGTAGTTCTCCTCAAATACATTTTAACCTCTCCATACCAGAATCTGCACTGCAGCCAATAAATGTCCAAAAAAAACCCCAAAAACCCCAAACCAAGCAATCAGGAAGTGTTGGTATCTGCTGTTACTCAGTAAGATGAACTCAAGCAGCACAGCCCAAAACATTGTCTAGGGTAGCCTCTGCTTGAAAACGTTTATGTGGGAGGCCCTTCCCTCTCTGCCACTGAAGACTCAGACCTGCTCAGCAAGAGTTTCTCAACATACATTGTCCAAGAAGACACATCAAAAACAGAACACAGGCTAGGCAGTTACTACCAAGAGTTAGTTACTGGATTAGGACAACCAGGCTATTTCTTTCAGGTGCCTGGCAGCCTGTGTCCTCTTAATTGCTGTATTCAATTTTACTACCAGAAGTAACAGTCTCGAAAGTAGCAGTGCGGATTTCCTTCAACTGAACCGTGTTCAAAACTAAATCCCCAAAACTATGTTTCTTCTTGCACATCTTACCCTGCAGAAGCACTCCATGTCATTGAAACCTGACTGATTTCATCTGGGAAGTTTACTGAGACTTCCTCATCTCCAGAACAATTTTAAGACCTCAACATCAGGAACTGCATTTCTGAGACACAATTGTGCACTAAAAAAACCCCAACACCTTAACGGAACAAACGTTCATACAAAGAGTTTTCTGTCTCTAAAACTGTTCTCAATTTATTTTATAACAGAGAAATTGTGCAATATGAATGCTACCATGGTAACAACTCACTTTATTGAACAAGAGAGAAAATAATTATCCCAAACCTGCATATCAGGCAAGCACATTCAGTAAATTTAGTGCTGCCCTTCTTCGCCTTGCTATTTTTCCTCTTGCAAGGAGAAATAGATTTTGAATTTATACATTATAGCAAGCCAGGCATCATTTTGCTTGTCCCTCCCACTTCTTTGTATATTTTACACCTCTTGAGTGCATGATGTGAAGGACCCAGTTACTTACAAAAAGAAAAAGGGATTAATGAATCAGAAATGCTCTTCCCCCTCCTGAGTTAAGTACAGAAGACTCCTATGTAAATGCTTCACGCATTTAAAAAAAAATGAAGCCCTAAGGCAAGCACAGCACATGCTTAGTATTCACCCAGTATACTTAAACAGGAACCCTCACATTTATAGTAAACCGAAAGTTATTCATCTCCAAACATAAATTAAACCTGATTTTACTGTTCTGTCCAAATATTCTTTGTGATATTATGGTTGTGAACATATTGTTATATTTTATAGACACGGGACCGTAATATTTTGAGAAGAACTGCATGGATTTAGCCATACAAATCCGATTTATCTCAATAGAAGTTGTATGGCTAAATCCCTGTGCTTGGCTTTGACATTTTGGAAGCAGTGGGGGAGGTTTTTCAAGTAGTGAATATGTATTATACAAAACTCAGTTTTCTCAAAGAGAAATAAAATTGTATGTAGATACTTACAGATATCCACTAATATATTTATGTGACTGTCAAGAAAATCACATTCCTAGCAAAGCAGGCAATGATTTCCAGAAAACTATTTTACCAAACATAACAGTATTATCCTGCAGTCTGAGAGATAAAACTAATCACATGGACATATTAGTTGGATAAATTATTCCTATTTTACCTCCAGTTTTGATCTTTTTACTTCATTTGTAGTGGATCTGCCTGTCTCATATAAAACGTTAATGAATGAATTTAATCTTGTGTTCACAGTTAGAGGACAGGCAAAACAATGTGTTTGGGATACATAAAATTCATGTTTTTAAAAGGTCACTTTTAAGAAGTGACTTGGAAATACTGTTTAAAAAGATGATCTCATTTGCCACACACCATCACTTTTTTTGGTGTATTTACAATCCTAAACAACTTAAATAGTAGAAACAAGACTATTCTCATCCAACTCCAGCCACAAAGAATGCAGCTAATATTAGCTCTTTCTTGGTAGATTTCTTCAGTTGCTAAGAACAATTTATGTGTACGCACATTCATGCACACATACAATACCAGCTGAGCAAAATCTTAATTCAGCAAGCTGTATTCATGGAGCTGGAAATCTTCAAACCATCCAGATACAACTGATCTTACACACCTCTTTCTGAAATGCATACTGTAATGGTAAGTCCTTCATAAATACACACATCCTACTAAATATATTCAATATATTAAACATATTAATATATTTATTATATTGTCTTAATAATAATATTTAATTAAATAATATTTATTTCTATTGTCTTACAGACAACAAAAATATAATTCCAGTAGTTGAACTGGTGAAATTTACAATTCCATATAAAAAAAGGCTACTCTTAGCTGCAGGTGAATGCATTCCCTCTTCCTGCAAAGCCCTCAACAACCAGCACCAGGATTTCACTTCATAAATATGGCAACTAGCTGCTTTCCATCTCAAGAAATATTAAAACAAAACCACCAGTGATGTATTATTCCCATACAGCAGTCAAACAGTTAAATCCCAAGAGTGTTGTAATTGCAGAAGAGATATAAATAATGTCTAGTTTTACAATAATTTAGGTTTTGCATTTGACAGTACTTTTCATATGGACACTTTTTTTCTTCCAGTTCAAGCATAATTCACACAGAGGCAATGAAGACTTTTTTTTTTTCTTTCCTTACAGAAGAGAAAGTAAGTGACCACTTGGGATTTAGCTGAGCGTATAAAGTATTTAACAAGCAACTAAACAAAAAGGACAAATTCACCCAACAAAAGCCATCATACTGCAGTTTATTTTTCCTGTGTATGCATGGCTTGGCTGGTTGCTCACAGGAAAGTTTAGCCCACATGCCAGTTTAAAACTTTTATTTAAAGCTTGTTATATCTCAAATTAATAATAACCATTTGAGTACTGTATCCTCAACGAGAGGAACAATAACACCACTTTTTGCCTGAAATGGATGATAAAGCTGTTACTTCATAATAAACTCATGCCACTAGAAGTAAAAACATAGCTATATAACTATAAAACGATGTTCTTCTGCAGTGGTATAGTTCTAAAAGCCTTATAATCGGACTTAAAACTTAAGTTTATAAAAGCATTAGCATATGACAAAAAAATACGTATCATTGACAGGGACGATCTCCGAAATAGTAGCCTCTCTGGCCAGCTCTCCACAAAGCCTTCTTTGAATTTTGCTTTATACAAAAGCTGCACATTTTGGGGTGCAGAACTTCAGTATATTAAAAATTCTTAACATGATTAAACATAAGTGGTAAGACATTTAATATTTAAATAGACTTAAATAAACAACTGTTTTGTGAGAAAGACTTTTATTCATAAACCTTTCCCAAGGCAAAAATCTCAAACACCCCTCTGCCCACATCTCTTACAACCTCAGCTACTTCTATCCCCCTCACAACTCAATCACAGAGTGGCTGAGGTTGGCAGAGACCTCTGCAGGTCACTTGGTCCAAACCCCCTGCTCAAGCAGGGCCACCTAGACCAGGCTGCCCAGGACCATGTCCAGGTGGCTTTTGAGTACCTCCAAGGATGGAGAGCCCACCACTGCTCTGGGCAAACCGTGCCAGCGCTCAGTCATCCTCACAGTAAGAAAGTGTTTCCTGATGTTCAGAGGGAACCTCCTGTGTTTCAGCTTGTGCCTGTTGCCTCTGGTCCTGCCACTAGGTACCACGGGAAGGGCCTGGCACCCCCCCTTCAGGTATTTACATACATTCATAAAATCCCTGAGCCTTCTCCTCCTCAGGTTGAAGGGTCCCAGCTCTCTCAGCTTTTCCTCAGAGGAGAGATGCTCCAGTCCCTTTATCACCTTCATGGCCCTTCACTGGACTCTCTCCAGTATGTCCATGTTTCTCTTGTACTGGGGAGCCCAGAATTGGACACAATACTCCAGCTGTGGTACTCACCGGTACCGAGTAGAGCAACTCCTTCCAGTTCCTCACTACATCCCTTTACACTCCATAGACCACCTCTTCTGCTCCTCCTGCTTCCCCCAGCTCTCAGATGTTCCACACCCTGTACCTGGGTCTTGGTGAGGTCCTTGCTACATGGCCAGCACCAGGTCAAACAGAAAAACAACCCGTGTATGTGCTAAAGAATCTCCTGAACAGAGGGTATGAATATGGACACCACCTGTCATTAGATTTGTACACGACTGAGTCTGTTTCCTCAGGAAACCAATCTGTAAGATCCTCAAGAAACGAAGTAACAATCTGAAAAGCAGATCCTGTGAGTACAAGGTACATGCTAAAGATCATCACACTCAAACGAATCAAGTACTTGGGTGGGGCAGCCTTGTCAGTTATCCTCAACAACTTAGACGTTATTTCTGTGCTCCAGACAAAACAATGTTTGGATGTGGAGGAATGTACAACTCAGTAGCTGAACACTGACATGCTTACCCTTTATTTGAAGGTTTTTTTGGGGTGGGTTTTGGGGTTTTTATTTCTTTGTTTGTTTGGGGTTTTTTGTTTGTTTTAGTTTTCGTGGTGTTTTTTGGTTTGTTTTTTTTTTTTTTTAAGATGTAAACAAAATCCTTCTTTTAAGGAAGAAAATCTAGAAAACTGAAACAAGCATGAGATTACCATGCAGCCTCCTCTGACCAAACCTTCCTGGTGGTCTTCAATAGTCATAGCTTATTGAAGAAATCAAGGGCGAAATACAGTCAGTAACTATTAATGTACGCAGGATTGTCTGCTTCACAAGTCAACTGTTAGTTATTAATTCAGAAACATAATTTCCATTCAGTTGACTAATGAAATAATACATTACCAAGATTTTTCAGAGGAAAGTCACCATTATCTAGGTTCGGGGCTTAACTTTGAGTCTCTAAATGCTTATTTACTTCTCCCTCTTCTGCCTGAGTGCAATCCACAAAAAAACGCATTCCCTGCTTTTAGGCTGGCTCATCACCAGCCAGAGCCTGAGTTACAGTCCCCAGTGGCAGAATGGAGCCTATTCAAAACAGCATGATTAATTTAACTAAAAAGAAAACCACAAGCAGAGAGAAATGGATTAAAAAACAACAAAACCCTACATACATACGGTCTTATCTGAGACTTGCCTTGTTAACATTCCACTTTTTTCAGCCATAGGGTGAAGCACTTGCTGGTAACTGCCCTAGTGCAACCGCTGCCTCTGACACTATAACCTGAATCCTTCCCCCTCTCCAACACAACCCAAGGCTGAATTCAGGTATTGTTTCTCCCATTACAAAGCAACTGAAAGAAAGCCACTGCCAGGTTCCCAGAAAGCTGGGGAAAGGCTTAACTGCATTTAACCCTTAGGGCTCCCTGGAACCAGCCATACAACATCCTCTAGTGCCAGGGAAGCACACAGCACCAGTAATCCCCACAGCACCGGTAATTCCCACGTTCTTCTCTTCATAACTGTTAAATGCTGTGTTTGGGAATGCCACAGATCATACAGGCACAGAGCACGGAAAAGGTGCTGCCAAACAGGCGAGTTACATTTTCTTCACTGCTATCAGGTATTACAATTCTCCTATAAAGATCTAACGGCAGGACTACAGACGTGATATGGTATAACTAACTACTCACTTTCTAGTTTTTCCCTCCAACAAATAAATATATTCAACTTTCCAAATTCATTCCCCAGATTCTCTCTAAGAGGAGAATCCAATAATGTAATGGACTGACAGGAAGGCAGCTGTGCCCAAAAATACACTATTTACCACTTCAATTATATGACCATTATTCACAATAAATATACACTGCTACGCTCCTTGTGCTCAGAATAGGAAGTAAAGATAGCAGTATGTATGTTTGTGGATATCCAGTTTATCACAGCTGGAACTTGGTATTTATATCTGACAAAGAAAAAGCTGAGACAAAGAAAAAGAAGTAGCCCAAGTACTGATGAAAGTGACTGACAAATTCTATCTAACCAAGAGGTTAGAAATACTTGGAAGAAAAACACTGGTGCCGTACATTGGGCCATACAAATACCTGACACAGGCAAAGATTCTGGTGACAAAACCAACATTATCACTAACCTAAAGTCAGCTACTTAATAAAGATGCAGTCCAGACATTAGAATTTATCACAGCTCTATTTTTAGCCCAAGCATTAAATCTGTCAACTTAACTTCTATATGGAATTAAGTAACTTCATGAAAAGATAGCCTATTTTAACACAAATTAAGTGGCTTTCCAAATGGATAATCAAATATTTCCTTGCCTTCTACAGTTTAAGACTAAGTTGTATATTTTTATTTACTTACTTTTAAGTATTGTCACTTAATATCACATCCTCTTTCCTTGAACCTTGATCCCTGTAGGCATGTACAGTAAAAGTGTCCTGACCTATCAGTCATTTACAAAGTTGATCAGGTTGACGCCTGTTTGTCATTTTATATAATGTACCCAACCATGATTACATAGTAAACAATCTAAAACTACAAGCAAAAAAAAAAAAAAGAAAAATAATTGCACATGTTTTCAGAAGCTAAAAAATGTAATTTTCCAAATGTCTCCACTTACGAGCAGTGGGCAATCTGAAGATGCCTATACCGTACCACTGACTTCAACCACAGAGCATCCCTGTGCTAAGGATGAGTCTTGCACATACCCATGAGAGCACGTCTGGAGTGTAGGGTTAGTCCCACCATTACTCCAGAACAGCACTTGTTTGTTCTAACATTGCTACAAAACAAATAAACACTAAAAAAACCCACCCAACA
>VZSF01008422.1:1714749-1814019 GCA_013398295.1 Chionis minor
CCCCCCGCCCCCCGCCAAGAGATGAAGAATACATGGGCAAACTTTTATACCCCTTGTTTCCAACTCCTGCTTCTTTCTATTTAAAACATGTTAGGATTTAACATAAAAATGAGCAGCTTTTCTCTTACTACCCAAGTAAACCCAGTTAAAAGTATTACGAAGATGACAGTGATTGACAGTTACATGATGACACACTTGACACACATCACATCTGCCAATACTTATTTTTTCCCTCATTCATGAAGGTTTTTGGTTTTTTTTTCTCCAGAAGAATATAGTATTTATTAGTACAACATTTCCTAATTCAACATGCAGAAAAAGTTATTTAACTAGCTTTTTAAAAAGCTAGTTGTAAAATAAGAGTTAATTTATTTTAAACAAATTAAACCCCCAAGTTTCAGTATTTTTATTCACATTAATACGGCCTTAAGCAAGCCTATCATCTGATGCAATAGATACTTTATACGGATAGCATTTTTAAAGGTAATACAGATAAGAGTATTGTTCCGCTCATGAGGCAGAGGGAGTTAACTCATGAAATATTCAGTTTTAATTAAGATTACTGTATCAAAGGCAAGGCTTAATGCAGAATTGAAGCAAGGATCAAGGTTAATGCCTATTCTAAAGCAAATTAACATAAATTATGTTTCACTAGTGTACTATAAGTCTTATTTTGTCAATTATACCATGTGAGATCATAGAAATTAGAGATGGAAAACATCTATTAAGTCATCTTCTCTCTCCTCGCTCCAACACAGAATTCTGTCCTCCAGTTTACTTCTGAACGCTTTGTCCACTGTCATTTTCAATAGCTCAAGCAGTGGGGCACTCCACTAAAACTTCAGGGGAGAATATTACACACTTTAATATCTCCAACAGAAAGGGTTTTTTATGGTATTCAAAGCTAAGATTCCCCTCATCTTATTTCATTACTCCTGCTTAGACCTCTTTGGACTTCTCTAAATGAATCCTTTCTTAGCACTTGAAGGGTATAAATACTTTCAGACATTTTCATCATCCCTTGGTAGCTATTTAGCCAAATTAGCGTAGGGATCATCTCTCTTCATCTGAACACCACTGAGCACAGATAGCTATAAGTAATAATTACACGTGTTCATTTCCTTTAATCTTTCTTCACAAGTCATTCCATTCTAGCCTTTAATTTTTGCCACTCTTCATGCCTACATCTTCTTTTAAGTGTTAGTACTTTCCAATTATTTTCCTTTCTCTGAACAGCTTTATTTTGGGTCATTTCCACTTATGCATGCTAGCTTGAATTTAACACTTCATCCTGACTGTTCACTGATGTACGTAGGTTTATGTTGTTTGGTTTTTTTTTTTTAATAAAAAAGTCAGGCTCAAATCTCTTCTCTGTTCATGTCAAACAACCACAGAAAAAAACAGAATTACCTACACTAGAGACTAGCATTTTAGCTTATTAAAAATATGATAAGCATAAGCGCCTAACAAATTCAAATTGTTTACATTATTCATTTTTAAGTTTGCCTCTGTTTTTCCAGGTTTTAGGCACCATCAACTTTGGGCAATCAGTCTGAAACACCTTTGGCTTTCGGAGTACAGATAATTAACCTTTGTCTTTTTTAGTATCTGTATAAATACGTTCACTAACAAGAAAATCAAATTAAGACTTCAAGCATTATTTTTTATCTCCTATTGTATTGATGATTGCTGTCATGTTTGCTACCTTTCTTCCTGAGCATTCCAACACACCGAGCAATCCCCAGTGCCTGAGCACAATGTAAATTTACAAATTCACTCGAGCCAGACCGAGATGGCTCCACTCTCACTGGACAGCAGTCTGGCTCACTGAAATTAATTCCAAGTAGAATTAAAATTTGGGCTATTTTTGCTATGGGAGATGAGAATAAGATATGGTTTGAGTAGATGTTAATGTAATCACAGAAGCGATACAAGGAGATTTCTTTTCTGTCAAGGACATATTGCTATGCTAACTCCCCACCTGTACATCTTGATTTCTCCCAGTCATGACGAAGTGGGCTGGTTCTGGTTGCGGCTGCACAGAAAACATGCTAAATTACATGGTCAAATAGCACTCCACAGCCTTGTCCCAGAAAATGCCTACCACAAAGTTAAAACCAGCAAGGTCTCAATGCTTTTTGCTTTGCCTAGGAGGGAAGGCAAAAGGCAGGCCAAGCACATGCTGATCAGCAGACCAGCCTACCACGCAACAGCTCCAGTCACTCAGCCACCACGTGCTCCCAGTTAGCCATCCTTCCCCCTTCACTACCTTCTACTGGTAGCCCACCGCATTTTATGATACAAGTTAAAAATTTAAACAAAATGCTTAGCTATGTCAAAAGCTCGTTTGTAAGAGCTAAACGTCCAGGATAAAGTCAAATCTCTACCACTATTAACTAACAGGCAGTCAGCTAAAAACAAAAGATAGATTTTTCAGGATACAATTAAAAAGCAATACAGAGAGATTATGCCATTGATGCCCCTGCTATACCTGCTCAGTGAGTCAGAACCGATTACTTCAGCCTCCCAGTCTTCTAGACTGTCAGTCTAGCATCTTTCACAAGCACTACAGTCACACAAATTATTAAAAAGCTTTCCTCTACACCATCAGTGTTATACATCCGTTAGAGGCCACTCCAGGCTAGAAAATATCTGTTGCAAAAAGTCTTCCGAGGCCATATGCTAGTAATAAATAAAAAAGGGCTGGAAAAGATCATTTTGTAACAACAATCTTCAGTTTTCTTCTCATGTTTGTGTGGTAATCTCTTAAGTCAATCTGTTTAGTCTCTGTACCAATGATAGCAAATTTTTATTATGTGTATGATTTGTTAGTTCATCTTTTGACGTTGTCTTTCATATTTCCTGCCTAGATATCTAGAACACAGAATGCCTTCTTGTTTATTTTATGTAGGTCACAGATGGTCTACAACATATCCAGCACTCTTCAATCATTAAACTAGATCAATTTGGATCTTCATCTTCTCTATCTATGCCTTGTACTAAATACTCCCTACTATTGCCCCCTAAATTACTCAGTAAAATACACCCTTCCTATTTTTTTAAACTCACTACTACCTTGAGTATGAATTCAGAACCTTTCAGAAGACACAGATGCTCTGTCTTTATATTATACTCCTCATACAGGGATGTTTTAATATGTTCATAAAAGGATGATGAACTTCCCACTCTTCATTTGTAGTACATTTCAAGAAACATTTATGGAAGGTGATCAGGCAGGGAAAAAAAAACCTGCACACTGAAAGTTAACTTTCAATGTTCTATGTGAATTGCTATGGAGTTCTAGCATCATGTCCTGTTAGAAATGGTGACATATATAACATTATAATCATATTCAAGAATTAATATGAGTTAGAAAACACACCAATAATTTGAATATTAAAATACAGAATTTTTGGTAATGGGAATTTTTTTTTAAAGACCTTTCTCCATGTGGATAACAGTAGAGTAACGGATGTTCATCTGAACGAAGTGAAAGTTGATCCATCACATGTTAATGAAACACACTTACAGATCAGCATCTGCTCATCTGAACTAGATCTGTCTTCAAATACTTCAATTTTAATTTCAGTTGTTAAACTGTGCCCAAAAATCCATCCTGGATAAGCTAAGTAATAGTTTTAAATTTTACCTCTAAAACACTTCCTGAAATGTCAATAACTCAGCAGCCTCTCCTTTTTTCTTTTGTAATTCTTCTACAAATTCCACTTGCAGGTTATACCTTGCCTCTACGTATTTCAAAACAACAAAGGTAGAACATCCTGCCTTTCTTGACATATTTGGCTTTCTCATGTGGAAAAAGATCACTCTCAGAGTGCTTTCCAGAAGACACTGAACTGTTCTGTAGTTGCTGCTATTGAAATACTGTTCAAAGACGCACAATTCATGTTGCAACTTCAAGGATGTAAAATGACAGATCAATGACAGATCACTACCACAGAATTCTCCAAAATAAGTTTCTATGAGGAAAACCTTGTCATTGAAAAGACAGGGTTTCAGCACTTGTTCTCAGGAATAAGTCAAAACAGTCCACCAAAAAGAGATGGGAAGGCCAACACCAGCTTGCTGGCCATGCAATGCAACCCTGAGCATGGTCTTCCCGAGTACACAATGCACCACAACTGGCCAACTAAATCCACAGAAGGAATGCCTGGGAAGGTGTACAAATCAATTATTTCCTCTATTCTGCAAACATTTTTACAAGGAATATGACACCCAACAAGTGCGATTCAATGGTGGGTTTTCCTGTTTGTTTTACAAGCAATTCAGAATAATTACTGAGAAAGTACTTTTTAGTCCTCCAGGACAGACCAGCTTTAGATAGCTACAGTGCAAACATTTGCATCTGAGGCTGTCTTGACTCCATTTCTAGTTGATGGAGCAAAATAGTACATCAGGACGTGGTTCACTGTAACCTAATACAGATTTTAAAACTCTTCATAAACAGAGCAGTTCTAGATGCTCATGTCTGCATCAGGTTGCATGGAATGATGTCCTCTGCAGACTTACTTCTCTCCATTAACTAGAAAAGCACACTAAGCGACTAGTTCAGATACACTTTTACTGTGCAGATACTTAAATATAGCTAGAACCAATCTCACACACCTCCTTCACCTCATGTGAAAAATTAAATCGTAAGGTAGTAAGGACAGAGACCTTGTGCAGCACCTAATCCACCTTCAGACATTCAGCACCATTTTCAGTCTTTAAAATAACAATAATAATAAAGTTTATGGCAGATTCACCTGTTGATTAGCCAGACCACAGGGATTTTTTTCTAAAAACATCCTTCTCTGAATCAAGCTTTTCCAAGTCGGAGATACTTAGGATTTGTTTCAGCTTATTCTGCCACTCTTCATATTTTAAATAAGCAATATTTGCAATGTTTACTGAAGTTTTTATAAGTAAGATGGTTAGGAAGGGAGAGGACAGGGACCATATCAGAGCCAGTCCAAGGAACATATCAGCAAAAGCACATAAAATTATAGCCAACTCTTCAACCAGTAATTCTGAACCACCTTTCACTCTATTACTGAAGCTACAATTATATTCGTTACTGTATGTGCAGGGAAATAAAAGACATATTTAGTAAGTGAAGGCTTGCAGAATTAAGATCTTGACAGGATATCTGTGTCCTTACAACTCTGCTAAAGGAGAAGAGCACCACGTAAAGCCATCTAGGCTCAAAGATGACGGCAGCAAAAGTAAAGCAGGTAAAACTGGGCTTGAGTAGTCTTGAGTAGAAGTGAGCATCAAGGACACTCAATGAAACTACTCAACCACAAGGGGTAGTTCTAGTTTTGAAATTCTGTTTTCCTGAACCAGGTTTTATACAAATGTTCAATAAAGAGCTAATTATTCCCCCAAACAGGTTGTGATCCAAATTGTCACAGAAGCCAGACAAATTATTTTAAAGAAAGAGACAGGTAAAATTTTTGAAGTGTTAATGATGTCACCTGGAGGCTCAACAGGTTCTTTCTAGTCTTATATCATAACTTCGTAGTCATATCAGCTTAAATCAAGAGATTTGCAGAAGAACTACTGGACTCTACTGTAATTCTTCGATTTACCTCATCTTAGTACTGTGTCCTAATTTATTTCTGTGAATAGCTGGTGATTCTGCAATAGATTATGTGCATACACAAAACAGTTAAAGCAAAGTGATTAAAAAACTTATCATATACAGGCTGTTTTTAGATATACATGTTATCAAGAGAGGTCGTGCAGTACTTGCTTAATTAATCTTTGCCATCTTAACAGATCAACCAGATGTACTATTATGTTCTTTGTTCTTCCCTAAAGAGGGGATGAGCCGATTATTTATCTCCAAACAATAGAAGTTCATGTACCACAGTGAAAATTTTTTTTTAAATCTGTGAGGCAATCACTAACAAGCTTCAGCTGCAACTGCTTGATGTAAACACAGTGCGAATATGTTCCTGGAGTATTAAATGATGTTCCTTCCATTAAGTACATGCAACCAAGTTCTAAATAACCATGTAAAGAAAGGACAGAGTTTGGACGGAGGAAAACTCTGTTTTGTCTTTCATGTATTCATATTTACTTCTTCTATACGCTAACACATTTTCATAGATAAGTTAAAATTTGAAGCTTCAAATACTGTTTACAAATAATGGGCCAAGTGAACAAAAGTTAAAGAAACTGTTGGTTGATGCAACACATTCCCTATGTTATATATAGCATGCAATCCAAGACATGCGAAGGGCACAAAGAATACATAACATTAAGTTCACAGGGCCACAAGAATTGTCTGTGAAAGTTAACAGACTCACAGAGTATAGAAAACTCTTCATCAGTACTGTAGGAAACTTGCATACCTACCTCAAAATCACATTTTTATTCAATTATATTTGAAAAGTATAAATTTATTGTAAGTCAATTTTAGAAAGCTATTTACTGGTTTATATGAGTCTGCAAAATCTTAGGGAGATGCTACTGAAATAAAAAACTAAGATTAGGTAGCAAGAAAGTTGTGAAATTAGCCAATTTTTCTAGACAAAAGAGAGAACAAATTTAGGAATTCCCTTTATCTTCCTGATAAACTCAAACTCACCTGAAGTCCTTGCTCCTTCCCTTCTCAATAGCCTTTCCCCTGTCATGACCAAGATTTCTTCTATAAAACTGGTTTTCAGTCATTCGCAACGATTTGTCTTCTTAAATACATTAAGTGTTTTTAAGACATAGATCAAGTGCCAAGCTGGGCACTATTACCAGCAGCTCTTCACAGAAATAAACTAAGTTTTCTACCTTAAATTACTGAAAAGAAAGAATAAAAATAGAATAGAATAGGATTAAAAAAGCCTCCCTAGAGATTGCAAAGCTGTATTAACAGTATACTCAAAAAAACGAAAACAAGATCAAATGAGGTCAAACAACATAACACAGGTCAAACATCATTAGTTTTTTCTAAAAGATCTTTTCTGTATCAACTAAAACTAGATGGAATCAAGCATACTATGTTTCTTCACAATTTTAATTAGAAAGTCCTACTTGAACGAAGAATACTTTTATTTTTATTCACAGCCATGCTGAGACTTTAAAAAAACACTCCCAAACACCAAATCTACAGTCAGCTATTCAGTTAAACGTAATGTTTTCTCCTCTCCTTTTGCTTAACAGCAGGCTCTCTCAAGCTGCCATAGTCAGTGCTAACCTATGTCATCATGCTGTGCATCACATTAAGCTCCCATTTCAGCTCATGAATTTCTGCCAGATTAGTCCAGTGACCAGTAACAGAAAATGAGAAAATAAAGTTATTTATTACCTCTTATCACCATCTTCCCAAACCTACTGAAAATCAACAGAGTACTGATCAATAGATTACTGTGTGTTCTAATCAATAGACGGAGCCAACAAAATAAAGCATGCCTGATGTGTAATACACCCATAAAAGAATATAGGCATTAAGATCAAATACAACAGTGCTAATATAAACTTATCAAAAAATGCAGCTGCAAATTTGCTAACTGCTAAGAAAGCTGCTCTAACAACTTAAAAAGATCTTTTAAGTATGGGCAACCATGAAGTCACAGGATCAAAAAGTTGCATTACAACCCCTTTTGGACAATAAATCTGTAGGGTATAGACAAATTACATATCAATGTTGTATATGACATTATATAAGACTACCAAATATTCTGTGCTGGCAAGATGTGTCTATGTATCTTCCCTTGCACGGAAAGAGGAAGGGAAGTTTATTTGGACCAGTAATGAGAATGAGATAACCCCGGAGCCTAGGGTTTAAATTCGATCAGTCCTGTCATTGGGAGGCTATAAAGCAAAGGTCTTCTGACAGACTAGATAGAGAGGCATAAATCTTAATAGTTCTCATGAAGAAAAAAAGAAAATAAAAAAAGCAGCTTTTAATACTTTTCCCATCTAGTTTCATTTTTTTCTGTAAAAGTAAATGCTCCCTCCTGCAAGAAATTATAGCAGGACCATTCTGAGGATGACAACTCGCAGCCAGACTGGATTATGCTGCGTAATTTTATGTACTTTCCTCTGAAGCAAGAGGAAGACAGTGAAATGCAAACATTCATTTGCAGATTAAATCAATACGGCAGAAGCAGAGGCTGAGGACACCCTCTTGTAATTTAAGTCTAGAACTCGAGAAGTTACAAAATATGGAAATACATGGGAGTACATTTGTTTATAACCCAGAAACAAAATTTAAGAAATCTACACACACAATTAACTTTAAGAGACATTAACTTTTACAATCATCTCACTTCTGAATGTTTACTACTTAATAATCAATAATTCAACATTTTAACAACATATAAAATAATTATTCAAATATATCAACATTTTTGTGTACAACTATTCTCATCTCTACCTAGTTTTGAAGTACTGCCGCTCAGTACTGCTTAATGGGTGCATAAAGCAAAGTAAGACACTCCAAATTCAGATGCACGATATATTGTAATTATGTTTTGAATCAGCTAGCGATATTATCTGGTGGGGGTTTTTTCCACATTCAGTAAGAAAATAAGAAATCTCACCGCAATATAAACTTCCATCATGAAGTTTTGACTGCTAAGCTCATCTGAGAACAGGATAGAACTCTGTATATATATGCTACCAAGAAGTCGTCCCACACACTGACATGGCTAACGTTTGTTACAAACTTCTCAACTATCTCAGGTAAAATTTTAGCACTGACTCTACCTGGTTATCCAGAAAAAAGACGATAACACCACTTTGGAAGTGTCAGAGTAAAGGGGAAGCAAAAGAAAAGTGGTTTCAGAGAAGAAAAAAGCAGAATCAGCAGGAACTTTCATTTTTCCAACTTTTTGCTTGTTTTCAAAAAGACTAATGACAAAAAATAATCTACTTATGGACATAATCAGTACAAGAGTATGTTCTGTACTTTTCACATACTCTAAAATAAAAATGGCTCCCACTCATGATCTTTTTGCTTCATAATAAGGCCTCTTAGGGAATAGTGCAGCACAACACACATTTTTAACCTGACTTTTTTCTCTGGAAACTCACCTACCTGCTCACTTTTCAGTGGACAGTATTCTATACTGGTGTTAAACACTCTAGTCAGGCCAGATGTAAAACGTTCCTATGAGCAGTCCCGGCAACAGCAAGAGAAGCTGGAACACAATACAGGAACAGCTGATCTAGCAAAAATGAATAATTCTCATTCTGACAAGAGTTGTCAAGTGTAGAATGAAAAACTTAGTATTTTCAAACATTAACACAATCTAGGCTTGTAGAAGCAATTACAGTGTCTTCCACTTGAAAAAAACTTCCAAGTTGACAGTATTTCTCTTTGTCAAAGTTGCTACATCAAGGGGATCTAACACAATGCACGAACAGATTCAGTATTACAATTGTGATGGGGGGATCTGGCATCCAGAAAGGTTTGCCACATTACAAGCAAATCCTTCCCCAAATAACTAGATAACAACATCAGGCATCCTTCCAACCTTGCAATCAAAGTTTTACCACAGTTGGCAACATACAAAAAAAAGGGCAGTTTAAAAATTAAATTCTCATCTGAAAAAAGGAATATATAAAGTGTGCTTCTAACACAACAGGGACAAAGAAATCTTGCAGGTAAATTGCCACATACTGTTCCAGTCTACATACGTAATACTAGCTATTCCTTCATTTAGCTATATAAGGTAGACAAGAAAGCAAGACAAAAAGAAAACAAATCTCTCAGATTTTTAAGCTCCAGGAAAGGGCATTTTTTTTTTTCTTTAATTAAAGTAAATGACAATCCTCTGGCTCCCTCCAGCTGGAAGCATGCTATGTACATCTGCATTTTTGTGTATTTCTAATAGACCCATATCATATTGGCACTTAACGCACTATTCTAAATCTTCTATCTGCAGACTTATTCTAACTTCAGATAAAAAGCTCTTGCTCTGTGGCCAACAATTTGCAATGCTGTTTATTGTTTGGCCAGATGGGAAAATTTTAAGTTGTTAATCTTCATTCCAAATTCTTAACACATTTATAACTACACTAGTTTTAGAAATTTGTGGTACTTTTAGGGAAATTAAGATGCCTCTCTTAGATTCAGTATCAAAGAAATAATAAATGTCTAATAAATAAAATGTAGACTATGTGTAAGATACATGATGTGCCACCATATACTCACAGAGAAAAATAGCCTTTGTAAAAAATCTGTTTCCAAATGTACTATATCCAGGAGTGAATACCTGAAAATATTTGCTGAATATAATGAGTAACAGCAAAATTTAACCTAATTCTGAATGTAAATACAGACCAAACTTTTTTAATGTGACCCAGCAGTCTAACTTTAATGCATTAGAGTGAAAATGGAAACAGAACTGAAGTTACTGATCAGTTACCTATTCAGTTATTTTCAGCTATTAGTGTATTCTAAGAAGTTAGCACACCTCTCTGCATAGATTTCTTTCCAAACATTGAGACGTATTAACAGTAATAAAACATGCAAAAGTATGCAAGACTAAGGGTTTAATTCCATTTTACCTAATATAGATGACATCATACCTCAAAACTACAAGTAGATCTAGTCAATCCTCTATGAAAGCATATTTCACAAGAAAGCAGAAGCAAGATAAAACATTTAGAAAAGTGTTTAAGGGGACTGAACTGATTTGAAGAAGTGACTGAAAAATCATTTTGGTAGAGCAAAAAGCAGAGTTTGGCTTGCAAACCGTAACAACAAAAATATCTACTTACTTACTAGTTGTGATATGAAATTAACAGCGCTTGTTCCCTTCAACATAAAATGAGCCGATTTAATTTAAATCGGTGCTGATAATTCTTGCACATTTTGTGCATAAATTCCCTCATGTGTCCTATACTAAGGCACGTTTTAATGAAGAGAATAATGCTGTATTTCTGTCTAAATGTGCGAAACCTAAAAAGAAATACTACTCTACTACAAACCAGAACTGAGTAGACTCTCGGAACCTGTGCAAAATGGAATTGCGTTAGGCATTATAAAGTTTCTTTGTATCTCTCTGTTCTGTACTAATTGCACTTGCTCACAACGCACATTTCATATTCCCCACAGCGGGTCCACGTGGACGCACAAATCATACTGCTGGTTGTTCCCTAAAGCCTGAGGAAACATCAACTGCCGTACCTAGGCAAGGAAACCCCACGACGTACCTGCTGTTGCAGGATGCAGACTGCACGCCCCATAGCTGCACTGTTTTTAGCATTGTGTGAAAGTACATTTGCAACTTTTCACCATTAAAAATGATGTTTTATCTTTTAAAATACTTCAGGCACATGCTCGAGCCAGCCATATGTCCAAAGGGAACATCAAGTGTGCGAGTTCCGTCCCAGGCACAGAGGGTAACTGCCCAATGGTGGTGGCGGCACTACCATATTCAATGGTACATTATTAAACAAAAGTGCATCTGAAGAGAAACATTCAGAGATCCTGTCCTCTGAAATGGTTGTAAAAATCAATACTGCTTTAATCGCCGTTATCTCCTGCTTTAAAAACCAGGCAAATAAATTCAAACAAACAACTTCAGTGACATGTTACAGTAACACACAATGTGTTAAAAAAACCAGTATCACAATAAATTAGAACTACTAAGAAAAACAGTGAATATTCCGGAGGAAAAGGAGCACCAAAAACTTCTCAAGTGAATATAGACCTATATTTCATGTGTGGTGACATCAATAGTCTAAAATAAAATAACCTTACTTTACCTTCCTCTCAAAGAATCCTCACTAGATGTGTGAAAATTTTATTTAAAAAACCAGGACAAATTTACTTTTTAAGGGAGTGACTGAAATAATTTTTGTTTACAGAAACAGAAACTTGCATGTGTGGGTTTTTCCCCTGGTGCTACCACCCTGTAGTAGTTAGTGGGGGGGAGGGCAGAGAATGGTCCCAATTCTCATGTAACCCAATTACAGTAAAAAATTACAGCAGGACAAACTTCGCGTCTCATATCAATTGCAAAGATCACGCTCCTGAAAGCACGTTAACTTTTTGTTTGAAAATGGTATGAGACCATTTTAAAGACCAATTAACATCAAAAGGCAAAAGTTAGAATAAGATTCAAATTTAAAGGTGAAATTGTATTTACTAAAAATGAAACATTTTCAATAAACCCCAGCATTAAACAGAAAACTGGAATTTTGCTGCTTATTAGCACAGAAATTTCATTTTTGAAAAGCTAATAACCAGAATTTTCATGTGAATAGACATTATGCACAGAAAGAAGAAGCAATAAGAAATATCATGAAATCAGCAACATGACAAATCTTACAGCAGCTGCTAGTCCTTCTTGAATCTTGACTGAGATTGTTGACCAACTTTAAAGCCAAGACATGCTATTTTCTGACAGTACATGGGGAGAATTAATAAGCATTTAGTTCATGTACAGCCTTTCAGTTTACAAATTAAAGAGCACGTAAAATTAATGCTGAATCCCTTAAGAAACCAAATATTTGATTTAAAACATTTTAAACTTCTGCACAACTCAAGAATTATTTCCATGCTGTACACACAAACAAGAAAATAAAAGCTTGTGGTATCTAACAGCAAAATGTGTCGATTCTGCTATGGATAACCCAGCTTCTAAATATTTATTTGAAAAATATATTTACAGAATAACTAATGGCAAAAATCGGTTGAATATAAATTGTTTTAAACTGTTCAAGAAAAAAATGCAATTCAATATTATGCATAGATTAAACTACTTCCAAAATCTATTTTAATTTTTGTTGTATTTTATTTTACTTTACATTAGCTATTTCAAGACTTTTTAGTTAAAATTTCATGTAAAAATTGTTTATGTAATTCAAAATATTTTTTAAATTTATAAAATTTTATTTTAGTATAAACAGATTTAATTTCGACTTCTTTGCCCTAACCTGGTTAAGCTTTAATACAACCTTTTTTAGATTTTTATAGTTTAATCTGCATACGTTCAGAAAATAAAGAATTACAGCTATTCTTTGATAACACTGCCACCTAGTGCATCCTCTAAATCAGGATGAAGAATTTATTTGAATTTTTTCCTTCTGCAATTTAGTCTACGGCTGAATTACACTCCATGTACAAACTATGTCTTCACTATTCCAATGCACAGCTAAGTAGTAATGTCATTTGCTCTCTTATCTGGAATGCACGTTAAATGTGCAGACATACTCATTTTGAACATACACTGTAAAACTCTGCTATATAACACATGCATGTCTTAAGTACACCAAGATGTTTTTGACAGCCAGAAATAAGAGAACATACAGCTAACATCTTAGACACAAATTTTACTACATAGTACTCCCAGTCATCATCATTTCCTTCCACATTACTTGAATAAGTTAAACTGAAATTTGCTCCTTGAGACTGGTTAAGTTCAGGTAAAGTTCTAAATTTCATAGTTGCATTTGGACAGTCAGTTGTTTTGCTTCTTGCCCATTCTTTCATCTTATGCCTTAAAGGTTGCACTCTTTCCATCTTAAAAATGAAATTTTGTTGAAAGATCACAGTGACAGGCTTTTCTTTCAAAAGCTCAAAGAAAGAAAGCCTTAAAAAATGAAGCACCTACATGGTGGATCAGCAGCAGATTTAGAGCACAAGTGAAACAAATTTTATCATTATTTGGACTATATCTTATTTTCTTCTGAGTCTCTGTAACAGTTTCATAAGACTCGATTTCTTACTGAACTAAACCTAGATCATTGTTGATAAACCAACATCATTAAACAAGACAACCGCCTTTTGCCTCAGTATTCTGAGTTTCAGCTTCAACACTTTGTGCCTTAAATCAAAAAAATGCACTCGCTACCTAGAGCAAAACACAAAACCAGCATCCTCCAGTTGTCAAGACTGACAGACATGATTGACAGTATAGCAAATTAAAGAATCAACACAGCATTCATAAAAAAGCCATTACCTCAGGCTACATATGACACTAGGCAGATAAAAAACCACAAGTGAATAGCTACAGCTGGCCAAATTTATGCATTTTTATGAACACTAAGGTCCTGTGTTCTTTGTACTCCAAAGCTGCTATAAGTAGCTACAAGGCTGCAGCCATCATCCAAAGTCTGGTAAGAAACTGCTTCAGCAACCATTGGTGTCCCTCCATATGGCATTTGCCCATAGGAAACCACGTAGACTTGAAATACGCATAGAGGTAGGGTTCCTTCTGAAAGCACAATGAAGTCCTGAGGTGCTGTGATATGACAGAAGAAAGGCAAGAAACAAGTACAGGATGCATAAACATGCCCAAACTTGATTTTTTTCAGCCACTTCCTGAACACCTCTGAAAGCTAATCCATTGACCACTCAAGGGGGCGCAGACTGCAAGCTGAAAAATCACGTATCTGATTACAAAAAAGTAAATGCTTGTATTAACAGTTTTTTGAGGTTGTTCTCTAATAATTTCTCACGCCTCAGATCATTTAATAACCTTTAACTAAAGGCCCTTGAGTGAAAACATTATGTGAAGGTATGTTGCTTACTGCATCTGTAAAGCACTTGGATCCCCACCCTGATGAACAAAGTCATTCACATACCACTGATTAAATAAAGTCCTACAATTCTCTAGCTCCTCTAATGCCTTATTTTATAATATGTGTATTTATGCTTGGTTATTCTACAAACCTGGGAGATGAATTTTGCCAAACGTCTGAGTGAACACTAAACAGCAATGATTAAAGCAGTAGCAAAATTGTTTAGGTGTCTTGAGCACAAGTTTCCTACAACTTTATATGAACACAGACATCAGATTTAAATAATCCTTGGTTAAATTTGAGACCTAGCAAGGAAAGGTAGAAGATATTTCTGTGAGTAAAAGTTAAGTGCAATGGAAAGCAGGAAAGAAATTGTGATCTTCTAAGGGGGACATGAAAGATCTAATAATCAAGTTGACAACAGAAAACCAGCCTTACTTATTTAGAATAGGTATTTACATTCGACAAAACCAGAGTTGTAGAGAAAAATCTAGATTTAATTGATTCCACTCAACACTATACTTATGCTGCCATCTAGTGAAACTGGATACTGACTTTCCTTTGTAAGACTTGTAAGACTTTGTAAGTTGGTCCAAATGAAAACCACTGTCCCTAAGATACGTGTATCACAGCAATGACCTGCAAACCCTGCAAATACTTTATTCTTCCCTCTACTCCTTCTTCACCACTACATTTTTGTAACATGCGTTACAAGGTGACTAATTTTGGCCCTAAGACAGCAAACCTCTATACATTTAACTTGAAATGCAAACAGGCTAACAGAATTCAATGAGAAGCCAATGAACTAATCAACACAGAACACAGTCTGGGATCAGGAAAAAGTTAGCTCTTACAAGGTTTCAGACTGTCACACAGATAAAATCTTGAATTCGTAGCTAGTAATACAGATAAACATTACCCTGAGACAACTTATATCACTGTTGTTGTTGTTTTCTCATTGCATTTCATTAGAATGATGACTTACAAAAAAAAAACCCGCAAAACCTTTTCAAAAATTCCAGTCAGTAAAAAGGAAACAAAGAAAGTCAGTACATACTCACCTGGGAAAATATATTTGCGGTCGGAGCAACTCTGTTGTCCACAATACTATATAGTATCGCTAACAATCTGTCCAGGGGAAATGGCTTTGGCCCAAGGAGGTGATTGCTGGTCTGTAACAGAAACAAGACTTTTCAATCCAATAGGTATTTCCTGGTGACCACAAGACCTTACTCTGACTTCTTTTTAGTCTCTGGGGAGGCACTGTAATTCACAGTAGACCTTCATACAGCCTACTTATATATTATGGAAAACACTGAATACACGCCTATTGATCAAGATAAAGATACAGATCTAGAGCTCTATTTTAACATGGCAAGAGTTCAAACTGCACAATAAATAGGAACGTTTTTGAGCTATAACAGAGGATCTGATGCCAAATTTCCCATCACTGGATTTATAGATTTACTTGTCCTATTAAATTACCTTCCCTAATCTAAGGATTAAAGAGGAGAGGCTACATTTTATCAACAGTAAGACATGTTAGACTTAAAAGCACACAGAATTTCTAGCTAGTGAAAAAAGAAATTTTAAAGGTCTAGATTTATTTTATGGTCTACAGGCAGTCTATAATCCACAACCACTTAAAAAGAACTACACAGAACAATAGTTTTTAGAAATCTATAAAACCATTAAACAACTTTTAAGTGTATTTTTGTGTGTTTTGCTTACTGAAGACAAATACTTCACTAGCATTTATTTTTTAAAAAGGCATAAGAAGAGAAGATTCTGCTGAAGTATCTGTGTATCCACTTTCTTTGAATCATTTTAGCCAAAGCCTTGTCTCTTTCTCTCACAAAGGCGAGAGGTGCAAAGGTCACAAGAGTTCCTCATCTCAAATACCATACTAAGCTAAATCAATGGATTCAGAAAGGGTGTCAGTACAGTACTGCATGCCCGTTGCACTCTACAGACACCCAGGCAAGAACCCACTGGTAGGTGCCCAGAGGCCAGGGAGCAAATCACTCTTCGAAGCAGCCTGAGAAGGTCCCCTCTGAAGAGTGCAGGAGCTTTGCTGGCCGCTGTACTCAGACACCTACTTTTACCTGTCTTAACCTGCAAACTGAACAGGGCCGTGAAGATGATTAAGGGATCAGAGCACCTGAAGAGACGCTGAGACCACTGGGATTGTTTAACCTTGAAAAAAGATGGCTCAGGGGGATTTCATCAAAATACCCATCAGGGAATGTAAAGATGATTGAGGTAGACTTTTCTCAGCAGTATCCAGTGAAAGGACAAGAGGCAACAGGGACAAATTAGAATTCAGCAGCCTATATTTAAGGAAAAAAAACAAAACACCTTTTTACCCTGAGGGTGGTTAAACACTGCAACTTATTGCCCAGGCAGGTTGTGGAGTCTCCAACCTTGGAGATACTCAAAGCTCAATTGGGCACAATCCTGAGCAACCTGCTCTAGGTAATCCTCATTGAGCAGGGTGGTTGGACTAGACAAGAGGTCCTTGTCCACCTCAGCTCCTCCGTGAATTTCACTTTCTAAACCTGATTTAAAATAATCAAAATCTACTAACTACCTCTGGAGGAACAGAAGAGGGGACTTGGGAGTTCTGGTGTACAGCAACTTGATGATGAGCCAGCAGTGTGCCCTTGTGGCAAGAAGGCCAACGACATCCTGGGGTGCATCAAGAGGAGTGTGGTCAGCAGGTGAAGGGAGGTCATCCTCCCCCTCTACCCTGGTGAGGCCACATCTGGGTGCTGTGTGCAGTTCTGGGCTCCCCAGTTCAAGAAAGACAAGGAACTACTGGAGATAGTCCAATGGGAGGCTACAAAGATGATCAAGGGGATGGAGCATCTCTCTTACGAAGAAAGACAGAGAGCTGGGTCTGTTTACCCTAGAGAAGAGAGGACTGAGGGGGGATCCCATCAATGCTTATAAATATCTAAAGGCATATCTTGACACCCTTTAGGGCGGGTGTCAAGAGGATGGGGCCAGACTCTTTTCAGTGGTGTCCAGTAACTGGACCAGAAGCAATGGCACAAACTGAAACACCGGAACTTCTGCCTCAACGTGAGGAAAAACTTCTTTACTTNTGGACCAGAAGCAATGGCACAAACTGAAACACCGGAACTTCTGCCTCAACGTGAGGAAAAACTTCTTTACTTTGAGGTGCCAAAGCACTGGAACAGGCTGCCCAGAGAGGCTGTGGAGTCTCCTTCTCTGGAGTTATTCCAAACCCACCTGGATGCATCCCGTGTCCAACCTGCTCTAGGTGAACCTGCTTTGGCAGGGAGATTGGACTAGATGCTCTCCAAAGGTCCCTTCCTACCCTAACGTTCTGCGATTCTGTGAAAATGTATTAACTGCTCCTTTTTTCCCAACAAAATCGTTGAGTTTTTTTTTATTTTCAGCTGATTTTAACTTTTTAGTTTTCATTTTCTCTTTTGCTTCCTTTATACCACAATGCAAATGTTACCATTTTGATACCAAAACCAAAGACAACATTTTGATAAGGAAATGAGAAATGAGAACACTTCAACTTACTGTTTTACATAAGAAATATCTTTTATATTTCTACTTTCTTAAAATACACTAAATCATACGATAATTCCAGCTGGAAGGGACCTCAAGAGGTCTTTAGTCAAACCTCTCCTGCTCAGAGCAGGGTCAGCTTAGGAGATCAGGCCGGGTTCTTCAGGACTTTACCAGTCCAGTCTTGAAAACCTCCAAGGACAGAGACTGCACCACCTCCCTGGAAAACAGGTATCACTGACTGGCTGTCCTCAGGAGGAAAAATGTTTTCCTTATGCTCAGTATAAACATCTAATTTCAGCTTACACTCATTGCTTCTCACTCTGTCACCATTCACCGTTGTATCATACAGTCTTCACTATCTCCTTGCATGTCCAGGACAGGCTGTGTTTACGCCTCCCTTCTCCAGCTTGAACAACCGCAGTTCCCTCAGCCTTTCCTTGCAGGGCAAGAGCTCCAGCCCCTGACCATTTTGATGTCTCTGCTGAACTTGCTCTCATACATTAATGTGTGCCCTGTGTTGGAGGGGAGCAAAACTGGACAAAGTATTCAAGATGCAGCCCAACGAGTGCTGAGTGGGAAGGCCCTTTTGTTTCCTTTTAAATTTGTATTTCATTCTTTCTACTTTGACAACCAGTTTCCTTTCTTGTAGCTTACATTGATTTATTCTTACTAGCAGAGCAGTCAAGATTAAAGAGGAATTTCAAAAGCAAGTAAGTTTGCTTCAAAATGCTTCTCGGAAAAGACACCTCTCAAATATACCACCAGCACCTCTGCGGCATTAGTCATCAGTAAAACACAACCACTCAAATCTTCAGCAAAACAAAAAAGTATTTCCAATACACATTTTAGCTTTTCAAATCCAGCAGGTGTCCCCAAAGCTAACAAAGCAAGCAGTGTGAAAAGTATTTGAAACACATAGTCAAAACTTTTAGCACAGCACCCTCAGTCAGAATGCAAGTATTGTGTAAGTTATGAACTGTACGGATCCTCTGCCCTTCTGCTTCTAAACATGCCAGTTCTGTGAAGCATATTCCTTATTATCAACAAAAAAATGTCAACAAACATACAGTAATTAAGATGTGTACACTCCAAGCAGCTAGCAAGCATAATTAGCATGTAGTAATATCTGAAGCTGTGTTTAGTATACAGTTAGCTCAGAAGTTTCTTGTTCTTAATATTATCAGCTCTCAGAATACTGCTTTGAATTTACAAATTAGAGAGAAACATTTTGCTCTGGAAAAGCTAAAGGTGTTACTTTGTACTCTAATAGAGTGCAACGTGTAGAAGAAGTGTTTTGTTTTTATTCCTGGCAGAAGAGGAAAGGTTTAGAAATGCCTCCAAACAGAATACAGTAAAGAATAAGATTTGTAAAAATCTTCTGAAAGGAGCTAAGACAAAACACTACATAGGCTAGTATTTGTATAAATCCAAGGGACCTCTCATCTCCCTTCAAAACAAAGGTACCTCCCATCTTCAGAAGACCTCTTCAGTAAGTTTTATAGCTATCAAATTAACTGTGTGTGTCCCCTATCTTATTTCCACCTTTAGGAATATACTCATCTAACAGTTCAAAGAAATACTTCCCCCAGTTGACAACATCTGTGGTCATGTTTTTCATCTACATTCTCAGAATTTCATGTTCCCACTGTTTAATTGGCCTAAGTCTTTCACTGTCACACAACGGCAAGTCAAATAAGTATTCACACTCCAAAATTTCATGAACAATCTGAGAATCAAAAGTGTTCTTTAAATAGTAAAACCTTAATACAAACTAAATTACTTGCACAAAAGGGAGAAAGTTCTTAACCTCAGTTTGCTGAATTTTCAACCTTTTTAGCGTATACTGAAAGACAGAGCTATACTTCTCTTTTTTTTAATCAGAAAGCATTTTTGAACTTCCCTGGTTGCTATACAAATGAAGCATCTTGAGTTGTAACTGGAAATTCTGATACCAAACAATCCCTAGACTGACGCTGAAGCAGATGTCCTAGACAAACTCCTTTCCAATAAAAAAAAAAGACACCAACACGTCTGATCTGACGGACTGACATCTGAAAAAGCAGACACCTGCAAAAGCAGCTTCACCAGGAAAATATCCCACTTGTCACTAAACTGGAGAAACATTGTTCCAGGGCAACCATGCAAAGAAACACAACAAATTCTGCTGTTAGCAGCAACAAGGCAATTAATAGAATGATATTGTCATTCTCCCTCCGCCCCCCTTCACAAAATTTACTTTTTCTAATAAAAAACATGGCCTCTGGACTGAACACAGTTAAAAATCAAGACAGAGATTTTTTTAGCCTAGCTGTACCTAAACTTTAAAGGAAGGATTTATTTCACCTAATGTTAGCTTCCTGCCAAGTAGGTATGTACAGCCAAACTAGTTTCCTAAGTTCCCATTATAGTCACTAGAAATCTAATCAATACCGTTTATGGTGCAATTCATCTGACTGAACGCAGAACTGACTTCAGTACGAGACAAATCACACTCCACACTTCAATGACTGCATCGGCTACCTCTGCACTGTCTATAAAAAGACACTAGTTTAGATGCAGGCACCCACTTGGAATTAGGTGAATCCAATCTGCAAATCAGTCTTTAGATAAGCTCCTCTGAGTAAAGGTATACTGATATAAGCTGTCACACCAACTGAAGAAATGAGCCTTTAATTATAATGCTACATATGTAATCCTTTATCCCTGTATTTCACTTTCTCTCTCTGTAAAATCATAATATCAAAACATGCAAGTTTACATCTTGGTCATGTAAACATCTTTGTGTAAATATTTACATCTCCGTGTACATCAAATATTACATCTCTGTGTAAATATTTATCAAGGTTACAGAACAGTAAAATTAAGGTAAGTCTGGAAGACCCCCTTAGGACCTGCAGTCCTGTTCCCCACTATCACAGCTACCATGCCTCAAAAGCTTTCAAAACCAGACTGTGCTCTGACCTACAAGCAGTTTCACTTTCTGGCACCAATACTTAGAGTAAAAGGGTCCTTATCTGTAAACTGTAAAGCAACACATAAGCAGAGAACCAGTGCTCTGTAACTAGAAGCAAATGTACTCTTGAAATGTCACAAAGTTCCCTCTTATTCGTTAATCGCCAAGACACACTCCTGTTTCTTGCATGCAATCAGAGTCTAGAGTAACACTCGACTCAAAAGACATTTTCTGTTAACCGTATTTGATTTACTAGGATTACAAAGTTCTAATTCTCTTCAAAGTAACACTAATTTTTAACACAACAAAGAGGTGCAAGATTTACATCATTTGAAGTCTTAGCTAAAAGTCTTTCCTGACTATGCAAGTTGGACAACAAACCAAGCTTCTTTAACTGTACACATGTCTAATCATGCTTTCAGAATCAGTTCAATGCTTAGGTTGCAAGGTAAATGCAAAGTCTACAAAATTAGAATTAATCTAATTAAAATTAAAAAAGTAACTGAACTCTTACTCATCTTTTTGACCATTAATTTTGTTTAAACTCCATTTGTTTAGGTTACTCTCATTTACAGTTCTTTCCTTAGTACCTCCTTCTGTTCTGTTTTTGTACCTAGCCAGTAGCATTTAGTTTGCTGCAGAAATAATCATAAAATGAAAAACAATGTATTGTTAATGCAGGTGCTTCTAAACACTAAGTAGTGAACTCCGATCCAAGTACATGTAACAAACAATGACACAAGAGAACAAGCTCTGTGGTACAGTTAAGGTGATCACGACCTAGGTATTTCTTCATCAAATCTCTGTTTTCCCATTTCTTTTATGTTTCTGGCTTTTCCCATCTCTGTAGTTATTCCCATCTAATCATCCAAGTTAGAAATCTATTGCCAAGGAAGAATAAAACAAAACACTTTTCCTGCAGAGTTTTGTCTAAGACACAATCATTATTCCTTCTCCTGAAAATTATTTATCAACTAATTAAGACAGGGAGGTATTTCAAGAATATAGCAATCCTAAAAATAATTAAATGCTCTAAAGTTCTAAGGAGTTCACATGCCAGGAACAAAACACACAAGGTCTACACGTGCAAGACACATGCATTCAGAGACTTCAGAACTCTTAAAATTAAATAAATATCTACCTAGTGGTTCAAAACACTACAATGTTGAAGTAAAATTACGCTCACTTACACATTCACATGCAAAAACTGTGCCCCTACAGAAATAAGAGGCCTTGGAAAAAAGTCTCTGGATAGCCAATGACTCTGTCCTCCTGGAAGGGCAGGAGAAAAATCAGGGAAAAGGCCATATGCAGGATCAGAAGCAAAGGATTATTATAAGAATCATATTAAAGTTTTTCATATTATTTAAACTTCCTGTGGCATTGAGAAGAAAATGATATAATGATTGTTTTGGCAGGGATTTAGTGCTGTCTGCACTGCTCTTCATTTAAAGATTGTTTAAAAATAGGTCAACAAGTTACAAATGTTAAATTTGATTTTTCTTTTTACATTAGTTACAAATACGCATACACGTATTTGCTTTTCCTAACGTATCAAGCCTCTGTCAGTAAAAGCTGGTATAACTCTACTGAAATCCATTATATTTAGGTATTTATAACCAGGAAAAGGTTAGTTAATAGTCTGATGGAATCCTAAACAGCCAAGTGTGCAAATTTTCCAAGCCTCAACACACAAACTTCAGGTCACTGCATCACTGGGAATTAAAGTGACTTGACTTTCAAAACTACTAACCACCTATTGCTCTAAAATCTTTGAGAGAAATTCTGGTATCTGGTTCTTCCATGTATGATGTCCTTTACCTAGCTTTATTACACATATTTTGTTATACAAAAAATAGGGCTTTAAGAGACAAATTTATGCTACAGTTAAATTTCACTGAAATAAAAATGTGTGTATCATACAGAAATTTGTATCCTATGAAAAAATGCCATAATAATTACTTACAGAATTCTGTTGTTTCTACAGTAAACAATGAGGCAAAGCCAGTAGTACAGTAGAAAGAAAATATTTGTTGCCAAGCTCAGCTTAGAAGGATAAAATACATACCTTTTCATGTTTCTTCATAAAGTTGGTTTTTCTAATTTTCCCATGATGCTGTAAAACAACAGACAAGAGCAAGTATTATATTTAAATTATTTTATGCTCCTTCTATAGCAAAGACAGAATCAAAACAGTCAACAAAGAACTGTACACTATATACAGTCGTATGCTAGTCTGGGTCTTCTTTACTACGCCCTCCAGTATTTGCTTCTGATGTTACTAGCCATCCTTCTTACTAGGAGCCCTAAAATTACATTCACCTTACTTCTCGCTTCATTGTTTCCCAAGTGGTACAAACACAAAAAACAACACTCTAACACTTCTTGGTGACATGCATAATTATTTTTTCTGACCTAATCAGGGACTGATGAGAAGAGGCAGTAAAAATTTGTTTTTAATATTACTTCATGCCACCATCCTCCTTCTACACTCAATCATCTAATGAAAAAAGACAGATGTTCCATTTCTTTCTCTGTCCAGAGAAGTTTAAATCATGGCCACTCCATTTTTAAAATGCATCCATGCATAAAATCCATCTGAATTTTCATCGCTTATCTGCTCCATTTTACAATTCTGATGGTGTGCAAGTTGGCAGAATGACAATCGGGAAGTAAATCAATACAATACAAAGATAGTTCAAGGTGCAGGAGCTAAAGGACAAACAGAAAGAAGGAAAGAAAAAAAAAATCATTTAAAAAGGCACAGCTTCAAAGCAGCCTTAAGAAAGGAAGGACTATCCAAGGAAAATATCAAGTGTTCCTGGATCTCAACTGAAAAAGTGAGGGCGAGATAAGGACACAAATATAGTAAACAAGATGTTACAAATGAATGAGTAAAAAAAGTTTAAAAGGAGAAAGAGACATGAAGGATGACGTGGAAATGATGTAAAATCTGTGGAGAGGTACAAGTATAATATTCTTTAAACACAGTTAAGTGCTATTTCTCAAAATATCACCTGGTAAGCTTTTCCACAGCCTTGAGAGGTATACTTTATTAATAAGTATATCTTTTAAGCATGCTCAATGAATCAGGGAAAAAATATCTCCAATGAAGGAATTCTTTTTTCATTTTAATGTTTAAAATCTTGTACTTTGTATTTCTGGACCTCAATACTCAGTCATGTCAGGAAGATCTCACAGTCAGTAACTGTGACATTTCTTGACTGACTTCTGAAGAGCTTCATACTAGACAGTGCTTTAAGTTTCCTTTAAATAATCTGCCAGACTGAAAAAAAAATAGTTCATTCAATTAACACATACCACATTTTCAGAGAAAGCAAAGTAATTTTTTTATCACGCCTCTGAAAGGAAGACTGCTGTGATAATAGAGACCCGTTGGAGGGAAACGTGATCAAACCTGAGGTTACATGGCATGCTAGTGATGGATCACAACAAACTACATTCATGCGTTTTCAAGGTTATACTAGGATGTCCATATGGTATATTTATGTAAAAAGTGTTTCAAAGCGAGTGAGCAGGTGCTCCATTTTTGCGTAAACACAAAGAAATAAATGAAATTCAGAGCTAGTTTTCAATTATTTTTTAATCCACTTTTCTCTTAAAATGATAAAATGAAGACTTCATACAGATTACTATACTTTTTTGTTTCTAAAGGCTGCCTTTCAAAACCAACTTCATATTTTTCACTTAATCTACCACAAAGCTCTTGAATTTTCACATAACTAATAGCAGCACTGCCAACTATTACTTCATTGCTTTATCAGGCTGTTGGCGTTTCAGGCTGCCACAAACTGTGACTTTGCCTTTAGCTTCAGTATAAGCCTAGCGCCTATACCAACAGTGCACATTAGAAGCTCAATGACCATCTTTTTGTTTGCATCCCTTTTGCTGTCTAGCAGTCCTTAGTTAAATCACTCCCAAAGATACTTTTCTGTAATCTACTCTGAATCTCATCACAAACCCATCAAAAACTATATTCTGTTTTCACAGTCCACATGACTCAAACCCATTCAACTTGAACACTCTCCCAGAAGTGCTGGTTTTGCTGGGCTTTGACATGCAGCTACTTCTGAAATTTGCTTTAGCACCTGACAAAGGGCTAACTGCTATCAGATGATACGTGTAGCAAGAATGGTAATGTCTCCTGCTTCACCAATTCTCAGGAAAAATATTTAGTATCACTGATTGAAATACCTTCACAGTCCCTGCTTCAAAAACCTTAGAAGCTTGTGTTTATTGTACAAAAGTCTAGTAGGGTTCATACGCAGGAGTGGAAATTAACATCAGAGATACTAAAAAAGGATAAAGAAAAAAACAAAGCAAATTGAGCAGGTTGTTCAGTGAACACAAACAAGAAAGATGTGTCACTTTTTGGTAACACGCTTTACTGACTTGACTCTTGTAAGTTTTCCTTTGGGTTCCAAGACTGATACAGAAAAACCTGGGAAAAAAAACACTCCTTCAGCAAGTAACTCTCTTACAAAGACATTGTTTTGGCCAAGTGAAAAGAATAAAGGTTGCCCATAAAGAAAATTTGTCAATCTGCACTTACTACAAGTAATCCTCCACTCTTCTCAGGAAAGCACCAGACAGAAGGGTGAAACTCCTACAGCTTTCAATGTAAGATCATACCAGAAACACAAAACCTGTATTTAAACTACTAATGTATGAGTACGTCATTACTAGGAACTACAGTAACTTCTCAAAACACGTATCTACAATGTTTCTTAAGGAGAGAAGAAGAAAAAAACTTTTACAATTTTGTCTTGTTCTCATTTTCTTCAATTGTTCACACCTACCTATAACGAATACCATACATTTATACACACTTGTATATATCAATACCTACTGTAATAATGTTGAAAACCTTGAGGTTGGTAAAATGCACATGAAACATAATTGCCCAACCACTTTTCTGGTATCTGTCTTCCTGCCTACATTTTTTCAAATTAAGTCCTCAAAACCAATGCAATTAGGCAGGCTTGAGAAGCATGAAGATCCTGGTTAAGAAAGAGACAAACGATGGCACCACAGCTTTTATTTGCAGCATGACCACGACATAGCCCGAAGGGGGAAAAAAAAAAAAAAAAGAAATCAATCTGTATATGGCAAGAACTTACAGAAAATCAAGTTTGGTCTATGAATTCTAAAACCTGCATTACCATCACTTCAACACAACATGTGCCAGCTAATGGAACCACATCTTCTGCAGAAGCAACTGTTTGTAAGTTTCCATTTCAGAATTTATTTATTGTATGAATAAGTGAACAATGCACTATGTCATTTTACCTCATTAAAGGCTAACTCAGTGAAATACACTGTTGCAGTTTGTATCTTACTCTGGAAATTTAAGTGTGGCTTATACCTAAGGACACTGGAGGCATTCCACTAAAATCTTTACAAAATGGAGCTGTATCAATTTACAAAAAAAAGCACAATCATTGTGCTGTAACAGTGTTAGGCATGTGTTGACATGAAAAGGAAGTTGGGTTTATTAGACATTAATAATAACTAGGTGATTGTTACCAATCACAATATGTGATCTACAGAAAAACTTCTGATTAAATCAAATGAACCACACACAGAAACAGACCTCAAAATGAATAGCTGAAGAGTTTTAAACTAGGAAATTCTGCATGCAGGAATCCAGTAAGCAGCACTATTAAAAAAAAAAAATTCATTACCTTAAGAAAGAACCTCTTATCTGTCCTGACAGGATTGTAGGAGGCAAGGTAAGCAGCTATTAGAAGAAATTTGGAGTAATAAGGAAGTTCCACATGTGTATGTGCAGAAAGTCCTACAAAAATAAACAAAGAGTTTATGAGTCACTGAAACATACTCTGAATATCCACTAACTTCAAAATTAACTTGTTTGCATTCTCCTTCTTTTCCTTCTCTCCTGTTCTACTCCTTAACTAAATGAGTAGGTCTCCTTTCTTAACCCTATTATCATAGATGTAAAATCGATGAAAGACCAAGGAATGGCACGAAGCTAAACAAAACTAACATTCTGAACTCTTTATGGACTCATCTCAGAAGCTGTATCTGAAGCATCAGAAATTCATAAATCACTAAGGTGTGACCTTAAAAATCAAATGAAATTCCAGGCTAATTTCATTGAAGAGAATTTTTCTGGCAAACAGAGCAGATGAAGAGATTTAGTTTAAGTATCATGGCAAAGCTTTTCTCCAAGACCCAACCTCCAGGCTGCTCCAGACTGTGGCAGACAGCTCAGCCAGGAATGGGGCTGGCATGGTGTAGAAAGCAGCAGTGCCGCACCTCTGAGAAACAGTTCAGCATCTCACAGTTTTAGCCACTGTTTTCTTCCTACAGAAAATGTCTTCAAAATATTCAACTTGATCCAGTTGACCTAGCCTGCTACACGTACACTTCATTAAGATTAAAGTCTCACCCATTAAACCACACAAGAACTACAGTCTACTGAGTATTTTCCTTCCCTCTTTTTACTTTTACTTCGTTTTTTTTTCCCTTCACATTCTCTCGCTCTTGTCACCATAGTTGCTTCTTTTATACAGATTATGCCTATGAGAATAGGATGATCAAACCACCTGACTTCATCAGTTGTCTGACTATGGGGACCACTAGTGGGCCTCCTCTTGTGCCTTCTTTGCTTACAGGTTTTCACTTCAACGGTTTCTTGTTCTGTGAAGTATCTATAACCCTTATGTTTTGACCCACAAGTATCAGCAAATAAAGATCAAGGAATTAAACATGCTTAAAAGTTAAGATTCAGAGCTCCCAGTGTGATGAGAAACATCCCAGTTGATAGTTAGTAGTAATTTCCTCTCACATAGGCACAAAAGGACAGCAGTTTTAGTTTTCATTTACAACCTAGCAAATGTTTTGTATTGCATGTAAATTCCAAAATGCAACAACAAATAAACTCTTACATATAGACAATTTAGTTTAATACAGAAATACCTGTTCCTGTTCCATTCCTCTGCTCTGCCAATATTGCATCTTGCACTGAACTATTTTAATTACATCGACAGTAAATTTTTTATAATTGCTTTTTAAGCATACAATTATCAAATGCTGTTTATCAACAAGACAATTTTTCCTAACACAGACACCTGAAAATCCTAGAATATGGGCTCCCTTTTTGGGTTTGTCAGATGCAAAAGTATTGCATGGTCATCTCGGCATGGAAGTGGGGAGTTTAATTAGAACACTTCCTTCAGTCCTTCAGTCAACAAAGTCAAAAAATTACTGATTATAAAGCAAATATAGGAAACAGAATTATGACTCCAATTATCTTAAGACAGCCTTAAAACGTGGCTATTTTACCTACTATCTAAAGTAGAAATATTTTGTCGTGATGGATAATATGGAAAAAGTGTCCCCAAACTAAGAACTGGTCAAAAGACCACGACCGACTGACATCACCTGGAAAGTACCTTAGTAATCCTTCCTAAATAGTAAAAGAATGCTGATAGATAATATTGAGGTTGTATTTTAGATGTGAAAGTCAAAAAAAAAAATCAACAGAGCTGTACTCCTCCAAGTTAAGAAAAGAAAGAATTCTTGTGATTCTGACATTTCTCTTCACCAAGAAATAAGGACATAGGGCATCTGTTCTGTTTAGCAACACGCTAATCCAGCACAACGCACAAAGTATATTACCTTCTCCCCAGTCAGACAATTCTACCCGTTGGCACACGGAGGTTTGACATCAGGGATCAGCCCATTCCTCGTCTGTTCTTACATAAGAAATACTGGTTTAAAGAAACCTGCTTTTATCCACAAAGGATCATTGGAAAGACTACTCCTAGGATATGCGCTAGGGGCAAAAAAGGTAAAACTCCTTTGTAGAACCCCTCAAAAAAACATGATTAGCCTTAACTGTAACTGAATGCTAAGAGGTAGCCCCGTCTGTATTATAATTTCATTCACACATTATCAGATAATAGCAACCAAGTCAATCTGCAAAGTACACATTTCACATTACAAACCTCTGCTATATCCAATACCTTTCAATTGTCCAGGTTCTCCATCATCACGCTGTAAGCGCTCCCACTGCGAGCTAAAAGACAGATAATGCAAATGTATAAAGACGAAGTATTTGTTAGTCTTTTAGAGAAAACTACCGGCTTGGTATATATACTTTTTAATTCATGACACTGGCTAGGATACAGTAATTAAGAGAATAATTAAAAATACCAAGTCTTACTACCTTGCATGTAAGTTTCAATAATATGCAGAAAACGCATATTTGAAAAAACTAGCAAGTAGTTACGGTAAGGCATAAAAGTGACTACAAGCAAACTGTAAAATAGTTTCTTTCCATCCAACCACCACCAGTAAGCAAATAGCAATAGTGTTCCAAGTTTCAAGAACAATGAAGAATTGAATAAAAAGTAAAAACACTGACAGTTTTGATTTTTTTATCTGCGCAATAACTGTTTATGCTAGTGAGAACTGTAATTACTCCATAATATAATTTTGAAGTCTACATAAAAAACCAAAGCAATATTCATTCTTCACTGAAAAACTCTGAAGACATCAAGATGGAACATTTTGTGAGTGAAAAAAGTCTGCAAGTAGTTTCATGTTCTCCTAAACAGCAAAAAATTTCACTTTAAAACTTCCTTTAAGGAACAGCATTGCTAAACATGTCATGATTTTAGATCATCACTCTGTATACCACAAGGGGATCAAAACACAGCTTTGTTAAAGCACCAGTCATTTTATTTTTTATTTTTTGTTTAAGTTCTTCACAAACAGTCCCTCAGCTAAAATCCTGTGATTTACATACCATGTATTAGGGTTTATTAGCCATAAAACTTATGAAAACAATTTAATAAGAGCTGATGTACTACTCAAATTCTAAAGAATTATCAACCAAATTATCAATCGGCAAAGTTTTTATCCAATGTCTATTTTACAGGCAGAAAAAAAGTTTCATCTCAGTTCAGGCAGCATAGCAGCTGATAATGAAGTTCCACTGCTGTAACTCACAACTTGAAGAAAACCCCAGAGTAATTACAGTTCTGTGGCCAGAAGAAATGATATGGTCATTTTAATTCCTCAAGCACACTAGTACATGGAGGCAAATCCTAGAACTATTATGCAGGAAGCTGAAATATATAACAAAAAAACCAGTAAAGCTCATATTTATAATAAAATAAAACTGTAAAGAGGGAAAACTAGTTATTTGGAAACAATTCATAATCTATTTTATATCATAATCTTATGTTACACCCTAATTAGAGTAGCAATTACACAATATAAAAAGTCGGGAAGATCCTGAGTAGACTCTGTAATGAATCATAGAATGGTTTAGGTTAGAAGGGACTTAAAAGATCATTTAGTTCCAAGCCCCCTGCCATGGGCAGGGACACCTCCCACTAGACCTGGTTGCTCAAAGCCCCGTCCAACCTGGCCTTGAACACTTCCAGGAATGGGACATCCACAGCTTCCCTGGGCAACCTGTTCCAGTGTCTCACTACCCTCAGAGTGAAAAATTTCTTCCCGATATCTAATCTAAATCTCCGCTCTTCAGTTTGAAGCCATTACCCCTCATCCTATCACTACACGCCCTTGCAAAAAGTCCCTCTCCAGATTTCCTGTAGACCCCTTTCAGATACTGGAAGGCTGCTACAAGGTCTCCCTGGAGCCTTCTCTCCTCCAGGCTGAACAACCCCAACTCTCTCAACTGTCCTCATAGCAGAGGTGCTCTCACCCTCTGATCATCTTTGTGGCTCTCCTCTGGCTCTGCTCCAACAGGTCCAAGTTCTTCTTGTGCTGAGGATTCCATAGCTGGACACAGTACTCCAGGTGAGAGCAGATTAGAGGGGCAGAACCACCTCCCTTGACCTGCTGGCCATGCTTCTTTTGATGCAGCCCAGGATGCAGTTGGCCTTCTGGGCTGCAAGTGCCAATTGCCAGCTCATGTTGAGCTTCTCATCTACCAACACTCCCCAAGTCCTTCTCCTCAGGGCTGCTCTCGATCTGTTCTCCATCCAGCCTCTATTTGTGCATGGGATTGCCCAGACCCACGTGCAGGACCTTGCACTTGGCCTTGTTGAACTTCATGAGGTTTGCACTGGCCCACCTCTCAAGCCTGTCCATGTCCCTCTGCATGGCATCCCTTCCCTCCAGTGATGAGGATCAATACTGAGTATAAATACGTATTTGAGGCAAATACAATATGTTTCGTTGTACAGTGAAGCCTAGCTTATACGGAGCAAAATCAATTCTTTTTTGAAGGAACAATCACTTCAGCAGATTTCTACTGTACACCCAGGTTCAGTTACCAGAATAGCCTAGAGCCGCAATGACTTTCAAAGGAAAGTAATCGTTATGTTTGCATCAAGACAAAGAAATCAAACACTACCGGATTATGTCTTTTTACATGGTGTAACATCAGAATCACTCATCTTAAAAATGGAGAAGTCATTAAATCTGAGCTGACTAGTACCATTAAAAATGAACACCACCATCTTTTTTCTAACAGCCTGGCAACTTAAGAAATGAACAAGGAATCTGAAACCATACCAAGAGAAATTCAGCCCATTAGCAAGACACCCGTTTTTAATGCTGTCAAAGACGGTAATTTCATAAAAGGAAAATTTTGCCCCTGAATAAGAAAACAAGGGGTCAAAAAGCACAGTAAACATACAAACCTAGATCTACTAAACAAAGCTAAGGAACACAGATATTTAAAATCTGTAATGCCTCATCAGAATTTTGGGGTTTGCATGTATCCTTGGTACAGTGAGGATCTACCAAGCAACTTCACAAGTGTGTTTCAAACTGTGCCTGTATATTCTGGTGATGGATTGCCATGCTTGGCAGTTACATACATGACAGAAAACGGATCTGTATGACCACCAGTGAAAAAGAGAACACAATCTGCTGCCACCACTTTACTTATTAAATACTTTATATGCTACAAACACTGTTTTGTTTAAAAAATCCCTCCCGAGAGACCCTGTTTCTAACATTACATGGCAAGAAAGAAATGCACGTTAAAGAAAAAAGATTCTATCTCGCAAAAAAGAAACACTAGCCACAAAACATAAATGAAAGAGCAAATATTTAGAGGGGAAGCTTGTTAAAAACAGCAACATCAACAAAACAAACAAGCCCTCACCCCCTAAATTACCTGGATATTTCCCGGAGATAAACAGTCTGCATTGCCTTCTTCAAATGAGGTTCAATATTTTTCCAGAGTTTGCGGGTGTCACGTTCATTTGCTGCACCAAGCCAGAATCAACTCTGTTAAACATTTAACTCACACAACACTAAAACTCTTATCTCTCACACCTGAACAGTCCCAGGCGTGACACAGTAAGTTTAACACTCTGACACTGGAATGCTGCATTAGGATGACGCACCACCATCATCCATTTGCAAGCAAGGCTGTTTCTCTGTAGTTATTCTGAGAATACTCTGGGACAGTCTGGCAGAACCTCTGCTCTCATTTTCTCTTCTTAGCCTTGACAGAGACACGACTTATCCCATTACCTCACAGAAGTCCTGGCAGTTGAGCGAGGAGAAATGTTTAAAGAAAGGAGGCAAGTTTTCACAGTATTTCCATATCATTTGCATAAAATACCACCAACAAATGTCATCTGCTGCAAATGCTGCATACTGGGTGCAACTGGAACAAGCAATGCTGCTGTGACCACAGAAATGGTCACGACACAATGAGGATCAAAGCAAAGTTCTCCAAAAAACCTATAGGAGGGCACCTGCACTCTCATACACACGCTCAAATTAAAGACAGGAGCTTACCTTCTCCACTCACCACTGGTTCACAGTATTTAGAAAAATTGAGCACTGCCTATAGAAAGTAAAAAGTACAATATATTAAAAAGGTACGATAGATCTGATCTAGCTACAGAATATAACAAGCAGCATAACTCATTACTTTGCAAAATCACTGAATTATTTTCATTCAATACTTATGTCACTTCCTTCCAAACATTGCACAGTAAAAAGTCACAACATTTCTGCAGATTAAACTACAAACAAGTAATCTATCACAGGTTACTTGGTTCTGATCTCAGCAAAATCTGTTAACTGTACTCAGGGCTTGCTTTTTATTTTTAAATAACATAATAATTAAACATTATAAATGCAATAAAACAATGTTTTCATCAACTTTTTTTACTTTTTTACAGATAAAACTTTGTATTTCACGAGCAGTCCAGCATGTTCAAAAGTAGGCCACACATACACAAGCAGAAATTATTTACAAAAACCCAAAACCAACAAAACAAAACAACCCTGCTAACATACTCCATATTAAAACAAACTCCTCTTGCCTAAGGTAAGATTGAGAGATTTTTGACAAGGTTGTAATCTAAATTTTTTTATAAAATTGTGAAATCAGTATCACACAGAATGTTGTAAAATAACAATCCTCATATTTCACTTACCTTTTCTCCTAGTGCACATTATTAAATCTCTGTGCTACTATACAGAACTTGATGCAATGACTTCCACATATAAAACTAATATAATTCCAGAATGTTTTATTAATAATCATGCATATTAAAATCCACATTATGAGTCTTTACTAGACACTGTGGAGTTGTTCAGAAGCCTACAGACAGTTGTATGTGTCTGCCATTACCTTCTACAGAAGAGACTTGTCAAACAGAAGAAGAATTTAGCATACAATTATGTAAATCTTTTCATAATGTTGTTAATTCCCACAAACAGTGCATCTAAAGCTAATGAAATTATTTTGATAAGCAGAGCAACTCGAGCACATGTCTAGAAGAACTGTGACCCTAGTTTCCATTTGTGTCTCCATCAGATTTCAGCAATCTAATTTAAATATAAAACTGGTATAGTTAATGGGTATGTTCAACTGCAGTTTAGCTACATTTTCCTGATGGAAATGCAGACAGGACATTCAGATCATCTCACTAGCACTGATTTGTTCACTGGCCATAACCACTGATCTCTTCAAACTTGTAAAAATTCCTCATACACAGCATAGCTATTTAAATAATATGATGAGCTAATAATTGTTACTGCTATTCAGCTTTTCTTACGCAAAGGTCACGATCAAGTAATTTTTATTTTTCTTCTGTTTGTTTGCTATTACATTCTTCAATTGATAAATGGTTAAAACTAATTTTTCCAAATATCTTCAAAGTATTTTTGTTCCCTCAGGCATGACTATATTGCAGGAACTTTGACTTACCTATTTTATTTTGAATTCCAAAAGAATGGTAATGAAAACATAAATGTCAATCCTTGCTTCTCTAGGCCTTTGAGTCAAATTAATATGTAAACCTGTGCAACAGATCTGGCTTGTAGCCACTTGGTTACCTTAAAATCCTCCACAGAAGGCAAATCAAGTGAAAATTTTACACTCAAATAATATAGGAAAATGTTTGAAATTTTAAGTTAAATGTCCCATAAAGCTGACGTATAAAGAATGATGGGTAGCAAGTTACATTTAATAAACTTAGAAAATAATAGAACTTGAGGTTGGACATGCTGAGAGCATCTAATTGAAGTTAATTCTTTCAAATGTTCAAAGCAACTGTCCGGCACTCCACTGCATAGTCCAGGAAACGAATACAACAGAAGGCTACTTAGGGATTACAGAAGTCCACAAGAGGAAGAAGGCCGCAGTAAGAGCAAAGTCACATAACCACACGTAAAAAGAACTTGAAAAGCAGCACAGTGAGGCCTACCATTGCCTGAAAGAGTAAAATCATAACTACTACTTCCTCAGACTGAATTGCAAACAAAACAAAATCATTAACCAAATCTGTAATGGAGTTGTCCCTCAAAAACTGCTGCAGTTGCAGCAATTGCTTCTACTGTACTTATGATCAGGCATAAAAGGTTTCATCACACTTATCTCCTAATCCCAACACGTGAAAATAGGTAGCCTGGTCTTCTCAGTCACCCTTGGATATCAAGGAACAGCCTAAACCCAAAAAACCCAACAGAAGTTCTAGGCTGGGTGACCCACACGCAGACTAGCATCTCATTAGTGCAGCTTTCGTTGCCTCTGACCAGAAAACTACGTAACAATGGAAACCCTTTACGGCCACCAAAACAATTCCAACCATTGTTATGGATTTTTAGGGAAACTGCATTTTGAGCTAACACATTCTTAAGATGGTAGTTTTAGACTAGATACAAGAAAAAGTTTTTATGATAATGGTGGTAAAACAACGTGACAGGTTTCCCAGAGGTGGTAGATGCCCCATCCCTGGAAACATTCGAGGTCAGGTTGGAGGGGGCTCTGAGGAACCTCGTCTAGTTGAAGACATCTCTGCCCATTGCAGGGAATATGGACTAAATGATCTTTAGAGGTCCCTTCCAATCCGAGCTGCTCTACGATTTTCTCATTGTATCATGGTTTAACACCATGTTCAACAATAAATCTAGACTTCCAGAGCTTATTTGTCAAAAAACACACCGAAACAAAACAACAACTCTAAGGAGCTCATCTCACCAGATGCTGAAGTTCTTTCAAGTCCCTACAGACCATGTAGAAGACACCAAGCAGAATATTGATATATGCAGCATAGAAATCTGCAGAATATTCTGGGGGATGATTCTGAGACAAGATCTTCTGCAGGTGCCCTGTTTAAACAAAAATAAGTTTTGCTTATCTAAAGCCAACTTAATAAATTGACCACATTATACAAGTTAAGTGGAAAACCAAACTATAATCGTCACTAAAAACCCAAAATCCACCAAAACCTACACTGATTAGAAGAACCAGCAAATACAATGGAACCAAAATGTTACTTGAGATGTCTTGTCAAATGGAAAGAGACAAGTCTTTAAAGGTTGTGTGAATATAGGCTTTTACATTCCAGTAGCTATTACCTATTCCAGATTCTGTAAAAGCATACAGATAAACAGGAAAAAAACATTTGGATGTTGTTTGACAAAGCATTATTCAACCCACAAAAAGCACATTAAAGAATTAGTTTACCTATGCTGTAATCGGGAAAATACAAGGTGAACGGTTCAAAGCAGCCAGTACTTGGACGGAACAGTTCCCATACTATTTCACTGAGCAGGACAACTGTCACATTTCTGTCAGTCTACACAGGGAAGGAAGGAAAAAAAAAAAGAGCAACAGACAGACAGGGAAAGAAAAAAACCAACACTGCATGTTACAGTATCAATGAGAAAAATGATTGTGACTTTTCCACAAAAATCACCAAGTTCACAGTTTAACACAAATTACTAGCATAGTAATAAAGCTTCAGCGGGTCTAATCAAGAAGCTCATACATTTGCAGATTTTCATAACCACATGGCATTTCTCTGCATCCCTTGCCATTTCACTGACATGCTTTGTGGGGTGATAGAGCTTCGGTACGAGACAATACCAAGTAGATTTCATCCCTTACTCCCAAAATTAAGACAACATTTTGCTTTGGTAATTAAACCCAGACTTTCAGAACAAACACGAAGAGTTAAAAAACGAAAGCAAGCTCAGTGCTTTCTGAAACCAAACTACCTAGTATTTCATTTTAAAGGTAAGCTGGTCTTCAAAAAAAACCAAAAAACCCCCAAAACAAAAACATAGTATTAACTGTGTTCTCTACCAACTGCTTAACTAGTTACCAATAACATCTGTGCATAGTAACATATTCTTTTTAACCACATTTTTATTGACGATATACTTGCCTTGAGTTTGATGTTTCAGTCCATAAATAACAAAGCACTTCATAAAAAAAAAATATTCCTTATTTTGGTCACCCTTCAGTATATCAGATTTTTAATACGAAGCTAACTATCTGTGAAGATGATACATCATTCTTCCTTTTTGCAAGGCTTTTACAACCACACAAAAAATTCTGCATAACAAAAGATGCTTTTAAATATGGTTCAAGAACAACATTTCAAAACTATTGAGGCACCTCAAGAAAATAAAAGGAAGTAGCCGAATTGAATTGGCAATGCTTAATATGAGCTGTGAATGACTTGAAAGAAAAGTTTAAATGCTATTCCCCTTCCCTGAAAATCAGTGAGAATCTTTTATTTACTCTTCCCACTTATTGCCAAAGTGGCACCCACCTATAGTCTTTACTGCTTCTTCTTTCTCTATTTTTATGGAACTTTTTTTTCTTTTAACAAGAGAAAGCATCTTTCTGTAGATTTCTTTCAATTGTGTTCCTCTCCCAGACTTCCTAGTATTTTAGCTGAGAAAAGTACTAATTTATTTTCAGCTCCATTCCCGACAGACCTTCCAATATGAAAACCTTAAGTACTTCCCACCATAATCCTCACAGAAATCAAGCATCCTATTTGCAAGCATTGTTAGCATTCTTTGCTAACAATCCCCCAGTCCCATGAAATCTTTCACCACTAACAAAGTTTCTTGTCTCCTTTCACTCCAGGAAAGGAAGTGACGCAGTAGATTTGGTCCTATGTTTTGGTCCCTGAACAACAATCACTGGCCCAAGTTTTCCTCCGTTCTCTGGTCAGACAGGTTGTTTCTGGTTCAGAGGCAGCAAAATTCACAAGACGGGCCAGACAGACAAAAAGATCCCGAAAACGCATCAGCTGCCAGAATTAAGAACACAGCTGTGAATCAGTCTTCATTCAGTAAACAGAGAAATCAACGTCACCAGAAGATTAAGAGTACCACACAAAAGTCTTGAGATAACAAGCATAATTTCAGCTATTTATATGTTCAGACATCTCAAAGTACTGCCATCTTCTGGGTTTGTCTTCAGTTTCTCTTCAGAGAATGCACCATTTTTCCTTATTCCAAGGCATAAGCTTTGATTCTTCAGAAGTGAGAGGGGGAAGGATACGGTGGTTTACTCCAATCAGAAACATACTGTATCACAAATCCAGGAGAAGTGTAAATACTTTCTGCCATCATAAACCACACTGGCAGCTGCTGAGCTGTGCAGCTTCAGCCACAAACAAATAGCTGGTGGTCTATTGACCACACTCAAGCCAGCCACCACACAACGTTGTGAAGTTTCACATGGGAGAAACCCGAGGAAAACAAACGTTTCCCAAATTGCAAATTGACATTTCTGATGCTGAATTCACTCAACGTGGTTGAGCTCTCTGAATCAGCACCTGACTCAGAAGCAGACTTTGGATTCCCACACAAACATCTGACAAACTCTAAAAGGGGTTTTATTTATTTACTTGTGCCGAGCCAATAGGGGCTATGTTGAAGCTTCTCCTTATAGACTATCGTCTGCTTGAGATTTTTTTTCTGCAATTATTACAAAACCTAAAAAAGATGAGATATCGCAAAACAAGATACTATTAAACGGAATTTAAAAAAATATTATGAGTGTAAGAAAAACCTGGCAAAATTTAAATTCTGGTTTGGTTTCTAGTTTTGACCACTGCCAGTTGATTATTTGGGGCGGGGTGGGGGGGAGGCGAGATTAATTGTGCTACTTTTCTCATCTAAAAAAAAATCACTTATCTTGACCTCTGAGCTTAGATGGACAGAAACCATGTTCAGTTAGTTTCACTCTGCAGGAAACGTACGTTAATTTTTTTCCAGACACTTACCAACTCTTGAAGCCTAAGAAATGCTGGCAGGATGTTTGCTTCCATTTCCCTCAGCTGCTCTGCTCTATCCAGCACCTTTTAACAAAACAATGATCGCCTTATATTGACAATGTCACCTTCCATTCTTACATGGGCTTAAAATTAATTCTTAGCTGCTGAAAACTCATTTCACCAATGGCTCTTAGACAGCAGAAACCACTTAAGTAAGCAACATCAGAGAGATAATTGCTTCAGGTGTGCTTCCAGGAAGCCCAAGCAGCTTTGCCACCTGAAAAAAGAGACAATCCCCAGACAAGAACCATTTTCATGCCTTATGGCAGTAAGAATTCAAACGTAAGTATACCAGTCAAGAATATCACTGACAAAGCCACGATATCATTCACAACTATTGAAAGCTCAATTCTTGTCCAAAATTCTTCCTACATTAAAAATTATGTGTAGTACTGCAGCACTAGATCAACATGCCTACTGTAGAAGAGCTACTTTTCCCACTAAGAAATTATTTTTCAGAAATGAGAGCTGATATTTTCAAAAAGTCAGCTAGCATCTGGAATTCACACAACTGAATTTTCAGCAAAGTATTTCTTGCCATAGTTTGCAGGATAGAAATTTACAGGGTTTATTGCATTGTATGCAAACCTGGCACAGCACTAACAAATATGTAGCATAGGTACAGCTTAAACAGGAAACACTTTATCTAACAACTAACATACTTTGGAGCCTAGAGGAAAAAAAAATAGGAGCATAAAAACATGCATGGCTATCCTCTCAAAAAAATTCATATTCCTAGTACACTTAAAATCCTGACAGAAATGAAAAAAGAGAACAGAAACACATTTCATTTGTGTTTTATTTATTACTCACAACATAAATCTAAATTCTGAATTTCATTACTTCTTTTGAATTACCACTGTTGAAAGAGAAACTATAGGTCCCTAGAAAATTGTATTTTTCTTTCCTTTTACATTTCCTCCCCACAGCAAAACATTAAGACATTTATCATTTCTGTTGCCCACAGTAAGAAGAAGAATTTTATGTGGACAACCAAGAAACATTTTATGAAAACTGTATTTCAAATTCACACCATGCAGGGGGGAAAAAAGAGAAAGCAGTATCTCTGCAATAATAGCTCATGCTTCCCTGGAAATTATTTAAAACTACAATACAACATATCATTTTACATTGACATCTGCATTTTATTTGTAGAATAAACGACGTCAGGAATGAAGACTGCTTTACATTATTGACCAAATATAGGCCACATATTTTTACTAATAAAATACTGCTTATTGGACCCACTGACATGCAGCTACGAAACACAAAGCTTTAAGGTCTTGACCTAAATATATCTCACTTCTTAGTTAAATTAGAAACAAACCTGACTTTCTACTTACAGCAGAGAAAACATAGCGTGATCCTGGCTTGTGAAATGTCAAGTGGTTCACAGAAACAGCCTGCCCACAGGCCTATAAATCCACACCTTATTCTTTAGTTTTACCATAGATTTGCCACCTTTCAGCTTTTTTAAAATACTATACATTTTAGAACTGTCTGCTGACTTACATTAAAAACAGCAACTTGATACTTCTGTAAAGTCCTAAATATTGCAAATGTATGAACGACTACAAGTTGTATCAGTTCCAATTTTTCAGGTAGTTAGAATTAATAAATTCATTTTCCACAAGTAATCACAAGCATTCAGCACCCATGCCTGGGTTAAGAGAAATACTTGGAATCCTTCGCTTGAAAGTAAACATTTATCTTAATTTACTGAGTTAATTGGGCTGAAATATTACATTATTTACTACTAAAATGAAATAGAATAAATTAGCATTGACAGTTTATGTTACCAGCATGCTGGTCTTCCATCAGTCTCAATTTAAACCACTCTACAATAAATCCAGATGACACAGGTTAATATACATGAATTGATTTCCCCCATTCCTGTCTGTTCCCATGCAGGATGGAACTGAAATACTAATTTAATACTTTAATACACAAAGCATTCTTTACTGCATAGAACAGTTTTTTTAATTCAAATATTAATCTGAAAGTAAAATTTTGTTATATAAAGTATTTTGTGAAATTCCCTAAAGGTTATCTTAGTGCTAAATTTTGTTCTTATGAAATTGTTGAAGGATGCCAATACCACTTCTGTGACAGTAAACTAAAATGAATTATCTATGTATAACTTTTTATCGATTTTAAGTACTGGTACATTTTTTTCTTCATTCAATTTTTAAGTAGTATGTCAAATTTATTAACTTTATGAGCTGTAGGAAACTATGACAGGACTGTTTCCACTAAACATAATATTAAGTTATTTAACTCAGTGGCTGAGTATTTTTAAATGGAAAAAACTTAACTATAACCTGTGAAAAGGAATGAAGAACATTCAGTGTAATTATGAACTTCTTGTTTGACTGCAAAAGAACAAAGCAGTATGCCCGCTGATTGCTGTGAGAAACATGCAGAGTGATCACCCAGGGTCATTAAGCTTTCAGTCTTGAACCACTTTCATGTTTTTTTTAAACAATCAATTTGATTTATTAGAAAAAAAAAAAATTCCTACTGCTGGGCTGAAATTTCAGTCCGTATCTTCTGCAGGCCCACAATGCATATATACAGTTATCCAACACTAATACTATGGCATTCATACTTTTAAGATAGTAGGTTCTCTCCAACAAAGTGAAAGCTAGAAAAAAAAAGTAGTTTTGAGAAGTCTGTGTCCTTTCCTCAGACCTCTTGTATGCCTGAAATTTGTTTCTATGTTCATCTCTCAGCATGATAAATGCTGCAAAGTTTACACGTCTGCAAAGTTTGAGTCCTCGATCTAGTTAAGATTATTACAGGAAAACAGTTGGCTGAACATGAGCCAGCTGTGTGCCCAGGTGGCCAAGAAGGCCAAGGGCATCTTGGCCTGTATCAAGAATGGTGTGACCAGCAGGAGCAGGGAAGTGATTGTGCCCCTGTATTCAGCACTGGTGAGGCCGCAGCTTGAGCACTGTGTTCAATTTTGGGCACCGCAGTATCGGAGAGACATTGAGGTGCTGGAGCGTGTCCAGAGAAGGGCAATAAAGCTGGTGAGGGATCTAGAGCACAAGTCTTATGAGGAGCGGCTGAGAGAGCTGGGATTGTTCAGCCTGGAGAAGAGAAGGTTGAGGGGACACCATATCACTCTCTACAACTCCCTGAAAGGAGCTTGTAGCGAGGTGGGGGTCAGTCTCTTCTCCCAAGTAACAAGCGACAGGACAAGAGGAAATGGCCTCAAGTTGTGCCAGGGGAGGTTTAGGTTGGATATTGGGAAAAACTTCTTTACCGAAAGGGTTATCAAGCATTGGAACAGGCTGCCCAGGGAGGTGGTGGAATCACCATCCCTGGAGGTATTTAAAAGACGGGTAGACGTGGTGCTGAGAGACATGGTTTAGGGGTGGTTTTGGCAGTGTAGGTTTATGGACTCGAAGATCTTGAAGGTCTCTTCCAACCCAAGTGATTCTATGATTCAAAAAAAAAAAAAAACCAAAGCAAAGAACAACAAAAAATAGCATTCTAGTACTACAGCGATTCAATCATTCCTGTGATCTAACTTCAGATTATTTTTCCTGCAGTCTGCCTGTTTATTCCACTTGAGTATATCATCAAATTTTTCACTGCAGTCTTTTTCCATCTTAATTTTAAATTTCTTGTCTCTGAGGGCCGCAAGTGTAGTTGAAGATCTCAACAGCACTTTTACAGAGGAAAGCATGCATTTTAGTTCCTTAATAAAACTTCTAACTTGAACCTATTCTAGCAAACAAATTCTTGCCATTTGCGTGCTCCATAATTCACTTCTGCCCTGCTTCCCACCTTTGCTTTCTCATTTGTTACGCTATCTTCACAAAGAAACAGATAAGTACGACTTAATAATTCTAAAACAAATACAAGCTCTCTATATTTAAAGATTTTGTAATATTATTACATACCTAATTCAACTGTGCAGCATAATTTATGTCCATTATTAGTTACACTATATACTTTGTGTGTATAAAAAGTTCTAAACTCAGCAAAAATACAGGACCTCATCTAAAGCCAGTAAACCAATGGAAAAAATCTAAACAGTATCAACAGATTCTGAACTAGGTCCACAGGGAAATTTTGTGAAAACTGATCTATAATGCACACATTTCATATACAACTGGAACGCTAAAATTAAATTACTTACAATGTATAATGTTTGATCTTGAAGCTCTCGACTTGCAACAGCTTGTTTAAACAGACGTACAAAGTCATTGAAATTATCACAAGGCACATGAGAAGTCTGTTCTGTCTCCGAAGAAGAGTTTTGCAACTGGATGAGAATTTCTTCTAGAAGAAGTGGTGAAGTAAAGTATTCCACACAGTTCACAAACACATGAGGAAGCTGAAAAGGATAAAACAAAAAAAACCGAAACAAATCTATTTGGCTTTTTCAGTGTAAATACTCCAAAATCAGTCTTCCCTTCCAGACGAGACATGAAAGAAATCACACCCTGCCAACAAAATACAGAACCTAAACTAAAAAATCTTGTCAGAAGAGAACGATTACTTACGTACTTAGGCAAAATATTATATACCACAAAGTGAAGAGAAATCTGATGGATTCTCATATGAAACATTCAGTGTATCTTCTAACTACATTTAAAAACTGTGAGCAATGCAAATGCACAAAAAGAAAACTAAATAGCATTTAGATCAAAGAAAAGCTACACAACTATAACACATTACAGTACCCTAAAATAGTACATTCCAAACTACAGTGTCTGGATAACATGAACTTCTCAAACTTATATTACAAAGAAAGTAATCTAGGAGCACGCTCGCCAGAATTACTCTGCATGTTTTTGGCATTCACTGCATACAAATGATAAAGTGTAAGCTTTTATATCAGTCACATGCAATCAGTCTGCCCGTGCAGAAGATTTTTAGAAAAACAGAACTTTTCAGAGTAAAGAGAATGTGAAAAAAACCCAGACCACAAGATAAGTACATTTTATGGACAGCCATAAAATGTACTTGTAAGTACCAATTTAGTAATATTGAAAAGTTAAGGTCATTTGTCTATAAACAAAAGACACTATAGAATACAAAATAGTACCTGTATGCAAACCTACATAAGGCAAAAAAAAGTCATTTTCTAGCAACTCTATGATTAAGAAATAGATTATTTGCATCACTCCATACTCCCTGGTTAGGCATACTTTTGGGGTTTTTTTTTGTTGTTGTTTGGGGTTTTTTTATACTGAACATTAAAACCTCTGGAAAATATAAGTTATTGGGGTACATAAGCATTACTTGCAAAGGTAAACTTCTGATCTAGGAATGTGTGTGTATAACAACAACAACAAAAATCCAAGTACATCATTCTGGTCTCTCTACTTAAAGTACAATATATGGCATATGATTAAGCAGATGTGGGAAAGCAGGGGGTATATGCTGGCAATCCACTCTAACAACATGTAATAAAAAGCTTTCTTATGATTTTGGACACTATTAAAAGAAAGGGGCTACATCTCCTAAAGTACCTATTCAAAATGCTGCACCTCCATAGCAGAAGGAAAGCTGGGTGCCCCAGATGCGATTCAAAACACCAGATGATGTAGGAGATACCTCTACTTGGCAACAGGAAGTTCCGTAGAAAGACCTGCTGCTTAAATCCTAGTAGTCCTTTCCAGGGTCTGGCCACATCTTTGGATATGTTGCCAGTGGGAAGCACAATGTTAGGCATGTTGCACAAAAGCCTTCTGCATGAAAGAGGATCATGAGCACTGCCTTCCACCCTTCTCCCTCTGTATAATTTTTAGTGAAAGGGACTAAATTGCTGTGTTTTGCATAAAACCCAGTCCCGTAGATGTGTGATAAATGCACTCTGGACATGCCTAACATATCAGGGCCATGAGAACACACAAATGGAAATTTATGGTTTAGGCGTGAAGTAGGCACCTGTCATTGGATTGAAATCCCTGAAGTACGCAACTGGCAAAAACACAGGCACTAACAGGTTTACATGGGAATTTCTGTTACAATACCCTTCCACATAGGAGGACTTTAAAACCTGTTTTGGGAAAAATTAGAATAAGGAATAAAACTATAACGAATAAACACGTTTGCTAGCAGAAAAAGAAGGGCCATAATAGTGGCAAGAACCTACTACTTAAAAGTCTTCTGCCAGCACTGACCAAAGTAGTACTGCAATGGACTTAAGGCCATACCTCTCTACATCATTCTTCAAGACAACTGTTTTGTAAGAAACGTGTTGAGCCACAATGATCCACTACTTCTATGTAGTTCAGATTCTCACATGATTTTTAAAGAGGAGTTTAACAGCAACTGCAGGTTTCTCAGCCTGCAGTCCTTGCAATTGAAGTAAGTTCATTCCTGACAAAATTCCTACTAAGGTTAGTAACATACAGCAACTCCAGTATTAATCATCAAGGATGTAAGTCATCTCCCAGTGGACAGCATTAAAGTAGTTTTTTTACTTAACAGTTGAGGCGAAGAGATTTTTTTTAGGTTTTTTTTTTAACTTCCTACATCTGTGAAGCTCCAAATTCAAAACTGTACAATGAATTCTCAGCAGTTTCCACTTCACATATTCCAACATCTGCCTTATCAGTCCTCCTTGACCTACTTCTTACTTACTCCTACACTGTTTTCTAAGAGCAGGAATCCAAAGGAAGTTTATCTTAGATAGGGAAGGTGACAGAGAACATACAGTCCAAACACGTATGAAAGCGATGCTGATGTAAGAGGAAACAGCAACAGTACTGGCATGGGAGAATAAGATCCATCCCACCAGTAAAGACCTGGCAATGCCAAGCTTAGTAAACGCAAACACACCCGAGGAATTAATTCTATTTCTATTTCTAAAGTAGTAACTTTAGAAACTGCGAATGGCATCCTGTTTCTTGGGGATTTTAACTTATGATGCATATCAAGCACTCTTTGGAAGATCAAGAATAAAGTGCACAAAAGTCATTATTTTCAAACAGGTTCTGAAAATATAATACTAAAAAGGGCTATCAATACACTTTTTCCCATTTAGAGCTGATTTATTAAGCAGAAGAATAATCATTTATGGCTCAGGAATTAAATCAATTGTTCTTACGCAACGTTCTTCCAACATTTTAGAACTCCTGCATTGTTTCTTTTTCCAAGTGAAAGACAGATTTTCCTGTTTATACGAGAATGCTGATTGGAACTAATCAAATTTGCTGCAATGAATACAACATTCTCCCCGAGTCTGCAAAAACAAGTATTGGTATCAAGAAGAATGGCAGTTGCCTGGTATTCAGCCATTTTCATCATGTTGGATTCGCTTTTTTTTTTTCTCCCCAGCAACCATATAGCTTGTATGTTTGCTTTGAATTCTTTTAACAGCTTTACTAAGTTTAAGCTTTTAGGCTGACATTTAAATAGACCATACACATCCAACTGAATATAATTGAGTTTGTTAACACAAAACAAATAAACCAAAATTCCACTACTGTAAACTCTTCTCACTGTTCTTCATATACACTCTCACTCTCCTCATATACAAGTAAAATTAGTTTAAAGAATTATAAGAAGATTCAAAAAAGGTATACTATAAGTTACTCTCAGATTGAACTGGAATCATCATAACAGTAATTACTTGTCACTGGAGTTACTTTATGTTCAGTCCCTTTTAGAGAGCTAAACAAAATTTGGCTCCTTTTTCTCTTTTGAAACTTTCTTAGAAAGGTTTTATGATTTATATTATACCTCAGTATGTACGTCTTCATTTTATCCTAAATGCACTAGTGAGAAGAACAAGGCGTTCATCACACACTAAGTGGAGGAGAAGAATCAAGAAGGCAGAAATGGCTGAGGAAACAAACCATTTTGAGAAAGCAGAAGCTAGTTTGAGGGACCATCTGCCATAAATAAATTCTAAATTCAATATCCATTGTGAACATTCTTACCTGTAAGGTGTTTAGAAGAGTTTGCATCACATAGGTCTTTCCACTAGATGTATGTCCATAGATAAAGATGGATGGAAAACTAAACTGCTGACGCTACGGAGGGGAAAAAAAAAAGTTATCGCTGTTGCAGTCCTTTTTCATTCAACAGATAAAATTTTGATTTACCAATGACATTGCCCTCCAAAAGAAAAGTTACCTTTTAAATTGAGGCATTAAATATAAAATATGTCAACTATTACGGAATCAATGTGATCAAGTTTTATGTTTCATCTTCACTGAAATGCTGGGAGAATATGCCCAAGAATCAAGTACCACATAAAGCTACCAGTGAAACTGCTGTAACACGAGGATACACTTTTCATGGGAAAAACAAAACAAATCCAAAAAAACCCTAAAATTCAAACCAAAGCAAACAAAAAACCCCATACACCAAGAGAGAAAAGCAGTGGGGTCTTAATTCAAATTAGTTAACTAACTGAAACAACACCTTGGCAAGCACAAATTACAAGCTTTACTTTGTCCTAACTTCTGCAAGTTCCGCAAACTACATCTCTTCCCATTAGCACCAAGCAGAAAAGCATTAAATAGTTTGATGGAGGAGATGGTAAAGGAGCTTGCTCTTCTCTCACAGGGCATTTTATACAATACCTCTATTTATTTAATGCTACTGATGCTGTATATTTCATGGATTTTTTTTGATGCAATGAAAATAATTAATCTTGTTCTTTTTATTTCATTCTGAACAGGTATTTATTTTTGTGTTTTTCTCATTTCTAAGAATCTTGACCTTAAAAATGAATACAAAAATAAATCTGATAAACACTTTTTATGAAAAATGATGATATTCAATTAATCCAAGATGAAGGCACTCTTGTGCAAGGTATGCGGAGACTCTCACCTGCATATTTAACAAGAATTTAAGTATCTCTTTTTTTTAAGAAGACTTGTGACGCTGTGCTTGTAATAAATACATAAAACTTAAATGCTGTAATTTGATGTAATTATTATTATCTATAATTAAAGGCAGAACCAGAAACAGATACTAATTTCCATTTTGTTAACTAAATGTAAATCGATATATCAACTGCTTTGAAGTTTGCAGATGTAAGCCTCCATTATTTCTTACCATAGCTTTGCCACACATTGAGAGAATTAATTAACAAGGCAGTGATTTCCAAATCTTATGGCCAGCAACAGAGTCAAGAATCAGACCAATTTCAATAAAAATCTGACTAATTTCATGTACTTAGAATTCAGGTATGCAGACATTAGATTAACAGGTCAAAACCAAACAATTGCTGCACTGACACTGAAAAAAAATACCTTGGAACTTTAGATTGGGGAAGAAGACAGACTAACTTCCTGGTACTAACTGGCAAAGATGAAATAGTCATGGAGAAGCGTGGCTTGAGAGGCAGCAAGGCACAAGTAGCTGTAAGCTTGTTTGGGTCCTTCCAGCTGTAAAACAGCTTTCAACCTTCAAACTTACTAGAATCTGTCTGCCGAACAGTAATGTTAAAGATGGGCAACAAAAAAAAAACCCACACCAAAAACCAAAAAAAAGAGATAACCAAAGTATGTTCATAATGATATCACAAAAATGCCCTTAAATTTCTACCCTCTCCTCTGAGACAGCAGAACTTCTTTGTTCTATTCAAAGGTACAATTCAAAAGCACTACCTCTCCAAATATTGACAGCAACATGGACACTTGGGATTCTCGACAAGGCACCAGACTTTCCAAGTGAAGCAGTGTGGCTGCTGGGTACGCTGGATGTTCAAGATTAGGCATTTTGATGTTCCTGTAGTTAGTCACCTAAATATGCATCTCCCGCTTGAGGTGCAGAGACAAGAAATAGTGACCTGGAAAATAAAATGTTTTAATTATAATTTGCTGTCATATACCTAAAGGAAGAAAATGAACAGAAACTGACATAAATCTAGGCAGACGTTGTAGCTTAGGATAATGGTATAAATATGACAAACTAAGAGCCTTTATCAAAATCGAACATTACTATGTAAGACATTATACAGACATTTTCACACCAGACAGAATCCAAAAAAATCAAATAAAAAGGGAAAGGCATACAGGGTACGAGCAAATCAATGTAACAAAGCACTGCATAGTTTCGTTAACTGGAGAAATACATATTTCATTCCGGTTTTATATACATTTAAATGTAACAAGAGAATAAAATGAGGAAAGTAGATTAGTCACAGATCATCACCCCCTGGACAGCCAATAAACTGGGATTTACAAGTAACAGAGAAGAGGTAGGGCATAAGGAAAGACGAGGATGACAAAATAATAGCTCTTCACATGTTAACAGGAAAGCTTACTCCAGCTTAAAAGCAGCAGAGGAATATGAAGAAAATCCATCTGATAGTAAAGACTGGAAACACTCCTTAAAAGTAGTAGGAGACCAAACCAGCTAGAGAAAGTTGTAATAATAATTAGAGTCTACCTTTTAGACAAGGACTAGTCAAGGAAGACTAAGGGTCTTCATTGTTCAAACACTGGAAAGGCTGGATTTTAGTGACAGAACACTGAAAAACTTCTCAGTCAAAGATATAAAGATATAAAGATATCTCATCCACAGATTAGGAATATCTGTAAATTATCAACGCAAAGACAATAAACAAAGCACTCCAAACACTTTTAAATATAAGTATTTACAGCCAAATACGTTATGCTGAACTTAAGTACAATGCCAGATGAGAAAAGAATAGGTTAGCAGGAGATAAGAAATAGCATGGAAAATGGAAAACAAACTGCTCTGAAGCAAAGAAGCAATATTGGGTTGCACTGACAGGGGAGCTACTGGGCTACAAGGAGGTTCATAAATTCAAAAGTATTTCTGGAAATACTTAATAGAGTTCATTTTGGGACCAATCTCTTAAGTATTTCCATAAATACATTTGAGAAAGGATGTTTTTCTTTTATTTTTACACTTCGTCTTCAGTGTTTTCTGAAGTAAAAACTAGGATTGTAGAATCATCAATAGAACAAGGGAAGTGATAAGAAAAAAAGGGATAACCCAAATAACAGAAGTAATGCCTGTATAATGAAATTCAACACTTCAAATTACACGTATTTTTAAGTAATCCTGTCACATCTAAAAAGGACTAGAGTGAGATATCAGGAAACCGTAAGTCTAAAGCAACGTGAAAAATAAACAAATAAATCACATAGTAAGTATGAGAAATCAAAGTAATGAAGCTATCAAAAAACAAAACACATAGTCATATGTATCAGGTAAACTATTTCCCATACAGACAACCATACAAATACCCTTGGCCCATTTTATCAGATCAGCTTTGAACAGGTCTGCCCACCTGAATAGCCCATGAGCTATTCAGGTATCTATTGAAAATTGAATGAAGATACAAAAAATTGAATAGCTTGATTAAGGCTACCCTTGAAAAATGAGCTAGGAATAAATATCAAGGAAGAAAAGAAAAAAATTCAGACGGTAGCCTCCAAAGCAGAGGATGAACAAGGAGGGAAAGAGTTTGCGAAAAGGCTGAAAAGTTTGCGTGGATTTAAGAAAAAGGGCAGCTTTTTTGCTCCACTGACTACATTAAGGACTGGGCTTGACTAAGTGTCCTAAACATATCTAAAGCCATGAGTTACTTCAGTTTCTCCACCCTGCTGCCCAACTGCACTTCAGAGAAGCACAAATCGCCTGTTGATCACACTGTTATCTGCCAATCCAGTTTCCTTCTCTAACACCCTAGTCAACTTATACTAAACACACTTAAGCCACTGGATGAAAATCTGCATCTCTCCTGACTATATGCAGATGTCTTAATCTTCGATGGGATCTCATCCTAGAGTTCACAAGAGAAAGGATGTTTAGAGCAACGTGTTCACAAAGCAAGTAATTTAGATTAAATGGCAGCACTGGCACAAGGACTAGCATCAGCCAAAGCGTGAATGCAGGATGCTCCCGACCAGGGAAGGTTGTACGGAGGTTGTGTATGTGACTGCAGCTGGATCCGGAGGGGCAAAAAGCAATTACTTTCCAGTCGAGACCAGGTATGGATACCAAAAGCACGTTAGACTTCGTGGCTAGATTTGGTGATGTAGCAGGACTTCTCTCAGCCCATTGGCCCTAAAACACCTACACTTCCCATGTGTTTCTACACTTTAGCACAAAAGTTGACAGCACTTAAGAGACTCACGCCATTCTGCTCCCCCTCAGGCCCTTCACCCCCTCGCCCCACAGCACACCGCCGGCACAGGCGTGCCCTGGCTGAGGGCAACGACGAGCCCCGGCCTCGCCAGCCCGGACCGGCTCCGCCAAGCCCGGACTAAGGGCTGCTTCAGCCACGCGTCTGTGAGGCTGGGGGCGGCTCGGGCTCCCACACCAGCAGGCCGGGCTGGAGGCGGCCGGGACCCCGCGGCCCCGCACCGATTCCCAACCGGGACGCAGCAGGAACCGGGACGCAGCAGGAACCGGGACGCCCCTTCACCTCACTCCCCTCCTCGCCCCACCATCCAGCGCCAAAGACCAGCCGGCCCCTCCACGCCATCCCGCTCCGCTCCGCTCCGCCCGGCGGAATCACCCCGGCTCCCCACGCCCACGCCGTCCGCGTACCGGCTGCCGCGGCCGCCCTCTGCGCATGCGCAGAACAACACCCGGCCGCGCCTTCCCCGGGCTCTGCGCAGGCGCGGGGGCCCCACGCATGCGCCCTGGGGCCGTGAGGCTCGCGCCGCCCCGCCCGCGCCCAGCGGCGCGGGAAAGTTGTGAGGAGCGGCGGCCTCAGCGCTGTGGCGGGCGGAGCGCGGGTCTCAGCGGCGAGGCGGTACCTCATCCCGCGGGGAAGCTCTGTGTGTCCCTGGACAGTGGTGTCTTCCGAGCCGTGTGCTAGAACTGCTTGGCAGCAGCTCCCTGAGAGAGAGGAGGGTGTTGGGTTTTGTGTCGCTGGGGAGGAGAGTGGTGCTGCTGTTGAGGGGTCAGGCCTCCACCTGGGGCGTAGAGTCAGAAGGAAGTTGTGGGCACTGTTGTGGTATTTATATATATATGACCCCAGCTGCTTCCCTTGCAGGCACACAGGTGGGCGTGTGGCGTCTCCGGTAGCCGGATGTGCAGCTTTGAGGGTCAGCTTCCAGGTGTGTCCTTCTGAGGGGACAGCAGCATTGGTCACACGAGGGGTCTGCAGGCATTGCGTCCGTCCTCTCTTCACACCTGGAGAATAAATGTTACAGATAGAGAAGAGACTAAAAGAAAATTGACATGAAATCGTGCACATAACTTACATATGTTAATACAGAACACAGTTTAAAGACATGGCTGTGGAGTCTGCGCTGGTCAAGCTTTGCAGATGGCATTCTAAAATGCACAATAATGTATTCAAATTACTGTTATATTGTGCATAAGTACTGCATGTTACATTAGAGAGATAAATGCAACAACTGCATACTAGGTTATGAAATCTAAAGTGATACTCTGCCCCCATACTCTGAGCTGGGTGAAATGTTAAATAAGGAAATAATGCTTGTGTGAGCTGAGCATGATTTGTTTTTAACAGTCAGTTTTTGTATATGTATACATGTGTGCATTCACAATCATCGTAGCTTGGCCTGAACAGAATTTCAGAACTATAGTTATATATATTGTAGAATAATGGACCAAAACCATCCTGAATGGAAGTAGGAAAAGCAAAGCAGAAAAAGATGCAACTGATTCTGATTTATGGTTTTATGTACCAATTTGTATACAGCCATGTTTTTAAAAGGTCTGTTATTTGTCATGGTTTTGCCAAAGCGTAATACTAATATGAAATTATTTTTAATGTTACTGGTTTTGCATACATGTGGGCAAAAGCTGTAGTATTACTAATTCAGTCCACTTCTTTGCTTGTTAAAAAAATATTAATTTGGAGTAGTATGTGTGTTTTAAAGCGTCGTGTCAAGGCCCATGCTTCCAACAGAGTGAAATATTCTAGCTTTTGAAACCATGGAATCTGTCGGGAAGGATTCCTCTGCCTACGGAGAAGCCATGTTTCAGAAAAAAACAAATATAGTAACTGCAAGGAGTCTCAGAAAGTCCACATTTATATAGCCTATGTGGGAGCTGAAATCAAGTAGTTTGGAAGCAGTTCTTAGTGATACTCAGAATTTGCACCTTCTATGGATTACTACTGAGCAAATCTGAAATTTGGCTTTGAGTTGAGCAAGAATCCTAAAATGGGTGTTCATTCTTTAAACAAGTAATTTTCATTTCGGTAATTCTGTAGGAGCATTGATGGTTCAGGCCGCAGTCCCTCCTGGGGTCACTTCAACGCAACATAAATCCAACTTGCCTCAAAGAGGAGTCTCACTCTCCCTGTTCCACCCCCACTTCCACTCATTTTCTGGCCCTAGGATTTGGGTGGTTATGAAGAGAGCTAGCTGAGGGAACCAGTCCTGCTGAAACTAAACCAAACGAAAAAATAGCTACTTCAGTAATTGCAGCCTTGCTTCCAAAAGCCTGCTTATTAACTGTGTGGGACCACCACTACTGTCTCATTTAGCTTCTAGTCTGGAATTCAAACAAAATACCCAGTAATAATTCTGTTTATTAATCCAAAGTGGCACCATTATTATCATGAGGTAAAACCGGGAAAAAAAATCTCTATAGCTTTAATAATTTAAAATTATTAAGAATATCTGTTGATTGAAAGAGTGGGACTATAACGCTACGTTTTTGCAGGACTGACCTGAAGTAAGTAATAGGGAATCCTGGACTCTTAAACCTGCAGATGAAAAACTTTTACAGAAGACTGTTGAACAGTTCTGTCCAGTTTCTCAGGCCTATCAGTGTTCATATATTCCTACAGGAAGTCTCTACTTCCCAGTAAAACTGCTTAAATTTAGTAAGTGTGATTTTTTTATTTGTCATTCAAGAGGTCAAATCTCTTAGGTAGCAGTTGTTAAAGAGAGGATTCATGCCCAAGTGACGTGAATCTGTTTATGTGTAGCATAATAATTATGCTTGGGTTTACATTTTTCATCAACCACAATTTTCATTGCTGTTGTTACTTGATATGCATTTCTGCACAGCTTTAAGTGATTTTTTAATTTATATTAGGCTGTCACATGTCTTTATCTTATTCTGACTATGAGTTGCTTACATATCAAATATATTCAAAATGAGAAAGCAAACAATAAACTGAGGCTTGAAACTTGCCTATAACAGAGCAGGAAATAATCCTTTCTTGTTGTGTTTATCGACAGATATTTTATATTAATACTTTTTTGTTTGTCAAAATTATTTTCAGTACAAGTAGTGATTAATTTTCATTTAAGTTTTTTTTTTATCCATAGCTCCCGTTCAGCAACAGTCTTTTAAGTATAGAATATGCACTCATTTCATTCAAATCACTGGGATTCCTCATTCCTTAAACTTACAAACATGTGCCTAAGTGAATTACAGGATCAGATTCTGTGATGTATGTATGTTGTTCTATGTATATATATAGAGAGAGAGAGCTGTGTATAGAACACATTCTATGTGGTTTCTGTATGTATGTAGAACTATAGAGGCAGATTTACGTATATAGAATGTGTGCAGTATTTCATTTTTTATTTCTCTCACTCTTTCCAAGATACATTTTACCAGAGATGGCATTGCACAGGATGCTATTGAGACTGCATCTGGATTATTACTTAGCACACTCTTCCTTTTCAAAAAAGTCAATTCAAGCTGACAGAGGTGCAGAAAAGGGCTCTGACAATGAGCAGGAAGATGAGAAATTATTGCTCTGGAAATATGTTCTCTTGAAAGCATCATTGAGGTGGTTTAAGAAATTACTGCAACCACATTTCTTGCCTTGTTGGATGACACAGCTGTCTCAGCCGAGCCAGTGGAAAGGGTGGTGTCATCATCTACCTCAACACAAGGCATCCATTTAACTTAAATTCCCAGGTAGAGATTATTTAAAATACAAACTGGGTGATTTTTCTTTGAAGGGGATGAATAGATCTGAAGTGGTTCGTTGTGCACACTGTGGTAGAGGAACTAACCTTAAGTAATGAAAGAGAAAAGACACCTGCAATAAATTCTGCCCTGATTTCCACTTTATCTGCTAATGGCTATCTGGCACATCCTAAATAAGGGTGGGATTTGAGCCTTGTTGACGAGTGTACACCAAAGGGGTGAAGAGCTGCTTAAGCTAAAGGACAGTGTTGTAACAGAACAAGTAAGTATTTTAAGTACAATACTGCAATAAGGAGGAACACAAACTTCAGCAAAATATATTATAATACACCAAAAGCAAACTCCTTAATGTTTATACAGGTGGAAACCTGCCATTCCAATTGGTATCAGTTTGCAAGTGTGTCACTTAAAAAAAAAAAATAATCATTAAATACATACTAAAAGAACATTTGAAGGGCAAAAGTACGTTAGACCAGATAACTTTGGTCTGAAGTACGCGTACTCTGCTGCAGGCCATTCCGGGGGAAGTAGCTGTGTGCACCAGCTGTAGAAAGGTGGTCAAGTGCGTCAGGAAGCAGTTTGGCCACATTTTAAACGCCCACCAGAATCCTGACAGTTGTTCCTTAACGTCAATTGAAGTTGTGCAGAATAGGTAAATCTCTGTGCAAGCCCACATTGCGCTTGTAACTGCAAGAAGTTATTAGGTGTCTTCAAGGTGTCAGCTCACCTCCTCGTTCTGATACCAAAATGGGTAAGACCAGGGGTGGTTAGACTTTGTAAGAGAAGATGTGGACTAAAGGACTCTGAGTTACACCAGGAGAAATAGCCCCTGGAGATGATTCTGTGGGCTGTGGATTGCGGGAGCGCAATGTATTCCCTTCACATCTTTGGCTGTCTCCCACTCTGCCCCTGTGTCAGTGCCAGGGGGTGATGCTGGTGGTGAGCAGAGGTTCTCTTCCACTGGCACTTAGCGATATAATCAGAAACTGAGGATCTGATCCATAATTTCTCATTAAGTTTGCTAAAGATAGACAAAGATGAATGTTTAACAATCTAATCGTTAGTGATTATAATCACCGACAGTGGATTTTCAAGCAATTAGTAGTAATTAAGCTCTCATTTATAACTCATTAATATGAAAAACAGTAATTCTATGGATGAAATACTCCCATAGTATCTAATGCGGAGGATTTTGCAGACAGAAATATATGATGAACCATGTAGAGTTTGAGATCTCCAAATGAGATTTGATAAATATATCACCATTGCCAAATGCTGCTAAAATTTCAGCTGGTTGCTCAGACAAATCTATTGCATAGTATCATGATAGTTTACTTTTAGAATTTAGGCTCCAAGGGGAGCTGTCTGTTAAAGGTGAAGGAGAGAAAATAAATATCTTTCCTCAAACTGCCAATAAACCACGTCAATTCATACTGGGGCTAGTTTCATTTTTAGTTACATTTCCATTAATTATGGCCACTGTTTATTTTCCAATTTATTGTTCTGGGAAAATGATGACCTAGCACCAACATCCTCAGTTAAACCACCGTATCAATCAGTATATGTATTTCTCTAAGAAGATAGGTAGCAGATTGCAGTGACATACATATTCCTTATAGAGAATGCTTTACCAAGAACATACCGTTTTTGCATACTAAACTGATGAGGTTTTGTAAGTTACATTATGCCCTTTATAAGAGGGCTGAGGGAGATGGATGTCACTATACATACCTAACCAAAACCTTTTATTTATCATTATATATTCATATTGTGAAAGTCATAACAAAGTGATGTCACTTCTAGCCAAGGTTAGTTCTACCTGGAAATGCTTGGTTTACTTGCCTAGATACCTCAGTGTAGACTGAATTAATTAGGCATCTGAGTTTGGACTTAATGACTTTCCATAACTGGCAGTTGTGTGTGCACTGCAGAAAATTGAACTTTGGTTTGTAAAACTACATCCAATGTATTAGTAACTTATCAGTCCTCTTTTAGAATTCAGTAAAAAGCATAGGTTCTATGGTATGCAAAATGTAAGCAAATCACCAGCAAGCATCTAGATATTTCCCTAGTTATATGTTAGAAAAATCTTATCATCTTAATATTTATTCTCAAATGAATCAAGTTTTTATTTACATGTTTCGATATGCAAACCTATTTTCTGCTGGAATCAAACTGAATATGAAATTTGTTGTGTACCTTTGTTTCTTGTCCCTGCAGGAGCCTGGATAGGGTCAGGACTGGGTGGAATTTTCAAATAATGCTATTTGGTTTTTCACAGGATAGTGACGGTCTCGGAGAGAAAGCACTGGAAAAAATGCAGTCACCTTTAGCTGAAAAGACCTTTGCTATTCTGTGTCTGCCACTAAGCAGCAACGGGGCTACCTAAATACAGTACCTGTAGTTCAAAAAAGCAAATATTTGTCTCTGCTAACAAATTAGTCTTCCTGTTTTCATGTTTCCCCAGTTCTAATTTTCATTGGAAAGTTTCAAAAGACTAAGCATACTTCTGCATATTAATCAGTCAGAAATTAAAGGGATATTCCATTTCATTGCATTATTTGTGATGCCTTGCTTTTCTTACTTCCTGAAATATCATAGTATGCAACTGCCTGGGGAAAATCACTGCTCCAAAACCTGTGCTAGAGCACTTTGCAACGTGCCCGTCAGTGAAATGAGAGGTGAAGACACATTGCTCAGCAGTTTGGTGCCCCGGACAGGTAATACAATTTCCTAAAATGGCTTGCCTTATGATCCCGTTTTGTGCTGCACGAGTGCCTCCACCACTCCAGCCATCCCTGCCAACTTCATTTTTGTATCCACTTGCCCATTTCAAATATATATATCAGAAAATTTCTGGATTTATGGTACTAGCTATGTAGAAGTTGATTGAAGATAAGCAGGAATGCCGCAGCCGAAGGAAACATTCCACTTTGAGTTTGCACCCCATCACAGACCAGAGAAGCCTCAAAGTAAAGCCATGTCTGAACTGGTTGCCGTGTTTGAAGGTAGCTCCCCTCTCACAGAACTGCCACACTCGTTGCTCTGTGGCAGAAGTTAAGGCAGTAACCAGCGTCTCCACGCCTTTCTGGTCTATACAGCTCACTGATGGGACTTTCCAAGTTTCTGCTGTGGAATGCAGCAATGATTGCCGGCTTTCTCTAAACATAGTCAACATGACTCCATGTGTGTTCTCCTACTAACCTGGTAGTGGAAATGTTGACAAGGTACCGCATCGTTGTAAAGGAAAATCACCCATTCACAATTGATTAAGATTGCTTCCCACGTTGTTTTAATGGCTGAAGTTGCTAGAAACGTAACATGTGAAAGCTGAACTACGTGACAGAGATGGAATCCAAGTATCGTTTGAGGATATGCTTGATGTAGCCATGAAAATGGGATGGTGCAACAAGCCAATGTGATGCAGATTAGCTCACATCACTGTTTCCTGGAACAGGAAAAATGCCAGGCTGCTGTGTTACATACAAAGACAGGTTTTAAACTGTTTGGTGGAGTCCTGAGCTCAACCAAAGTGTTGGCCTACAGCCAAGAAACGTGCTTTTTAACAGTGAAAACTTATTTTTTCAGTTGAGGCCACTGTTTTGATTCTCCCTGTCATTCAACCCAATGTAGCACTGTCTTAGATGTTAATCAAAGGCAAATAGTATGCTGCTCATATTTATACTATGAGCATACGAGTATATATATGCATGTAAATATGTGTGCAAATATGTATTAGCAGTGTGTTAAAAAGGAATAGTTCTGCCCGTTAATGCTTGTGATAGTGCAGAGTATTAAAATTGAACACTAGCACTTCTGAAAAATGGTAAAAATGTTTTATTTCAAAAAGGAATTGACATTCCCTCACTCCTAAGATGTCACGTGGAAAAAGATGTGGCTATTCAGTGCACTGACAGCAGGGCAGGGCTCATGGATTAACAAGAAGTTAACCAAAGCTAACCGCGCAGAACCAGGCTGGGAGAGTAGTTAATGAGTAATGGTACTCTATATGTGTTTCTGATACGCGAAAATCTGTAATCCAAATTTCTTGTGGGTCATCTGAAACAAAACCAGGTACCTGTTGCTGTGCTGGGGTGAGGTACGCTGCACGGCCACACTGACTGAATCGTCTGGGTTGAGTGGGGTGCCACCATGCGCAGTTTACAGAGACACTTTGTTAGAGACCCCTTAACACCTTCATTAATTCCATCGTTAATTCTACTACAACCGCATTTCCTCCACTGTAGGCTCATGCAGGAGCTTTCTAGCTCCCAGTGTAAATTAAAGTAAACCTGAAGTTGTTTTCACTTATGTTAAACTCCCCAGTGCCAAGAAGTAACTCACACTGCATTTATCTTTGCCCATGCCCTGAGGGACCCTGAACAGAGCCTGCTGACAGCCTTGCCTTACAGCTTTACCCTGGTTACCAGCTCTTCTGTGCTGGGACATGACATCCTGGAAAGTTTAAAGTGGTTTTTTTTTTCTCACATGACATCATCTATGATGCAGGATTCACATTCCCAGGAAGCGTAATCTGTTGGGAGAGTTGTTGCTTCCTTGAATTGGGCATATAAGTGCTGAAACGCTCATTGTGAGCAGGTTTTCTTTCATCTGGGCTTGGTATTATTTTAAAAGCAATTGAGTCTCTTGCTGTTTCATAGTCACAGCAATATCATGCTCAACTTCATTCCTGTGGGGTTTTTTTTGCTGTTTCCCAGTAAATTATGAGAGACAGATCCCAAATCATTTTTGTCAATGTAGAATTGAAAATGAATTTAATCTTTAAATAGAAAATCAACTGAGTATTAAGGCTGCAGGAGGAAGCAGCAACTGAGTCATCATATTTGTGGACTAAACTTTAATATCACAATTTTAATCTACAAAAGTAAAAAAGCAGCTGAATTTCACCCTGGGCGGATAGACTGCTTACTGAGACTAATAAGAAATCCTATCTACTTCCCAGCTTGAACTTTTTCTTCAGCTTATTTTCCATGGCCCTGCAGCTGTTTCAGGCTGATGCCAACCTCTCAGCAAAATAAATTTGGCATTTAAATAAGTGCAGAGGAGAAAAATTCTGCGCTAACAGTTTTAATAATCCTAATTAATTATTGATTACTGCTAATGACAGTCAGCAAAAAATTGATTTGCTGTTTGTACTAAGCTGAAATAATTTACTAACGCTAACAGGGATAATATAATAATGTCCCGTTTCTAATTCATTATATTAATAAAAAAAGTCTGTTTGGTGAGTGATAGGCAAAGGAATGCAAGATAGTTTTAGGTAGTAGATCTTTCGTTGCATTTATCACTAGTATGTTGTGGTATCTTTCAACTACAATAAATAATACATGATTTGGGGAGAAAAGCTCTACAAACCTTGGTTGATACAGATTTTTTTCCTTACAGTACCCTTTGGGTAGCAATAAATGACCGTGTAGGATTGACCTCTTTCTTCTTCATGTCTTTCAGCTACTTTGTCAATATTTGTAACAACTTCAGTTTTCTCAAAGCATTCTAGCACCTAACCTATACAACCTATGCTCACCTTTTACCTAAAGAAAAATATCTGTGCTGCCTTTGAGAATTTCTGCACTTAGAAATGTTTTTTCTTCTCTTTACTTGCTAGTATGGTCTTGTAGTCGGGTATACCCTGTGCTTGTGAAATGCAAACAGGTTTTTTTGCTTGTTATTGGTTTAATAGTTAAACTGAGTATTTAAAAATCAGTTCTGAAACTACATGCAGTATTTCACTGACATCACATACTGAGCATCATATTGCACCTTCAAGCTTCTGTTTGGTATTCCCCAGCTGTAGGTCCAGCAGTTGTTTGCACCCTAATTTACAGCTTCATGTGAGAAGTTCACAATCAACAGACTGGTTTTGGTGACCTTTCCTCACCATCCCCCAGGATCTTTGTATAAAATTATTTCTTTCTGAGGTATGATCATATACTTCATTATTACGATGTATCTATTCTGTTCCTGTTATGCGTATGTATGAGGTTGCAGTCCAAAAGACTGGAGACACACAGACAGACTGGAGACAGATCAGGTTGATCACCAGAATAAGCCGTAATCATAGCATAGCAGATGCCTAATTATTGCTTTTTTTTTCCTTTCCTTTTTCTCAGCGTATATCATAACAAAAGGCAGTGTTAAGGAAGGAATTGTAAAGAGATAGGCTCTACTGGTACTTAAAAAGATGTATAAAAACTTTTTTAAGTGTAGGTGGTGTTGATTGGAAGGTCAATGTTGGTTGACACCATGAGCTGATCAGAGATGCAGGAAACATTTCCTGTTAAAGAGTGAGGACGTGTGTGTGGTGATGGGCTGTGTACGCAAAAGCCCTCTGCTGAATAGAGACATAATTTCAGAATAAAGAGATCCACAATGATGCTTGGGTTCCAAGTGGCCAGTGGGATGGAGATGTTGCCCACAGAAAGTCAAGAAAGAGAGAGAGGGTCCGGTCAGATTAAGAACTCTGGGGTTTGACCCTTTTAGCTCAGCATGACTTTTAGTCTCTGAGGACTGATGTGAGAGAGAGAAGCTGTGATTTTTACTTTTGTACAAAAGAGGACTGACTTGAAGAGAGAGGGAGAGAGAGTTAGTATTGCTGAGAATAGAGGTAGGAGCCAAATTTGTACTCGGAAGAGAAGATGAGAAGATTTAAAAGAAAAAAATGTCTGCTGATACTCTATCCTGAAGAATTCCCTCAACTATGAGTAAAACCAGTTTTCATTTGAGGACATTCCAACTGATGATTTCAAACTTCCAGAGTACAGTAAATGTTTTCTCTGTGAAACTGGTGAAGCTGCCGAACCCTGCCTTTGTCTCAATATGGATTCTGCTGATACCTCAGTTTTATTTGCTTGCATGTCTCAAGACACTGTCTGTGTTGAATTCTGTTTCATTCTGAAAAGATCAAAGGCAAAATGGTGTAACAGCTGCAACAATTATTTATGAATCAAGTCACGATATTGCATGTGTCTTGATCAAAATACGGCTGTCGCTCAAAAGGGAATGCTGGCCTCTAGTCCAACCCAGCATAATTCCTAAACTGATATGTCAAAGCTGTTCATTTTTAGGTTGTCATTGTTACCAAGGTGCCATGGAAAATAAAACCCAGCTGCAGCAGTGACTCTTGAATCCAGGCATGGAAGAAATCCCAGCACTCACCTATGTCCTGCTGGGTTGTCACACATTCACAAAATAGTCCATAAGACTTATATATTTCACACACTTGCTTAGTGTGTTTCTGTTACTTCCAGGATAAGTTAGTAATTGGAGATGTCTTTGCTGCTTTTCCCATCCCCATCCTCCTGATGTATAGCAGTGGCAGACATCCCACAGTCTGCTAAGCCTACATATATTACATATTACATATTACATATATTCTAATATGCAAATGACTGGCTGAACTAGGAATAGCACAACGGTCCAGCGATGAACAGCATGTATGGCAGCAATGGGCCATGAAGGCGGAGACCAGAGGGACCCTGGGAGGAACAGACGGAATATTCTGAGGCAGAAGGAGGGAGTGAATGCTCACTGGGTGTGAATGCTGGGCAGAGCTCGGTGAAACAGGGCTGTGATGGAGAGTCCTGGAGGTACGAGCATCAAATGAGAAATAAGAGTGTGCAGGAGTTGCTGTGATAGGTATGGATATATCCTGGGCATCTAGTAAAACAGTTTGTAATGCTCTTTAACAAAAATAGGTCCCAGAAACAGGGATGCTGCTTCTAGAGCAAAGGAGTGGCAAACCATCAGCAAAATGCTGTTATTGTGTGACGAAGTATGCTATTTTTCTTCTGGAGTTCAGGGTGAAATGGAACATGTAAGAATGGACTAAATCTTGACGACATTTCCACGACAAGTATGAACAAAGGTGTGATATCCCGTGTGTTTCTATAATTGAATATATAACTCATTTTGGTGACAGCTCAGATAGTGGCAGTGAAATAGCCTTGACCTAGAAAATACTAAACCTGGAATAATCAAACAAGAGGTGCAAGTGTGATTCAGACAGACTTGACAAGAAACTTCTCAGTCATTTTCACAGAAGAAAGCTGTAATATCTTTCTGAAAGGGGATAACAGTGGGGCAAGGGCTGCCTGTCTCACCTTTATGCCCTGCAGTGTCAGATGTGGCCAGTGACTTGATGTCCCCAGCCCAAGGGTAGAACAGAGAATTGTCCCAGGTTCTTATCTGTGCCCCGCACCTGCGTCTCTAGACTCGGTGACCGCTGCTGTGCCTGAGAATCGGCAAGGATTAAACCCTCCCTGCAGAAGTTAGCTACCAAAGCGTTTGTACATGATCTACCAGGAGAAAGCTCCCTTTCTGGGCTTCATAAAGCAGATTTTCATGTTGTTACACCTTCAGGCCAACAGGACATGAAATACATGGTAACTATTTTGCCAAAGCTTTAATTTTTCAAATTAACATCACAATAAGTATCAATTCAGTTTATGGGTAAGCCCAGCTCATCCATCTAAGGAGTAAACTAAAAAGCTGTAACTTAATAAAATGTTACTTTATATTTTTGATTAATTCTTTTGGAGTCTGAGAGCTGTCTTCAAACATTTAGTGAATTATGTTGACTGTTTGATATAACTAATGTATACTAGCACATGGTAGCATTTATAATAATAGATTTACTAATTTAATGATAACCAAATCATATACGATTGCTTTTTCTAGCCTCCAGTGAGACTTGATCACATGGTCAATTATACGATTTTGGTTATATTAGAATTTACAATATTCCTTTTCTGCATCTCATTACACTTATACAGCAGCTTTGATTTCAAGCACTGGCTTCTCACAAAAGCAATAAAGCAAAATATGGAAGAAACCTTGGATTTTCATAACCACGTCCTTTAGGTATTGTGCAAATTGGCAACAAATAATTTTCTTTAAGCATATATTTGCTATAGATAAATTAACTCAATTAATGGATTTTAAAAAGTTTCTAGCATGCAATTTATTTTCAGGTTTGCTCACCCCTCTCTGTTGATGGTCCTTCAAAATCTTTACTCCTTTGTGGTTAGTGCTGTGGCGTTACAGTCATGGTGGTGATCTTGCCAGAGAGCGTGGTCTGCCTACCCAGGAGTGAGCTTAAATCTTTATCCTGTTATGCAAGATTTACAATTTTTTTATGAATATACATTCAGAAGAACGCTGTAGCATTTTGCAAATCTTGTATGTCAGTGATGTTGCTTTATTACATTGATTGAGGGGAGAAACAAACTCAGTTGTGCTAAATTACTCTGTGCTTTGGTGTCACCAAATAATCAGCACTGAACTTAAAAAAAAAAAAAAAAGTTTAAAATGGATTTTTGGCACTTTCCTGTGACATCCTAGAAGAACTGAATTCTCAGAAATATCTTCATACCCACCAGGTCCCTTAAATGTTTCACACTGGGCACCCTTAAATGTAAGCATCCCAAATAATTTCATATCACTGGACCAGATATGCAAAATGGGATTTATGATTTGATCTTTTGTGTCCTTTCTGATCCTAACCCAACATTTAAAAATAGTTGAAAGACATGCCTGGCACGTTTTGGCCACCAGTAGAGCCACTTCTCTCTTTCTTATGCTTTAAAAAGAACTGCCTTATGTATTACTTGAATTACAAAACTGTGTGCTGAGGCATTCCACCAAGCAATGGACAACTGGGGAAACATTCCGGGAAGCAGCAAAATGCAGGTGCCTTTTAAAATACACCAATCAGTCCATTTCTTACTGGCCTTTTTCTTCAAAAGCTCATTTTAAAACAAAGATTTATCTCACAGCACTGAGAAGTCTGTCTTAAATACAAAGAGCGTGCAGACTGTAAATGGAGAGATTTCATAATCCTGCACAGATTAGATGCTTGCAGCCACCTAATGCTGCCTGGCTTCATCACCTGCAATGCAACAAATGTAGTAAAAGTAGTTGGTGAGACCAGAAACTGCTTCTTTTTGCCCTTCCTGCCTGACAACATGATGCTGTTGGGGGAAAGGGAAGTTCCTACTGGTGTTGCAGCATCATGTGGAGCTGGACTCCTGCTGCAGCAGTAAAAATGAAGCTGCTTAGACTTTTGGCTCCGTGAGCTACTGCAGTGGGCAGCCTGAGCCTTCTCCTCTCCTTCAGGTCACTGCATGAGCAGCGCTGGCTTAGAAGAACACACTTGACCCCACAACAGTAAGAGATAAATTAGGAAATAACAATTGCAGGGATGATCCCACACTCTGCATGCAAAGTTATAGATAGAGGATGAACACATGCTGCAAGAAAGCCTCCTTGGAACATCTGGCACTATTATAAATAGCTGCACATCCCCAAGAAGATAGGAGAAGGTTAAAAAGAATTAGAGGCTCTGCTTTGTGCCTGCTGCTGCTAGCCAAAATATACATTAGAATAGGTCAGGGGGTAGGAGTGGAATTATTAGCCAGTGGCTGGCCCAGGTGGAGTCCATTTCTTAGTTCTGTCAGTTCTATTGTGAAACTCCGCAAGCACTGAGGAAGCCATGGGGGGAACAAGCAGAAATAATTAGGGACTCTGTATGGCTGGAGTAAAGGTAAGTCTCCTGCTAGTGACCCCTACTTCAGTGCTTTGCAGGGCTCGGCAGCACCTACAAGCTGCCAAAAACGTGTCAGTGGAGAATGGAAATGGGGTTATTCAAAACAGGTTTAAAGAGCATCCTAATGTCTCTGTGCAGCACCCCCAGCTAAGCTTCATTTCAGGGCCCACGGACAGACATTACACATAGCCACCGGGAAACACCAGTCACAGAAGAGAAAAATAAAATTCTTCATGTTTGTAACTTGTTGTCCCATTCTTCTGTGGTGGAGACTGTCGGTTTGGCCTTTGTGCCTTTTCTTTGTAACCTCAGGGGCTTAAAAGCCCTTTGGAAACCAGCACATACTATTTCTGTAAGAACAACTCACACCTTCCAGGCTGTGTGGGACAGTGACTCCATCAAGCCTAACTGCTAACGCAAGGAACCTGGACCTACAGCTCCGGCTCAGAAAAAGTGAACGAACTTTGCTCAGCCTTTGTTAGAGTGCTCTCCTAAATAAAGATGAATTTTGTCACATAACTAGGCTTTCATTCAAGAAAGCACTTTTGCTTTCTAGTGCATCTCTAAAAATTTAGATGTATTGCTTTGGTATTAAATTCATTTGGGTGCTCCCGGTGTTACCCCGAAGCTATGATTCACCTCCAAAGCATTATATCGAAGCAGAAAGATATTTGCAAGTCAGTTTTTAGAACAGTAATATTTCACTTGAGTTGCATTTATGCAGGGAGAGGAAATAACCTCCCCAACGTTTTTATTGTCTCATTTACATTGCAGTCAGCTTCTTGATAGCCCACCTAGCAACTATTTGGCATTTCCAGTTCTGCACTGTAGTCCCCGTGAACAAGCCCAGCCAGGATGGGAGCCCACGTGCCACACCATTTAGTGGTGACCGAAGCCCTACTCGCATCCAGCTCTGGAGCATTTAGCTCAGCTGGCTCATCCAAAGTGAGCTCACACAAACTGAAGGGAAGAAAACACGTTCAGCCCGGATTGCTCCAGGCTCTGGGATGCTCTGCATCCTCTTTCTTCAAACTGCGGCCGCGTTGCCTCTCGGTGGCCCCCTCCTGCTGACCAGAGCCCTAGCTGAGGGCAGAGGGTCAAAGTCTGCCTCCGCTTTCAATGCTGCTCAGCCTCTTCAAGGGGCATAAAAGCTCTTTCTTGTTCCTTTCTCCTTGTCCTAGGGCTTCATCCTAGGAAAGCTGGCTGCAGACTAGCAAACGAGCAAGTATATGCTTCCTTTTAAGTAAATGGGTATTACACTGAAACGAACTAGATCTATTCGCATACTTAAAGCCAACGGGATACCTAAATCTTTGCTGAATTTAGCAACCTGGACTGGAACAAACTTCTAATGGGGAAAAAAAAAAAAGATCAGCCTGAACTGATGTGCATCACCCTGTGTTTGAATCACAGTGGTTTCAAATGCATTGTCAAACCCCTTGTGTAACTTTTATGTGTGTTTGATTTAATTACCGCATGTGATAGCTTCAGGGGAAAACATCTGATTTTTTAATGTACTGTATCAGTTGCTAAACCTCATGTGAAGGAAGCCAGCGTGAAGTATGAGCAGTATGAGAAAGACTAATGTTCACGCATCTACGGTATCACTTAGGCAGTAACTAGTACCAGCCGTTCCTGCAAAGGTACAGGCTCTGAAAGGAAATCATATAGCTCCTTACTTATGGCAAAAATAGGAGCTTTAGATTTGGATTTCAGCCTATCCTTCTTACAAATGCAGGTCTTCATTAGAACTGAAATGGGGAAGGGGGTGGGGGGGACACAGCCTGTTTTGGGGCAGACAGACAAACAGTGGCTGTTTCACACTGCCTTTCCGAATCATTGAATTCACCAGAGCTTGTTTTAGTGTTTTCATTAAGTGTTAAAACTGCCTTTAAAAAGAATTAACTATGCTCTTTGGGTTTTGTAGTATGTGCTCTGCAAGAGACTAAAAACATCACTTATCATCAGTGTCATCTCCTCTCCTCCCATTCAGCCCAGGACCTGCATTGGAGTCCCCATCTCCTCCGGCGTTTAGGCTGGAGGCTGCTCAGGGCTCCTGCCTTCCACCTGTTGTGCCTCCTTTTACAATGGCTTAGAAGAAGAGGAGGCTATCTTACAAGGGATCAGTTTAGCATTAATATAAGAAGGATCTTTGAAAATTGTGTTGTTTTTATCATTCAGACCAATGCACTATGTGCCAAAATTCCACGCCATTTTCTGGGTTTACTCATGTATCCACATAGACTTGGACTAGGCACAGTCCAAGCAGAGTAATTAACAAAGCATTAGTTTTATGACAAAATACCAGCAGTTTTGTCCATCTTCTTTGGGATTTCTCTGCCACACAGGCATTTCTCTAGTTCCGGGTTTTGTTGTCCATGGTATGTCCAGTACATCCATTCCAGTCTCTGGAGAAACACACAAAGAACTGAGTGTCAGACACAGTTAAAATGAACTGAAATGAGTAAGGTTAAAGGCAAGCCCAACCATTCTCATTTAATTACATGCCATGTTTCTTTCTCCAGCTCTTACACCTGTCTCCTAGATTACGTGAGCATCCTGCTCACCAGGCGTGGGAGAGGGAAACGTGTTTTGGAGCACACGTGGAAGCAAAATCTTTCAATTCTACCTTAAGAATGGGCAGTTATTAAAACAATATAAAGACAACCCGTGGACACCAAGTACGGTTCTTTAATCACCCCCTTGTCTCTTTGCTCAGGGCATACTATTCCAGTGCACTGCACGGCCTTAAACCAGAGGGTGTCCTGGCCGTGGGACTGGCCGTGGGACGCTGTAGCCTGGCTGCAACAGATTCCCAATTTCCTGCAGCTTCCTCCACTCCTACAGCTAATGGGCAAGCCGTGCTGTAAAAGGCCACATGCAGCCATTCAGCTGAGCTTCTGCGTACGGCAGCACGACTCGTCTGCTCAATAACTTCCCAGATTTTGCTGGATGCACTCAAATGGAGGAAGTTCCCTTGCCCCTGTGCTGAGACAGCTGAAGGAGGGAGGATTTCTGCTGTAGAACAAAGCTTGTGAAGCCAACAGCAGTGTAAGAATGCCTCACTAAGACATGCTGTCAGATGGAAACGGAAGGAAAATATTTGAAATATTCTGTACTTTTTTAGATAGGCTTTCTAGCCAGAAGTGCGCTGACTGAGTAATCCTTATTACAGCTTTATCATTTCTTACTTTGGGGTCTTCGACAAGGCACAAACAGCCGGGTGAGCTCCAGCAGAGGCAGGAATGGAGTGCACATATTCCAGCTCGCAGGCTGTCTTGCTCGGCAGCCGTCCTTGCCCATGTCAGCAGCAAAGGAGTTAACCAGGCGGTATCTGAGATGATACTGGCCCGCAGGATCAAAACAAAGCTAATGGCAAGTGACAACCTGATCTTCTGCAGCTCCAGCTGCAGAATCCCTATGGCAACTTAGCCAAAATGAAACTGTCTTCACCCACGCGTCTCTGCAATTGCGGGAGGCTCTCTCTGAGTGCCCAAAAAAAGCAAGTGAACCTGACAGCAGATGTGCTTTCTTGTAATCACAGGGATAAGGTATATATCTTCAGCATTTTTTTTTACAGGGCCGTTTTATCCAGATCATCTCTGTAACAAAAACTGTGACCACTTTCCACTCTATTCCTAGCAAAAAAAAAAAAAAAAATCCTCACAAAAAACCCGCAATGCTCAGCAGCATATAATTCACTGATCTCTGCAACAGCCACAAATCAGCAATAACCTGATCTTTTGAATACATTGTTAGCACCACAGAACCACAAAGCAAAGAGCACAGAGAACATGAACAGAGACTGGAACAGGTCAGTCTAAGGAGGACATTTTAAAGGTCATTTTAAGTCCCCCTTAATCCAACCTCTATACTTGAGTTTACAAAGAGTCCGTGCTACAAGTTTTTCTTTCAACATCTGTACATCACCAAATACTGACGGAGGGGCCCCAACATACTTAGATTTTTAAAAGGCTAAAAAATCTGAAGAAAACATCAGAAAAGATCAAAAAACACTTCAGCAATTCCAGGTCCCCACTAGTAGCAGGGAAGACACTAGAATGCTTTCTTCCTGTAAGCTCTTTGTATTTCTTCTTAGTTCTGTACTGCCTGTGAGTAACTGCAAGGATTTTGCAGTTACTTTAGTTTGCCTTCCCCATTCTCTTAATTCCTGGTATTTTGGTTCCTGTAACAATAAACAGCAGCTCACTTTTATTTCAGTCTGTTTTCAGCTAAATATTAAAACCCTAATAGAGTTTCTCCCAATTTAATTTTGGAATCAAAGGAATTTCCAGATTTTCCCATATCAGTGCCAGCTGCAGTCAAATACACTGCAGCTCAGGAGCTCCAGATAAAAATACATACTATAGTTCAGGGGAGTCAAACCAACTTTTCTATGGGTTTACTATGAGCGCGGGAATCGTCCATCCTTTATCAGGATTTTTCAGTAACTCATCACTCAGGATCTCACTGAGTATAGTACTTCTTGTTGCTTTCCTGCACTATGAGGTCAGGAACACCGTGCTTTTAGGTGGACTGGCCACTGACAGGGCACTAGATCAGCTTGAAGCGTGGTGGTCCCTCATCTCCAAAAGGGCAGCAGCATCCTATGTTTAGAGAGGTTCACTAAAGCTTGATGTTAAGAAAGATTTTTGAGGAGAAGGCATGATAGAAGCCCAACAAGTTTCAGGGTATTTCGTACATGCCCCAGGCAATTTGCATAATGTATTATCCATCTCTCTGCAGGCTGGATTCTTAGTTGAGTGCAGGTAGCACTGGCCAGGAGCAATGGAGCTGTGATCCAGATGATGGGTGAGTGGTGCAACTGCATGACGTGAGACGGGAGAGTGCAGTTAGGTCTTGCATATTCTGTGCACAGTATTTCTGGCACATCAGGGATGCAGCAGACCCATGACTACATGCTGCCTATGTGGCCAGACACTCAGTAGCCCCTTGTTCCTAAACCTGTACAAGAGTAATCCATTAGGCATTATTAATAGAGGAGGCTTTTGATTATTGCTGCTGCTCATTTAGTAATTTAAAGATGCAACACATATTGCAGCTACAAGAAAATATTCGTAATTTAGAATCATAGAATCATAGAATGTTAGGGGCTGGAAGGGACCTCTGGAGATCAGCTGGTCCAACCCCCCTGCCAGAGCAGGTCCTGCCTACAGCAGGTTGCACAGGATGGCGTCCAGGCGGGTTTGGAATGTCTCCAGAGTCGGAGACTCTACCATCTCTCTGGGCAGCCTGTGCCAGTGCTCTGTCACCGTCAAAGGAAAGAAGTTCCTCCTCATGTTCAGACGGAACTTCCTATATTCGAGTTTATACCCATTGCCCCTTGTCCTGTCACTGGACACCACTGAAAAAAGACTGGCAACCTCCTCCTGGCACCCTCCCTTTCAGTATTTGGAAGCATTTATGAGATTCCCCTTCAGTCGTCTCTTCTGCAGACTAAAAAGACCCAACTCCCTCAGTCTTTCCTTGTAAGAAAGATGCTCCAGCCCCCTAATCATCTTTGTAGCCCTTTGCTGCACCCTCTCCAGCAGTTCCCTGTCTTTCTTAAACTGGGTAGCCCAGAACTGGGCACAGGACTCCAGATGTGGCCTCACCAGGGCAGAGTAGAGGGGGAGGATGACCTCCCTCCACCTGCTGGCCACACTCCTCTTGATGCACCCCAGGATGCCATTGGCCTTCTTGGCCACAAGGGCACATTGCTGGCTCATGGGCATCCTGTTGTCCACCAGGACTCCCAAGTCCCTCTCTGCAGAGCTGCTTTCCAGCAGGTCAGCCCCCAACCTGTACTGCTGCACGGGGTTATTCCTCCCCAGGTGCAGGCCCCTACACTTGCCTTTGTGAATTTCCTATGGTTTCTCCCTGCCCAACTCTCCAGCCTGTCCAGATCATGTTGAATGGCAGCACAGCTTTCTGGTGTGTCATCCATGCCTCCCAGTTTTGTGTCATCAGCAAACTTGCTGCTGGTGCACTCCATCCCTTCATCCAGGTCCTTGATGAATACATTGAACAGGACTGGACCCAGCACTGACCCCTGAGGAACACCACTAGTCACAGGCCTACTATTTAACCACGAAGATTTTTAAACAGTTCTAAAGGACTTGGTCATCACACTTATTTTTTATATTAGTGTGTATTGGAGATTTTTTTGCCAGGGAAGTAACTGCAGTCGTACCTGCAGATTAATTTGTGTATGTGAGCCAAAATTCTTACTTTTAAGGGCATGTTTATGCAGATATTTTGTATTTCGTCTTGAGAGCAATACAGAACAAAATAATACTCAAATCATAAGTAAGCCATATTTTTAGTGGAAGTTCCAAATATGCTTCAGTTACGCAAATCCTTCTTTTTGCATCTTGGGTTAGGAACAAAGGCAGCCGAAATGCTTCTGAACAAGGATAATAATTTAAGGAAAAGGCTGACTTTGTTTCATTGTAATCTGAAGAGGGCAATAACAGTATGCAGAACGCCTAATATGATTCACTAACTGCAGCTGTATGGAACGGCATTGTGACTGGTAAAATCTTGAAGAGATACAAGAAGACTTTAACAAAGTTCATCCCTGGAGCTTTAGAGCTGTAGAGCCAGCTGGCTGGGACTTGGGCTGCAGCAGTCTGGTTCATTTGTGCACCTGATGCAATCATAGAATCGTAGAATCACTTGGGCTGGAAGACACCTTCAAGATCATCGAGTCCAACCATAAACCTGTGCCAAAACCACCCCTAAACCATGTCCCTCAGCACCACGTCTACCCGTCTTTTAAATACCTCCAGGGACGGCGATTCCACCACCTCCCTGGGCAGCCTGTTCCAATGCTTGATAACCCTTTCGGTAAAGAAGTTTTTCCTAATATCCAACCTAAACCTCCCCTGGCACAACTTGAGGCCATTTCCTCTTGTTCTGTCGCTTGTTCCTTGGGAGAAGAGATTGACCCCCACCTCGCTATAACCTCCTTTCAGGTAGTTAAATAGCATTAATAGCATTTCATATATAACATTTAATAGCATTTCAACCTGCAGATGTTGATCCAGAAACTTTGGAATTAGGCGTTTGGGCCTCACCTTAGTTTTCTGCTGAAGGACGTACAAGAAACTCAGCAATCCCCCTATTTTATTTCACTTTACTGAACTTTCAGTCTAGTCAATGTGCTCGCACCCATGCCTGCGTGTCTCTTAGGGGCTCCGATTCATATAGGGCTCTGGTTCACACTCACAGAGTACCACCAGCAGCCAGGAAGGGAAAAATGCCCTTGTACTCCTGATGTGAAACAAGCAGGACCTTTGGGACTTTGTCTTTCTGTCTTTGATAGTAGACCCAAATATGAAATACGAAGGTTTCCGTGTAACTCAGGCTGGAATATTCAGAAGCGACAGCTGCTGTTTTCTCTGTCTGAAGAATTAAAAAACACTGCTCAGTTGTTCCTCAGTGCAAAGACCTGCTACTGAATGAATCTGCTTGTTTCTGAGGCTGCCGCAAAGTTGAGACTCCATTGTTAAGGAAGACTTAAGAAAGCCTCTCTTGGGTTCAATAGACATCAATGTAAAACGTTCAAGAAAAGGATTTCTTAAATAGGAGTCACAGCTGTGATGATTTAAGAATATAAGCAAGATGGGCCTTCGAGGGGGTGGTAACATCTTGTTAGAAAGTTGTGTGAAAGGGGTGTGCTTTTCATCTTACCTGAAGGGCTTTTGCGCCTGAAAGCTGTTCTCTCTGTTCCCAGCTGCATCAGGCAGTCAAATGGGGAGGGAACCTCCCCACACAAGCCTTGTCTCCATCGATAAGAAATATCATCTCTCCCTGCCTGTTCTGGTGTGGAGTTGCTATAATTCGTAAGTTGCTTTTCATCTCAGAACTCTTCTCACTGTCTGAGTCCGATTGTCTCGGAAAGCTTTAAATAGTAATACATTTCTCCATACTCGGGTTGTCATCCTATAGATGTTTACTGCTAAAAGGATAATGTACCCTGGTATAAAGCAAGCTGTCCTTCTTCCACAACCAATGCAACAAAAAACAGGTATTTTTATTATTTTTCTCAGCATGACCAAAGTCCTCATAGAAGAGGCAGTGTGGTTTATCAGCTGCACTGTGGACCCCAACTCGGGAGATGGGGCTCTGTTCCTCATTTGCCACTCAGAGGTTTTGCCATATGAAGAAAGTGTGAATTTTGCCGGCCGTGCTGATCTGTTCCAAGCAGAAGCTGCACAGCCAGAGTTAAGATAAGTTCATTCCCCGCCCCACACACACACACGCATCCCGCTAAGAGAGAGTTGCACATTCTCTGGTCCAGTGCTGTGCTAGCACAGCGCAGAGCTGACTCTGGGCTCAGAGCAGAAATAAGTTTAATCTGCCTGCACAAGAGCACACAAAGAGGTGCCTGTGCCTCCAGATCTCCTCTCACCTCTCTGCAAGGTCATCTTAGGTCTTAGGGAGATTGGAACAGGAATTTCTGAATCCATTGTCTTATTATAACAGCTCTTGCAGTTAAACTGTGATTTTCTTTAGGAAAGAAATTGGAAATTATTTATTAATATGGCACATTACTTAATATTTAAAAAAACACTGTTGTCACAGCTGTAGGGTTCAAGTAGTCCAGGAAGTTCGTTAGCATTCTTCAACAGATAAATCTGGAAATGTACCGGTATACGCTAAAGGATGAAAAGATGGTCAGGTGCCTTTCTCAGGGAAATGACTTCTCTTCCCTGGTGGGTTGTTGTGATTACTCGGAAACTGCATAATCTGAGATGGTGATGCCTGTCTCTTCTCCTGAATGATTAGAAACCTTTCCTGTCAGAAAATATTTAGAGTATAGTTTGTCTTCCATTGCTTCCAGTTCCCAAAGCAATTACATCAGAAAGACTTAGAACTGGACCAGTGTGATTTTCTTTTAAACTAATGCAGTTTTATCACTAGAAACCTACTACTGATGCGTATTCTGGATGTGTGGGTGCCTATTCTGCCAGAACTGTTATTTCCCTGGTGATATTGAAAATTGTCTCCGCATGAAGAGGATGGTATTACTTTACCTGTTAGTATGGATAACATCTGTGAATTCTAGTTTTAGTGAGACCTAAGAAATAGATACAAGTTTAGTTTAGAGGGCACCGCATCTTCCCACTGCTCTCCTCTTGGTTCTAATTTCTATGTGTGACAGAGGGCTGTTACTGCTCCAAGGGCAACAGTTCTGGGTTGTCTCCAGCCCTTATATTCAGAGGTTATGGAATATGCATCCTTGAAGTGAAAAAAGGTTTCTCTTTTGGTTGTAGCAGTGGCTGTATTGGGTAACAGTGTGTGTTTGTAATTTTGTCATTTAAGTATATTTGGCAAATCATCTCCAAGGCATACATGACCACACACTACAGTGCCATTCTCCTAAATATAAAGGGGAACACTAATTATGAGCTAAATCGTTGTATCTAGCAAAAGCATTAAATATGCAACTACAAGTCAAATGAAAACAATTCGAAGTCTTTCTTTATATCCTCAGGGCAGAAAGCAGGAGAAGCTAAAGCAACAACAAAGAACAGAAAGAGGATATCTAGCAAGAGTGTCAGGCTACTTAGAGGAAGATATTTTTTAAAAAAACAACCCAAATGAATTTAAAAGAGTTGAGAATGCAAGGGGAAAGAGAAAAAATCCAGAGTATGGAAAGGAGACTGCTGAATGGTCTAAGTCTTGCCTCCTCTAGAACTGACCCATAGAAGTTTATTGGCATTGGACTTAGCTGTTGCCATTTTAGATGCCAAGTCAGTACCAAACACAAGAAATAGATGCGACATGCAGGGAGCATAAATACAGCACATAGATGGGGAGGGACCATGATTTTACCTGCCCCTTCCCAGGTCTCAAGTTTGTGGGCACCCTGGCTGCACTTCCAAGAGGTCAGTGGCACTTTTCAAGGCTATTTCTGGCTCCCAGACTTGTGGCTCCAGGCTGGCAAGCCTTCCTCTGTCAATATCTTTTCAGCAGACAATTTCTTCTGTTTAGTAATTTTCCCCTTCTAACCAGTCTCTTTCTGACTGCTCACATCAAGGTTGGTTTCTTGTTTTTTGCTCTGTTGCCTTTGCCTGCCAGGTTTGAGTTTTTGTCTATTTGGTTTATGGCTTCTCCCTTTCCCTTATCATCCCATTTAACAAGGTTAAATGACCTGGATCAGACAATCTTACCAAAATAAACATTATTTCATTCACATATCCGTATCAATCAGTGTGACTGACTCCCATCACTGCTTCCTGTACCGGTTGTTGGTTAGCTTTGGGTCTCTGAGCCCTCTTGCTTGTAGCTTCCTCCTTTTCTTATTATCCCCTTTTGCATTGGGAAGGTCCTTGACTAGACACCCTTCAGGGACCAGACGCTCTCTCCTTCTGCATACCTTTACAAAAATACTTAGGATCTTGCCAAGCAGTGAGGAACGTACTACCAGACAGCAAAGGGAGCCAGTGTAGCATCCAACATATTCTATACTGGTAGCAGGACTTTGAACTTGACACAAAATTTCACCAGAAGCCAGCGCACAGACTTTAAAATGGGAACATTATGTTGAAACAACCGAGTGCCCAAAAGACTGGGAGCTGCTGCATCCTGTATCAGCTGCATTCAGGAGATAACACAGTTGGTAACTCCTGCAAACAAAGAATTGCAATAATCCAGCCCTGAGAAATCCTCCCCTCTTAGGAAGGGACACAGGCTGCTGGTATTTCGTAGGCCGCACGAAGATGGCCTGGTAACTCAATGCACACATATCTGTTGATCAGTTTGACAACAATACGAAAGCTTAACTCTGGGAGATGGATTTAAAAGTGCAAGATGAGGTGAATACCAGGACAGCAGTCACATTCAGTGAATGTCTCCTACATGAGCCTTATTCAACCCTGCAGTGACTGCTGCATCCAAGGGCTGACTTTATTCTCTTATGTCTCCTTACAGCTCAGCCTAATACAGTTGCTGGTGTCTCTCTTGCCCTGTCCCGGGTTTGCCTCCCTGACACTTGTTTCTTTTGTCTCTGTTGCTTTTAACACAGAAAGCTCGAATGTGCCATCTACAGCCACTGGGACCCTGTCAGATGAGACATCCATTATGATTAAAAGTAAATCTAAATGAAAACTGCTAAGGCATCCACAGCTGGAATCATCAAACAAAACTGATTTAATCAATAGTACTGAATGGTGCCAATATAGTCAAAAAAGTGCATATTCGAACTCACCACTGTTTTCCCTCATTTACCTGTCAGCAGAGTTATGACAGTGAACATGGAGCAGGCCAGGGAACAGCAAAGGAGAGGTTAAAACACCCTCTTCTCTTTGCATGAAAAACTGGGGCCTCAGTTCTGCCCAGCACTGTCCATACTCCCACCTCCCACAAGCGCTTGTGTCCACCCTCAGCAACACAGGATGGCTTCTTCTCTCCACACTCCCTTCTTCAGAAAATCCTGCCTCTGTGGGGTAAGGCAGCGTTAATTCTGTCTGTAGAAACAGCAAAAAGCCTGAACCATTGCCGTTAACAGAGGAGTGTGTAGCAAGGCCAGAGAGGCACCTGCTGCCTTTGTGCTAATCAACATTTCAAACCTATCACGTGCCCCAAATTAATTTCCAGCTAAAAAGCAATCATTTTTTCAAGCACTTGATACAAACCACACGTAGAAATTAGACATAGATTTGATTGATGATAATTTTCTGATCAAAATGGTTACTTACGACAGTTTCAAATTTGATGAAATAAATTCATTTCAGTAAACTCCAATTTTTTTGTTGACAAAACTGAAGAGCATTCCCTTGGCAATTCCTCTGCCAAGTACCACAGAGATCCCACCTAACCTTGTGATTTAATAGTGTCTTATTGGCACAGTCAGACCTAGGGAACGCCTCTGCTGCAGTCACTGAGGTGATTGTACGGCACAGAAACGTTCACGTTAACTCTGCACTCGCAGGGACAGAGGGGATTGTGCAGTTGATGGGACACCCATTAACACAGCACAGTTGGGTACGGTATCATGCAGCGCAGCTGTGCAGTTGTGGACTCCCTTCTTCCCTCTCCCCTCAACTCGGTCAAATCAAGCTTGATCCAGTCCTGGAGTCCTGACAGCCGCAGAGGGCTCACAGAGGGCTAATTTAGGCTCATCAGTAGAGAATACATGAGGAAAAGAGCTCCTCATTCCTCAGTCATCACCCGGAGAGAGCAGGCATAGAACTATTCATTTGGAATTGCCCTAAAAATGGGTGTTCATTCCCTGAGAAAAGCCTTAATCTCAGCAAATTACCATGAGGCGGTACAAGAACAGGAGGCCTACATGTTCCATCTGTTGTTGGCTGGCTCTAGATATGGTGTTCATGTGTTTGGAGCTCCTGCAGGTGGTTCTATCAAAGAACCAGCCCAAGACCTCAAGTCAGCATCCAAGATCTCCCGAGCATGTCTCCTGGGCACTTAGGTGGCCTTCTTCAGTGCTCTGGTTGGATTTGAGCTCTCCCACCTTCCCGTTAATCACCTGGCAAGAAGGGAACACAAGCTTGGGAATGAGATCCTGCTGCTGCATCCACCCTGAGATGCACTCCTGATCCTCTCTGCAAGACGAGGGGAAAGTGGCATCCAATAGGAGCAGGCCAATAGAGGAGAGAGAATGGTCCTCCCTTACCTGCTGAAGGACACCTAAGTGACAGTCGTTTAGAGAAGTGCCAGGCACCTTCCCAGGCTGAGGAGCTGTCTGCAATCCAATACAGCAGTCACAAACAGAGTTCGCCTTTGGATATGGGCATGCACCCTTCTGCAACACCCTTTGGGGGCAATCCAAAGTAATTGCGAAGCTGTCTACCAGCAGTGTGAAAGCAAGTAATAAGCAGGGAAGGACCTTTATAAGTTTAGGAAGCTGTCTGTGGTGTCATGAGGGGAATTCACGTAGTTGCTCCCAGAGGAATAACCTCAAAATAGATTTGCTTAGTGCTGATGAGAAGGTACCGGTATTCAATTGCACGTGGTTTCCATGCATGCTAAGAAGACATGCAGTCTCATTAATCCCCCTTAATTTTGAGCCATTTTTCTTTCACTTCTAATATTCTCAAGCCCAGGGAGAGCCAAGGGGAATACAGGACAGGCTGACTACAGAGGAGTTATGTCCTCTGAAATCATGCTCATCTGTCTGTCAGGAATTCTTGAAACAACTGCAATAAATCCTGAATTTTTAATATGGTTCACAAGTTCAGAGACAGAAAAATCAGTGCTCAGACAGCTGGGATTGCAGTAGTTATCTACAATGTCAGAGTACACATGTTTCTGTAAAAGTAAATCAAACAGGAAACTGCACTGAAAAAAGAGTGATCAAATATGGTCAGAAAACAAAGAATGACTGCTGGAAAACAGAAGAAGATGGGTCAGTAGAAATGGGTATGAAAAGGCCAGGAGAGAAAAATGAGCTCCCTGACTGATTCTTTACTGTTCTGCATTATAGCCGAATATATGGGTCTATATTTGCCAACAGCATAAATATAACGTAATAGTACCCAAACACTGTAAAGTAGGCTGATGTGTTAACTCTCAACAATCCAGATAGCCTGAATCCTTACAGAATTCTTGGTTGGAAACACAGCAAATGAGACATGACTCCAGGGGATCTACAGATTGCTTTGGATGGCCTTGCAGCCCACAGATCGCTGGCTGGGAACCAGTGCTATGGGCCAAGATCTCCCTCACCAACCCCTCGGCCTCAGGAGAGAGGCACACGAGGGACACCGGGATGCTCCACCGGGATGCATGCGTGTCTCTCAGGCCCCACTGAAGCTGGAGTGTCAAACCCCACGCTTACGTCAGCGTGGCAAAATATATGCAAGGCTACAGAATTTACACTCAGGAAAACAGATGTGCGTGTGGGCATTGACATCTGTGCCTGCTGAGAGATGCAGCTGGGTCAGAAATGTCTTCAGGAGCTGCAGTAGACTTGAGGCAGGGGTCAGGTCAGGCTGGAGGGTGAAGCACAAAAAGGAAGCATGAAGCTCAGCTGGAGCTGAGGAGAACAGCTGAAGGAGAATGTGGTGCACAAACTGCTACAGACCTTGTCTTGTCCTTTTACGACGGGCAAGACACAGGGCTCTAACTTTGCTATGTCCAAGACTTCCCAGTCCTGCAGCCAGAAGGCCAAACTCCTGTGAAGGAAAGATGGTCTGAAAGTCAAGGAAAGACAAAAGACTGTGCATTGCAAGCAGGTGAAATAGAGGTTCTCTCCTGCCAACTTTGACAGCATGGCCAGTGGTGAAAATATGGAAATCTCAGTGGGATTATATGTATTCACATAGAGCCAATTGTCTATGGTCCCACTAGAGTCAATGGCCACCCAATCAGTGTAGGCAGTGGCAATTAATGCAGGAGGGTAATTAATTTGACAAGAAGTAAGCTTCTACTTTAGGATGAGGTGAATCATGATATTGATTTTATTGACTAGGTTTCTATTGACTGCAGAGAGACTCTAGGGTCATTTGCTGAGATGTAGATGCCTGCAGTCTGGACGTGTACATGAATCTGGCTGACTATCCCTAAATCAAAGACCAATGGAAAATCAGTGACAACAGCAAATTCTGGTCATCGCATACACCAGCATTCCAGGAAATGAATGTGATTTCCTGGATCGGTAGAAGTCAAATACACTCCTTGAGGTTTCCAGGAAATGTTTTCTGGGGTCTTTCTGAAGGCAACAGCATCAGCCGATTTTAGCGGTAAAAAGGTATTTTGAGAGAGTCTCCCCATGAGCAGCTGACAGTTTCAATGTCCAACCCACTATGCTTGCTTATGTAGACAGCGTGTATGGATAGGCAGGGTTTTCTGATGCTCTTGGAGGCCTCTGATGGGGTTAAGTATGTTGGGTAGGTTTTGAGACAATTCTGCCCACTGGCAGGAAATGAGGACCGGTTCTGTGGTCTGGGCTGGCCAGCACAGACCTTTCTGGCTGCGTTGATGTGTTGCCTGGCTCTTCTGCCTGGGAATGGTGACCTCTCATCGTAGCTAACTCCATAATTATGCAATTTTGCAAACTTCTTGATATTGACCAAAACTCTGGTCTTACAGCTTGAGGGATCTCTTGAACATGCAACATTGATTACTGCACTGAAAGGTTTCTCAGAAATGAGAGGTTCTTACTAGCGGAGCAGCTTGGCATTAGGGAATAGAGAGAGATGAAAGACCATAAGACTGGCTAAGAGGTCTTCAAAGCACAGAGGGGAAGACAGCTTCAGGCATTCAAGTGTTGATAGCATGCAAGCTGCTGAGAGGGTCAAGATTGGAGTTTAGGCCACTTCCTTCCTCATGTCAAAATATTTCTGGCAGTGAAGCCAGCTGGCTTTCTTCTGCCCTGGGCTAGAATGGGAACTAACAGTTTAGTGTTTTAAGGATGATCGGGAAGCTCGGACTTCCGTTAGGTGATGAGTCCCAGGTAACACTGTGGGGATAACCCAGATACACACTAAGGCCAGACAGTGACCAGAGGAGCCCAGACAGCTCAGCCCATGGGACCAGCCCCTCCTGAGCCCATCACGGGTGAACGATTGAGCAATTGCCCCTGTTGCAGAACCCACTAAGGCTTTCATCAGAGCAATATTGCTCTGCAGTGCTATGCAAAGCAAGGGAGGCTGTAGCTAAAAGGACTTATTATGGGATGTTGGAGTGCGCTAGACCTGACAGTCCTTAATGAACACCAACAATGCAAGTGCATCTCTGCAAAAGCCTCACTGTGGAGAGGTCATCCTTGCAGGGCACAGTTGCGTCTTTGGCTGCCAGAGATTAATTGGGGCTAGGTCAGCCTAAAGCTGGTGTGGAAGAGCTTGGTCAGCAAAACCTACATCAAAACTGAGAGAGATAGGAAGCTTGAGTAGGTTGTGTCCAGAAAGGGTAGGAGAGCTTGGTTTTTTTGTGTGCGTAGTAGACTTGACACTGTATTTAGACTTTTGTACATTGGGGGTATGGGATTTTGATGTAATCATAGAATCACAGAATGGTTTAGGTTGGAAGGGCCCTTGCAGATCATCAAGTTCCAACCCCCCTGCCATAGGCAGGGACACCTCCCACTAGATCAGCTTGCCCCAGGACACATCCAGCCTGGTCTTAAACACCTCCAGGGATGGGGCCTCAACAGCCTCTCTGGGCAACCTATTCCAGTGCCTTACTACCCTCAAAGTAAAAAATTTCTTCCTAATGTTTAATCTAAACCTGCCCTCTTCCAGTTTAAAGCCATTCCCCCTCATCCTATCACTACATGCCCTAGTAAAAAGTCCTTCCCCTGCTCGCCTGTAGGCCCCCTTTAGGTACTGGAAGGCCGCAATAAGATCTCCTCGGAGCCTTCTCTTCTCCAGGCTGAACAGCCCTAACTCTTTCAGCCTTTCCTCATAGGAGAGGTGCTCCAGCCCTCGGACCATCTAAACTAATGTAGCAGTTTGGTTAGCTGGTTTCACCCCAGATGTTGGGCATATGAAGAGACAAAGAGGGAAAAAGAGGAAGAGGTACCGTCCCACTAACCATGGGGTGGAAAGCCTCAACTCAGCACTGGTGAGGCCGCAGCTTGAGTACTGTGTTAGGTTTTGGGCACCACAGTATCAGAGAGACATTGAGGTGCTGGAGCGTGTCCAGAGAAGGGCAATGAAGCTGGTGAGCGGTCTGGAGAACAAGTCTTTTGAGGAGCGGCTGAGAGAGTTGGGATTGTTTAGCCTGGAGAAGAGAAGGTTGAGGGGACACCTTATCACTCTCTACAACTACCTGGAAGGAGGTTATAGCGAGGTGGGGATCAATCTCTTCTCCCATGTAACAAGCGACAGGACAAGAGGAAATGGCCTCAAGTTGTGCCAGGGGAGGTTTAGGTTGGATATTAGGAAAAACTTCTTTACCGAAAGGGTTATCAAGCATTGGAACAGGCTGCCCAGGGAGGTGGTGGAATCACCATCCCTGGAGGTATTTAAAAGACAGGTAGACGTGGTGCTGAGGGACATGGTTTAGGGGTGGTTTTGGCAGTGTAGGTTTATGGCTGGACTCGATGATCTTGAAGGTCTCTTCCAACCCAAGTGATTCTATGATTCTGTGTCTGCCTAACAGCTTTCTCTGGGTGGGATCTACACTACCGTGTATGCCACGCACACAGAAACCTGTCACGGGAAGGTGTCTCCACTGTCTGCAGACACACTGCCAACAACCGCCCCGCACGCAGCTCATTCATCTGCATACAAATCAATGCTCGCACTTTGCGTACAGATGGCTCACATCCATCACAGCAGTGATGGTACCTGTGGCATCAATAGCCCACGAAAAACAGAGGCAACTGCTGTCACAGGCTGTATCACAAAATAAAACACAAATTATGAGAAATATGGAACTGGTTGGTAGGGGGTAATATAGAGATGGCTTAAGTAATACTGTTTCTTGGTTCTTTATGTACACAGAAAGAAATAAGAACATACTATGCACATATAGAAATATGTTATGCACATACTAAATTGCTGTACAGAGCTTGTTGCATGGTGCAGATTGAGCATGTCTTCCAGAAACACAGCGGTCAAGGACTTACTACATTCTAAGAACAACAAAACAATTCTTGCCATCCCTTTTGCATGCCGTGGATTTCAGTGGGAGCTGGAGCCAGTTTAGCTGTAAAACAATAATTACCAACCCTCTCACAAGCATCGACTGTGGATCTGCGGAGAAGTCACTTTATGCCTGAAATGTCCACTTTTTACATGAGAGGATCTGGCAACTAAGGAAGCTGTTCAGTGCTCACAGCCCGGAGGAGAGCTTGAGGATGGCTTCCATATGATTCACCCAGCATTTCCAGGCGGCTGGTTGCCTGGAATGCCAGGTACCTGAAAACTGGTAGGCTGCTGGTAAAACAGCAGATTTCTGGTGAAAACAGGGGTTTGACACCAAAGTGGAGGATGTGGCAAGTGTGTGTAATGACAGGAATTTCTGCAGCCGCAAAAGGTCAGTTTATCTTTCTCAATAATTTCAGGAGAGGGGGAAAAGCTGCTTGCTTCACATAGAGTATGTATGGCCAAAGAATAATTAAAATATCAAACAAACAATCTTATAAATCTCATGGCTTTCAAGGCCTATTTCTTGATTTTGGAGTTTCGGCTAGTGACTTCAGATCACGGGTGAAAATCTGAATCTTGACTCTTTCATTTGTCACTCTGAAGTAAAGCTCGGGTTGCGTTGAGCTCCCATGCAATAGGCAGAAAGACGTCCCTCCCTGACTGCAGGGCTCATTGAAACCATCAGCCCAAGGACAACTTTCTTTGCAGCGTGGTCTACTTTCCTTTATCTGTTTGTAAATACACAAGGTGTTTAGGTTACAAAACCACCCCTCTGCAACAAAATGGGTGTGTATGCAAGGGAGCAAACAGAATGGTGTAGAAGAAAAGCAATGGTTGGGCATTCAAAATGCAACCAACTTTTAACTGACTGCAAATGAATACAATTACGGCAACACTCTACAGGATGGCCTGTCGATTCTTTCCCGTTTTGGTGGTCCCTCCTTTAACAGGCTGAGAAATACCACTCTAAAATGTGAATAAATGTCCATTGCTGCCACTTAATACTGTTTTGATGGCTTCCACTCTCTATGAAGATGTCCAGCACGTAGCTAACAAAGAAGGTGTTGGTTGCATGCTTAGAGCTCATGGCAAAGCATGTGCAGAGCACTGACTGAAGTAAACCACTTGCCAGGTGTCGCAAACTCCATGACTTTTGTGACTCATTTCTCTGCATCTGCTGGTCTGGAGTCCCAGAGGGTCAGAAAGTCACTGCTGTGACCATGAGTGAGTAAGGAAGAAGTGAGAGGAGATACAGGGAGGCAGCGGGAGGCTGCTCACAGCCAGCATTGGGGATTTCAAAGTAGAGTTGAACTGCAACCCACTTAGGTGGAGGTTTGACTAAGTATTATTATTTTATCAATTGACTTTGCAAAATTTATTTTATATTCCTTCTCTCTTGAAGTTCTGTTTGTTTAAAATCAGTTTAAATTCAGCACTCAGATAGGGTAAAGACTCAGGTTTCCAGATGGAGGCTTGGATTGCAATTACTTCTGTTCATTTGAGAGAGCACCATGAAATGATGACACCCAGCTAACACAGCCCTTTTTAATGCCAAATGCAGCTGGCAAAATGATTTTGTCTCTAAAAATACCATGGTTTTGTCCTTTGCCAGGCATTTGCAGTATTTTGCTGCCATTTATGTAATACCTTTCTTTTTCTAACTAAGACTATTAAAAATGCAAAAAGATCTGTGAGCTGCAGAATCTTGGAGTCACCAAATTACCAAATAGCTGAGGTTGGCAAGAACCCCTGGAGACCATCCATTCCAACCTCCTGTTCAAAGCAGGGCAGCCGAAAGCAGGTTACTCCGGGCTGTGTCTGGTCCGGTTTTGAATATCTCCAAGGAGGGAGACCCCACCACCTCTCCGGACAACCTGTGCAAGTGCTTGGTCACCTTCACAGTATAAAATGTCAGGGCTTTTTTTGAATGTTGATATGTAATTTCCTGTGCCCATTTCCTCTTGTCTTGTCACTGGGCACCACTGAGATGAGCCTGGCTCCATCTTCTTTGTTCTCCCCCATCAGTATTTATACACATTGATGAGATTCCCCTTAACCTTCTCTTCTCCAGGCTGAACAGTCCCAGCCCTCTCAGCCTTTCCTCATAGGAGAGATGCTCCTATTCCTTCATCATCTTCATGTCCCTTTGCTGGACATGCCCCAGTATGTCGATGTCACTCTTGTACTGGGGACCCCAGAGCTGGACCCAGCACTCCAGCTGTGTCTCACCAGTGCTGAGCAGAGGACAAGAATCACCTCTTCGACCTGCTGGTGATAGTCTGCCTAATGCAGCCAGGAGGCTGGAAAGAAGCGAGAGTCTGAATTAGAAGATGAGGGTGCTTTGGGACACTGGGGCTCTGGATGCACTACTCTGGTTCACAAAATGTTTTGACATCCACTATGGGACACACTCATGTAAACCTCAGAGCACTGTCTCATAATAACCCATATCCATGTCTAGTCTTGAGGTGTAGTACTTGGACAGTTGATCAATTTTGCTTATGCTGAAGTAATTTTTCACACAATTAGCTGTAGTGAGACAGTAAGAGAGCTGGTTCTAATCACGTTACTTCTCGTGGGTAAGATCCAGGCATTTTTAGATGGTTCTTGACAGGGACATGGTGAAAGTCAATGATACAGTACTTCTTGGTAGCAGCAGGAAACATTCAAATTCATAAAAATAACAATTTTTTTTTTCCCTTTTAAGACCACTGGTAGCAGGTATTCAGTGTGCTTGGCTTTCCCTTAAAGGCTTCACCCACGTGTCAAGCTGTTTCACCTACAGACTTGAAAGCAGGAAACAAAGACTGTCATTAGCTGTTTGTATTTTTGAAGCTGTAGGCACTCGAGTACCCCACTGCCGGGGCCAGTGAGGCGGGTGCAGGTCGCTGTGCTGTAAGTGCTTGCAGGCAGCCTAAACCGGCAGAGCCCTCGTGTGCATGGGATGGCTGCGTCCTCCCTGTTTCCCGAGTGGGGCAGGTGCCTGGAGATTCTAGAGAACAAGTCTTACGAGGAGCGGCTGAGAGAGTTGGGATTGTTTAGCCTGGAGAAGAGAAGGTTGAGGGGAGACCTTATCACTCTCTACAACTACCTGGAAGGAGGTTATAGCGAGGTGGGGATCAATCTCTTCTCCCATGTAGCAAGCGACAGAACAAGAGGAAATGGCCTCAAGTTGTGCCAGGGGAGGTTTAGGTTGGATATTAGGAAAAACTTCTTTACCGAAAGGGTTATCAAGCATTGGAACAGGCTGCCCAGGGAGGTGGTGGAATCGCCGTCCCTGGAGGTATTTAAAAGACAGGTAGACGTGGTGCTGAGGGACATGGTTTAGGGGTGGTTTTGGCAGTGTAGGTTTATGGTTGGACTCGGTGATCTTGAAGGTCTCTTCCAACCCAAGTGATTCTGGGATTCTGTGATTCTAGGTCTGCCTGAGCAAGCAGCATTGCTTCAAGCCTAGGCTCTGAGACATAACCTCGGCCACAGGGAACTGCCTTGGCAGGAGACCCAGCAGCAGCAGTCACCTTGATTGGGGCCCAGCTTATGAAAATGAAGAAGAGCAAGTCCTCCTCTAGCACTGTTCATATTCCCAGTATAGCATCACAAACGGTGCCATCTACCTTCTGTATCTGCAGCGCGATGACGTCCCACCGGGAAGCGCTAGCAGGTACTTGGTTTCAGAGCATCTGAATTTGCTCCCAAGTTTGCCGAGTCCAAACTTCAGGTGTCTGATGCCAGAAGACTCTCAGTCTCACCCAGAACATCAGCTGCATTACCCGGGCTGTTCTGCTAACTCACAGACATGAAACAGCTAAATTGCAGTCACAACTTGCTGTCTCATATGGCAATTAGCACTCTTTTCAGTGCTTCAACTCCTTCTAGCTTTATATTTGGTTTCAAAACTATGCATTTACCATAGTGTCAGTGGCAGCGCAGTCTGATTGACTTCATATTTATGGCACAGAACAAATATCATAAACATATGTGATAATTCTAGTAGGACCTGTGATAGGCTGTGGACTCATCTGCCATCTCCGCCCTACAAGTCCTGAAACCCTATGCCAGCTCAAGCATCACTTGAGCTTCCTTGCAGATTCCACCTTTGCCCTTTTCCACTAATTTTCTGCCTAATTTTGTCCATGTGCAAACATTTATTTGTGACCTCTCACCATTCTGGCCTGATTGCTCTGCTAACGTCACTTTGGCGAAAGTCCTTTCCCGGATCTGCATGGGCTTCTTACGGGTCAGGGAGGTAGTTCTGAGAAGGTGCCAATACCTCTGCTGTCTGCCTGTTTGATCCAAAAATTCCCGCTGAACACTGTTAATACCCATGTCTTTCTACAACTGCCAGATACACTCTGTCTGGATGTAAGTGGTTTAGTCCCACAGATACTCAGAGTAAATCTGCACATTGTCTTACATTGTCTTCCAACTTTCAACATCCAATTTTATTACTGATATTATAGAATTATCAATGTTGTTAATGACTTTTTTAGTATCTCTTTGCTCCCAGCACCGTGATTATCTCACACACTGCAGTGGCTCTCCTCAATATGAATATACGGGCACTATTTTGTACTTTAAAAAGGACATAATGGCCTTCCCCATGTTTCCAGAACTACTCTTAACGGACAATGAAGGGAGATGGAAATGGAGGAAAGAGAGCAAAGGAGAAATAAGACAGTAAGGAATTAAAAACAGTGAGTCCGTTTGCTAGTTTGGAAGAGGGTTGAAGCCATGTGTTGAAGGAAGAATGAACAGAGAAATGGAGGTCAGGAAGAGAAAGAGAGTAGTAAAAGTGGGTAAAGAGAATGTTTGGTGGAACAAAAGATAAACTAGAGACCCTGCTGCTTCTTCCTTCTGGAGGAAGAAAGGCATGCCCCCAAGAAAGAAAGAGAGCAATAAAGCTTGCAGAAAGTCTGACACCAAAAAGGAAAGGGGAGAGGCGGAAGTGTTTGTGGGGAAAAAAAGCAATCCAGAAACCAGGGGTACCATCTGTGTTACAGCTGTAGCTCCTATTAAAGGAGAGCTATAGGTTTTCTGTAACCTAAACATTTTTAGAAACACTATGGAGAAAGGGCAAAAGCTACAGAAGAGAAGCAGAGGAGAAGTATTGGCCTGTTTGTGTTCAGTAAAACATCCTTCAATTCATTGTTTACAGGGAGGTTATTCGTCCTCCTTGAGAAAAGGGGTGTTAAATATTCTGGATGCTATTCTTGACCCGCAGTCTACATGTGTTGCTTTTGAATGCCGGAGATTGTGCCAGATCACACAGCCTTGGCTGCCTGTCCCCACCTTTTCCTGTTTTGAGGTAAAACAGGACCAATTTTGTTCAGTAACTCTACTTTCTAACTAGGTGTCTTTGAACTGTGACACGTGTCTTCTGTGCTCTGTGCTCCTGCTGATGTCCGCACCCTGGGCTGCAGGTCACACTGCCCTCTCCACCTGGAAACGCCAGTCGGCACCGGAGTCTAATGGTGAGGAAAAACATTTTAGGACATGTCTGGGTCATTTAATGCCAGCAGGCGGTTAGTGAAATGAGCAGGTGTGCAGACATCTTACTTAATCCATTTGTACTGCTGACACCTGCAGAGGTAATCCATCCGGAGTACCGCTTCCCTAGATAACGGCTGTAGCAGCCGGGCTCACCAAGACAAGTGTTAACAGGGAATCCCCTGGGATGAATGACTGTATCGTTGAATTCCCGCCAGCTTTGGCTCACATAAGGTAGAGCACATATGTCTCCTTAATTCAGAAGAAAATCCGATTTTGAAATGGCCGTGGCACCTGCCTCTCAAGGAAACATGCACGTTGTGTACAAAGTGGCATGTGCCTGCCGAATGAAAATCAGGGTCCACAGAAGCTGAGAGCAACACCTGATCTCCCCATTTTGCAACGAGTACCGACTTCATAAAGTATTGGCAGCTCAGAGGGAGGTCCTTGCTGCAGTTATAGCTGCAGCGTGTAGTACATAAGCCTGCCATCTGCAGCTCAAATACAGCTTATAGTCACTTGTTTCAGTGGTGGAAGAGGTATTTGGTTCGGCCGCTTGCAGTCTTCTCCAAAGGAAAAGATGGAATGGAATTGCCAAAGATGAGCAAAATGCTTCAGCTGATGCTGGATGGAAAAGCTTAACTGTGTGGTTAAACTCAATGAATGCTACCCAAGATTTCTGGCTCTGGGAGGTCTTCTGCTGCAGGAGCAGCTGCTTTCAGCTGATAGAGGGATTGCAGCTGGAACATGGGCTTTATCTGCAGAAGCGTGTTGACGCTTAGTGGGTCACACTGCAGTTTGTCTGTGTCCCCTGGCTCTGCGGTATCAAGGGATGAGGGACCAGCTCACCTGCCAAACACAGAAGGGCACCAAGAGGTGATCTGTGAAAACACAGTCTCCAAGCAAGTCACCATACTAGTGAGTTCAAGTTACCACTGCGTCCTAGCTAAATTGTCCTGCACCTGCAGGACACCAGGGGAACCCTTACATCCTTCCAGCTTCCTGATGTAGCACTGTATCCCGATGCATCCTGTTCTGGGTACAAGAACTTCACTGTGAGACTTTTCTCAGGCTGGTCAAAGGGCATTTCCACCAGCAAACAGGCATTCCTGGCACTGTGTAATGCTGCAGAGAGAAGTACACCATTTCTCATCGTTTATACAGTAATATGGTTGTTTTCCTATTACTCCGAAGTTCATACTGATGAGTGTAGTGCCATACTCAAATCTGCTTTTGTCCCTCAGGAAATTTTGGTCTTCTCTGAAAGTGATTGCTTCCTCCAGTGGAGGTTTAATTCTCCATTTCATTTGCATTAGCATGGAACAACGTGGCTGCGGTAGATTAGAAAATTTAGTCTGTGCCTTAAAGTCTTTTTGCTCATCTCCTTCCACCCGGACAGATTGCTTATCATAGTGTCTGTTTTCACCTCCACTTCTCATTACCACTTGCTGACACTAGCCAACTTGAAATCTTCAGATAAGTCTGTTTTTCCTTCTGCACTAGCCTCACTGCGAGCTGGGATGGGTTCATTTTCCTGAGTTCAGCACCCAGAAAGGAACATTACTTTTGGCAAGAGAAATCCCCACAGTCACACCCTTCTCTCATCTATCACATTCGTAAATCATCTCTTCCCACGTCTTGAGAAAAGTCTACCATTCTGGAGTCATCCTCATCCAGAAACTGGCCTTTGCCCTCCTAGTTTCTCTGTTTTGCACAATTCTTGGTTAATCTGCCTCCTAATAAACCACTTCTGCTGGTTCCTTGTTGCGCATCTGCACGTGTGCTCACTTTCTGCCTGGACTATGGCAAGCCCTGTAGGTATAGTTTCCGGTCTATAGTCCTCTCTTGAAAGATGTCTCTTGGCTTTCTATCATCAGCCTCAAAACCACCCTAATCAGCCCAAAGTCCATTAACGGGGCTAATGGGTGGTATCTGTGCGTATTGCTACACTTACTCCCGCTGACCCCCATGCTGCGGCTCCCCTTAGACCTCAGACCAGCCCGAACTGTAACCTTGGACATTCCTTCCCATTACAGGGCTCATTGCTGCTGTCACACCAGCTACGAACACGATCGTTTTGCAGGCTATTATACACCTCCCTTATTGACACATCTTCTCTTTCAAAAATTACAGCTCCAAAGTGCTCCAGCCTATTTTGCTTACAGCCTTGCATGCTGGGGCCCACGCTGTGCCTTGCTCCTACCACAGCATTCCCTAGTTTATGGCCCCGCATCTCCTCTGATTTTATATGGCTACATTTTACAACATTTTCCCTTGCCGCAATTACTGTGCTTCCTAAGGTTTTGTATGCACGATGCCTTATAAAAATAAATTGAACCTCTGCTCTTTTTACTGTTTTCTAGCCACAGGGGAAAGTAATTCATTTGTTTGAGGAAAGGGGTGTGGAGAAGGCACTAGCACTAGGTCAAAACTCCTCAAACCTAAAGCAGATTACGCGTCGCTGAAAGGCAGAGAGATCAAAATGTTTCTTCAAGCACTTTTCCAGACATATGGAGATTAAAGTTAGAAATAAAATTGGTTTGTATATATTTCCCTGCAGCTTGTGTCACTTTATCAAAGATAGTAATTTTCAAAAATGTCTCAGTAATAAATCAGAAATAAAACTTTGGAGAAACCAATGAATCTTCACTTATTTTTCAAAGATGCTTTTAACTGGATAGCATCCCACAGATACGTGTGATCTTTCTCTGCATGGTTATTTATTACTGCTTCACCTGCCTCACGTGCCTTTTAATAAACATATTAAAGTGTCAGCTAGATTCATTGCATTGCCAGTAAGAAGCAATTTTGCATCTTTCACTTAAAAACTAGTTTTGAAACATCCCAAAGCAATTATTCCTCAGTGAATCACAACAGACAGCTTGGTATTGTTAGAGAAAAAGTGCCTAAGGGTACTGCTCTTTCCTTTTCCCCAGGAACCAGAGCAGCAGCAACGGCACATGCATCTTCATCACATCGCACCTCTAACCCCTCTGGTCTGTATGTCTCGAGCCAAAAAAACCTCTGCATTTATAGTGGTGATCTCAAAACATGTGAAAAAGCATTTCAAAGAGCAGTTGTATAAGAGTGCAGGAGAGTATGAAGACAGTTAACAGCAGAAGCTACACAAATTTTCTGTCCGAATCCTACAGCATTTTATTTCTTGAAAAATAAATTATTTATGACATCTTTCCACATCAGTTCCTCAGAATGTAATCCTTCTAGGAGGCATTACATCGGTGTTGCTCTCCTTTCTCACAGCAGGAATTGAGTGCAACTTCATTTGCAGTTTGTATTAATTACAGAAGATGGCAGTACTAAAAGTAATTATGATGCATGGCTGATTGGAAGACTGCTTCATCTTTTATTCCCTTCCCAGTCCGGCTTTACAGAGGCTGTAGCACACCAAAGACAAACTCGGTTTCAAGTCAGAAAAATCATGAGCTCTGGGACAAAGAGAAATTTCAATAACTACAGGTGAATTAAAAGGGTTAGGCTGCATTCAACAGGAATAGGAATGATTCCTTGTATTATTTAATTGTGCTGAATATTATTAGAAATACTATTTCTTTTCATTCTATATGTCCTTCAACTTTCTCCAGTGAAGCATGAGGAGGAACTTCTTTCCTTTGAGGGTGGCAGAGCACTGGAACAGGCTGCCCAGGGAGGTGGTGGAGTCTCCGACTCTGGAGACATTCCAAACCCGCCTGGATGCCATCCTGTGCAACCTGCTGTAGGTGGACCTGCTCTGGCAGGGGGTTGGACCAGATGATCTCCAGAGGTCCTTTCCAACCCTTAATATTCTGTGATTCTGTGAAACATTTTGGGAGGTCTACAGAGGTTTGAAAATTATGAAGGGGAGGTCAATCCATAGGACTTGGAGACTTTGTTCTATGTGGAAAAGGTATGGGGGGATCATCCCACCTACCCAAAAGTGTAGGATCATCCATGTTCATTTGAGGATCTGAGTACCTGGGAAGTCAAGTCCTCTCTTCCTCCCCCCACTTCATTCCCTTTTCTTTGAGGGGCACTGAGTACTTCAGACCAAGGAGCGGAGGAGAGGACATGGAGGAGAAGACATGTAAGTAGATGTCCTTGGGCTTCTGGGTGAACATCCCAGTAAGGATCCGTGAGCTCACCTTCTGCGCCCTTCTGGGAGCCGCTCATTTGGCTGCTGCAGGCTGCAGGAGAGCATGCTGTGGCTGTGCTGGGTGGCTGCTCACTTCTGGGAACTACAACTGGTTTTAAGGAGCCTTCCTAACCTGGAACATCACCACAGCAGTGATGGGAATTCTCCGGAAGGGACAATTCTGAAGTTTACTATCTGTAATATTACTAAATGTATTTTTCTTCTAATTATTAGCTTTCCTAAATCCACATGAAATACAGGAGATGGTTTATGATTAGAGGATATTTTTCATATTAAATCCTCCATATAAAGGTAAACAAATAATTGACTGGGGATCATAAGACCATTCTCGCAAGTAGCTGGAAAAATTGCTATCTGCATTTCTGTTCAGAACCTTTAAGATGCAAATTCTCCTGGAATTTCACAAAGCTTCAGTAATGAGACTGATGCAAAACACTGTGAAAACCTGAACCACCAAAATCAGAGTTTAAACTCTTTTAATATCCAAGGAATAAATTAAAGAATTTGAACTGCTTACATGATTTCATTATTATTTGTGTCTGGACTTTGTTATTTCTTTTCTTCAATGCATCCCATTCTGAAGACATAAAGACAAAAATCTAGTTTTACTACTCACTTCTGTGAGAATTAATAGCCCAGTGACTTCAAAAGGAACGGCACATAGCTCATCAAGCCTAAATTTGGTCCACATAATATAAAATGAAATATGCTTATGCAAAACAAAATCACATAAAAGTCTTAAAGGATGAAATCTAACAGTCCTGGAACCCACAGAAAAAGTGAACAGAAAGAAATTCAAGCTCTGTTACAAGATTTCATTGGATTTTTCAAGTGTGTGTAAAATGATTTATTTCTTTATGCGGGTTGTTTCTTTACCTAAACCTCCCCAGTCTTCAGCGATAAGCCTGCTGCAGAGAACACAAGTGAGGGCGTGCAGATAATATTAAAAATGCTGTAGAAATGGAAAGGATTTTCCTCTGAACAGATCTCAAGTTGTCCATTTAAGTTTTGGTAATACTGCTTTTATTAAATTATTTTCCCTTACTTCAAAGTTAATTCCAAAAGGAATTGAGGATGGCAAAAACTACTTAAAGAACAAAGTGGGAAAGCCTACTTTACATTAACCTGCAAATTTAGACAGAACAGAAGAAACAACCTTGAAGATTCACTTAGGCGTATGCATTATACATACACATAGCCGTCACTTTGGCTCCATACTCCCTATTGAATAACCTGGCTTCCAGGAACAAATATTCTGAGAAATAAGCACAAAGAAGAGGAGCAGGAAGGGAATATGTCCACCGCTGGTGGGCAGAGTCTCTTGCTTCCTGAATTGGTACCTTTGTGCCATGTAGGTGTGAACTAGAAATTCAAGACTGGCTTAAAGTTAGTTTAATTAAAGCCTGTGCCTGTCAATCTGTCTCCTCTTGAATAAATTACATCATGATATTTTTAATCAAGCCAAAGCCAGAGCAGATCAGCCCATGGGATCAGAAACCCAGCTATGCCATGTACACCATTGCCAGGCTCTTGTCTCAAATAAGAATATTTTGCAAATTATCTTGCCTGAGTGGCACCGCAGAGCATCCAACCACCTTAATAACATCCCAGATTTGCAAAATGAGGGCAACGTCATGATCAGTGAAGAGTAATGTGCAAGAAACTCCCCCTTTTCACCAAGCCTTGCTCACAGCTGCCTTCAGTTGCAGTCTTTCTCTGCCCCTGCCAGGCATGAATTCACGCTCCACGACGGTTTGGGTCATTGCCACAAAGCTGCAAAGGGCCTGCTTTATTAAGCACGTCCTCTTCCTAGATTTCCACCAACGCAGCATTATTCTATCCTTCCAGCATACAAAACAAATTTTTTTATACACCTACTGAGCACCAGACGAGTGCCAGGTGCACCCCATGTATTTGTTCTAGCCGTCTGATTCTCTTACGAATATTGTTCAAACCAGGACCAGCTCTAGACCAGACCCCACCAAGCACTGCTTCTAGTTCTGTTAACTTTGGTCCCAAAGCTTCAGGGGCTGTTGGTCTCACACGGCCCTTGTACTCCTGACTACACTTGCACGTACCATATTCATCCCAGGCTAGGATTTGGACTGGGAACTTGGCAGTGAAATGATCTATAGGCCGTCGCTTATTAAGGCGTCCAGTCTCCAGACCTACAGAGGAGGCAGAAGATCTGAAGCTCCAGAAAAAATTTTTTGCTCATACAAAAGGTAGGTGTGCTGCGGCAGTAGCTGGGGAGGTGCTGGTAGGCACACCTGGAGTGACAATGTGGTGTAAGTGCATTACGTGTCACTCCTGTTTCTACCGGTGGTAAAAGAAGAAAAAACTAGTAAAAAAGAAAACTGTTGTGTTTCCTTATTAAAAAGTAGGTCACAGGTGTTGCTCTGTGGATTGAGAAAATGTCATCAGCTATGAACTTTTTACATGATTTAGCCACTTTGAGGTGATATTCCATATAGATGATGACAGCAGTGGGAATATAACATACGAATTAAATGGTTTTCCTTATTATAGGCAGCAACAAGCGCCTATAAAAAGTACATGGGAGCGTTCAAGGTTTAACAGAGAAATTAGGTAGCTCTCTCTTTCACTAGTAAGAGACCCAGCACCAAAGATAATTAACAATGACATTCTTTCAGTGCTTTTTACTTAGTTATCTCAGAGCACTTTGCAAAGCTGAGTCAGCAGCCAGAGAAGTTGAGCTGCTTCACGTTCAGTGTTACAAGGTCAGTCAGTCCGGACAAATCAGGAACAGGCTCCTAGTCACTCTGATCCCTGGGGTCTGCTCCACACCTACGGGGTTCAGATTCATTAATAAAAGTAGTGCAATATCAGTTAACAAAATCATTAACTCTCAGGTAGACTTTTGCATATCCTGAGAAGAGAAAAAGGCCCGTCCTGGTTGCTTTTTCATAAACTACTTATTATTCACAAGATCAGACAACTAATTCTACTTTGTTTGGATACGGGGATGTTACAATTCAGATACCAACAGGTCTCTCCTATAAATCATTTTGTACATTACCCTTTTATAATAATGCATTCCTTGTTTCATTCCTACTGAAAAACAGTCTTAACCCCATAGTGGTTTAAAAACACTATCCACCTTGACTTTATTGATCCAGTTCTTAACTTGAAAAAAACTTCCACTACGTCCCCTTGAAGACTCTTTAATAAAAACAAACACAGCTCCTTTAACTTTTCTTTATAGCCTATTCTGCAGAGCTAGTGCAATCTTTTTTGACCTAGCCTGTACCCGCTCCAAGGTAATAATAACCCATCGATGTGTGCAGGGACTGATGTAGTGCTCCGTATTTGAAATACTGCTTGACAAGGGTCTGGTACAGAAGAAGTATCATTTTTTTGTAGTTTGTCTTTTATCGGTACAACATTAGGTGTATTTTTCTTTCCAAGGCACTAGTTGGCATGAAAATTCCAATGATTGTTTTCATACAAGCTCCCAGTCTTATTAGGTTGTTCCGTGTAGCACCTATTTCTTGGATGTTTCCTCGATCTTGGACTAATTATTTTACAGAATTCTACACTGAATTTCCTTTACCATCTGCTGGTCTAATCAACCTAATGATCCATGTCCTCTGGAAGCAGATTGCATTATTCCTCATTATTTGCTCTGCTTCTGACTTTACCATCATTTGCTCTGTAGACTGAGGACTTGGCTCCAGTTCTTGGCTACTGATGAGGGCAGTGACAGAACAACTTTAAGCAGATGCTAGATAAGGTTAGCTCCAGATGTTTTAGCATCATCTCCTAGCACAACTCACAGTGGCCTAAAAACTACCTGAAATGACAGCGGGCACCATCAACATCCAGGGTTACAATTACTTAAATCAATGGATTCAACAAAATCATGGGGGTTGATGTTCCTTAGCCGTGTTCTAAATGGTGCCAGAGAAGGGGGGATAACACAAAAACCCACCTAGTGCCTATATATTACCACAGATTTCTCCTGAGACTGGCTTAATGGCAATTTTATACTATCTTCAAGGTGTAAAGCAGCTGAAGTGCTGTCAAGATCAAGCCCTTGTTTTTAAATACTTCTTTTGATTGTTTTGATGCAAAATTGGTGAGTGCATGAATCAGGGCCCTTAAACTGACTCAGAGCTACTCCAACAGTACCGCCAGTGAATCACTAAATAACTGCTGAGGATCAGAGTGTCACTTTGTCCCCCCTGTTTTAAGAGCACACAGCTCTACATTAAACAGAAATAAGCTGGAGTTTCAGCAACGACTGGTGTTTAAGCTCAGACCTAGGGTCTTACATAGCTGCTCACCCTCACTACCGCTTCTGCAGAGGCAGTTTCAGCAAACACGTTGACCGTGAGACTCCTGACTGAATAAGCAAAACTATTGAATAGGAAAAATACTTTTCCTTACTAGCAGAAGGCTTCTCTACTCAGGTGCAGAAGACACCAAAAGTATTTGTAACATGTCTTCAGAATAAAAGTCTACAGCAATAAAGTTTCTGGGGTGTTACGTCTTTGGAATGAGTTGCTTTAGAAAATTACCTGGATTTCCATGTATCGTAGAAAACAGTTACCTGCTTTAGTTTCTTCAGCAGCTCTGAACATTAAGGGGTCTATATTCAGTTTCCTATGTATAGGTTGTGAAATAGCCTAGAGTATTGGAAACATGGTGGCAAACATTAATCAAGATCTATTATGGGAAACCTAAAAAAAATCCCCTAAAAGTGGTCAACAGTGACTAAGAAGGGCAAAGCGATGGGGAGAAGGCACTTTGAATGGCAAATTGGTTATCTCCACAATGAATACGTCAGGTGTTATTTTTGCAATAAGCCAGTGAAGCTTCACGTACTGCCAGCCTACCCAGGGTATTATGCAATTAATACTTTTTTATAAGCTGTGATTTATAAGATCTTTTAAAATGAAAAAAAATATATCCATTGCACATCCAACTGCCTGGGAGGGTAAAGCACGGATAAGAAATCAATGTTGCATAGAGGCTCTACAGAGAGAGCACATCCTGGTCCTGGACGAGCCTGACAACGTTTGCATTCTCACAGGGAAGAAGAGCTAATCAAAGCTGTGACATGGTTAAGTTCCCCTAAATTAGAAGACAAGGAGGAAGGGGAACTGAAGTCCCCAGGAAATTGTTTGATACTTCATTTGCGCTCAAGAGGCAACCCGACAACTGTCACTGTCACAGGGGGACAGAAATGCAAGAGAGATGCTGATTCTTTAAGATAACGCTGAAAGAGCAGAGCACCGGTGATTTGTTTCCTCAGCTTCTGTGCCCCAGAGAAATCTCACAATGACAAGTACACTGGAAGTTGCTTTTGTTGTTTCCTTTCCAGAATTTGGTCTGTAATCAGCAATTTAACCTTTGCTTTCCACGTGGCTTGTTTCATAACTGAACTTGCTGAGCTTCTGAAGTCAAGGTGAACCCAGCACATCGGCAGCACGTGCAAGTAAGAACCATGGCACTGTCGTGCTGAAGATTATTCAATACAAATAAGTATAGCAATATCACTTCAAATGCTCAGTTTCATATGAGTGTGCATTAAAAATTGAAATGTGTTTGAAGGTGGCTGCATTCTTTGGGCAAGAGCAGGTAAACCCCAAGCCAGCCTTTTCTGCATTATAAAACAGGGTGGAAGTTGCTTGATCTGCGTAGTCCGGGACAGAAGACCTCCTGAAATAAATTGCATTTGAGAGAACGTTTGTCTAGGAACACCTCTGTTCATGACCTGCAGGCTTCCTGGCATGCGGGAATCACAACTCTCATATTCTGCCACTGCTTTTAAGAGCCTCTATCTAGCTGGAACTTATCTGAATTCAGTTTCTAGCCAATGAATCATCATCTGCTTTTGTCTAACGGTTAGAAGACATCTATTACATTTCTGTTCTGAATGTATATGTGGGTTGATCAAGTCTTCTTGTAGCCCCATCTTTGTTAATCAACAGATTTAGGATCCAGGGTCTTAAAGCATGTCTTCTCCTTTCACTGATGTTCCCACCTTTCTGTAAACCATTTGTAATTAACTAATACCCTTCGTTAATGAGGGTACCAGCATTACACATACCAGTTATGCCACTGCCAAATGCTCTCACTTGACTTTCTCCTGCATGTGCATCCCAGAATCACCTCTATAGAGATGTTTTCCATCACTCATATGTGATGTAGGTTATTTATAACTTTAATTTGTAAAATGAAATGTTGTGTAGTACTAAATAAAACAACATATAAAAATTAAGTAATATTGTGTAAATAGTTAGAACTAATAATATTTCTTTAAAAGCAACGATGCAACTGTAAAATCTTTGGGTTATTTTTCAGACGCGTGTTGAAGATTGGTCCAGCTCCCATAAGAAATTGTTATATGGACTTAATGCTTTGTCTGTCTCAAGAACATCTAACCACTACATTATTATAATGTATAATTCTCTGAGTGGGACTTTCAAAGACCATGGTCTCTGTAAAATTGATCTCTGGAAGTGATCCTAGGAAAATGGCTTTATGGAGAATTACTGTTTCTTTTGTTGGCATAATACAGTTAATGCTGCTAGTTCTACAAATCTAATGTAGTGACATTACTCTTCATCTTTCATATTTTCATGCCCTCAAGGTTTTTATTCAGTTTTGGGGTGATATTTTGCATATAGAATCATAGAATCATAGAATGGTTAGAGTTGGAAGGGACCTTAAAGATCATCAAGTTCCAAGCCCCCTGCCATGGGCAGGGACACCTCTGACTACAGCAGGTTGCTCAAAGCCCCATCCAGCCTGGCCTTAAACACTTCCAGGGATGGGGCCTCCACAACTTCCCTGGGTAACCAGTTCCAGTGCCTCACCACCCTCACAGTAAAGAACTTCTTCCTAATATCTAATCTAAATCGCCCCTCTTCCAATTTAAAACCATTACCCCTTGTCCTAGCACTAGACTTCCTGACAAAGAGTCCCTCTCCAGCTCTCCTGTAGGCTCCCTTCAGATACTGAAAGGCTGCTCTCAGGTCTCCCCGGAGCCTTCTCTTCTCCAGGCTGAACAGCCCCAGCTCTCTCAGCCTGTCCTCATAGGAGAGGTGCTCCATCCCTCTAATCATCTTAGTGGCCCTTCGCTGGACCTG
>VZSF01008422.1:1814798-1831529 GCA_013398295.1 Chionis minor
CTTTTCCGAGCCCCCTGTTTTTCCCCCTATGGGGTAAAAAAAAAAAAAAAAAGGCGCTCCTATTTCTTATTTATCAGGACATATATGAAATTTTATGGCATCTATGGGAGGAAGATGCCACTCATTCAGTTGTTGTCTCCGGTGTTAAGGCATATGACAGGAGTAGGTGAGGAGCCACATGCTCAGATGGTTTAGAGCTATAATGATTGAAACCACTCAAAAAATTGGTCCCATTCAACAGGCAAAACTGAAGTACTAACCCTTGTGTGTAGGTTTGCTGTACAGAAATACAAAATGTTTAGAGACTGATCCAGCCTGTAAAAATGCATCTGTTGGACACTTTCAGTACTATTACAAGAGACTTGTAATTATTATACTAATCAACTATTAGCCTGTTCAATGATATAATGTTGAGATTGTGAGAAGCGGGCGGAAGGATTCAATGTGCAAGTCCTTCCGCAAGGAGAGGTGGTTCTGCTACCAGTAGTGATGGCAGCTCCTCTCCCTGCTCTCCTGGAGGGGTTCCAAACCCTGGGGAGATGCTAACTACCCCACGCTCATCTCAGGGCTTACCTGCACCCTCACAGGCAAATAGTGCTTGCAGACAGTCAGGGGAGGCACCTAGACAGCCACACACAATGAATCAGCATTGTACCAACCTCCCGTGCCCGAGGGCTTGGGAAAAGCAGGGAAAATCCAGCCAGTGATGCACATTTAAGAAGGCTGCAGAGCATGAACTGGTCTCCTGCCTGGGAGTTGCTCCCTGCTTTTGTATCGATTAATCTTTTAGAACTTACAGTTTAGTTTGATCCAACATTTCCAAGTCCAGGGCAGTTGCTGTGAATGTGCCGGAGTTGTACCTGAGTGGCCCTCAGAACCTAGTCTAGTGTCCACGGTCATTTTGGCATTCTTCTTCTTTTCAATCAAAAAGAAACGCATCAATTAAAAAAAAAAAAAAAGGCTCTTTCAGTCTATATTTGCTATAGTTTTGAATATACTTCTGAATAGCAAACATGATCGTCTTTTGCTTTCATGTGATATGTAGGAACAGTCTCTTTTGTTTGATTGCTTGTTAAGTGTGTCTTTGAACAGTTGCAGCAGGTATTTTCTCTTCTTTTGGACTCATACAAAAGAGGGTTTTTTCAGGTTTTACTTTGCTTTGATATAGTTATGTATTAAAAATAAAATAAAAAACCCTAGAACAACTTTGTTTCGGCAGTCACACTGCACAAAAAACAAGTAAAGAGTAACAAGAGGAGGTTCAGTAACCTTTTCATGCAAGATGAAATATTTAAACACCATATCGTTCAGGGTACAAGGACACACTTTACCCTGAGAAAAGAGTATCTATCCACTGCATTCCTGTAGGAAGCATTTAAAGCTCTGCTGGAGGGCCAAATAATATCATACACTGTCCATGTAGAAGATCAAGGAAGAGGCAGTTGACAAAAAGACTTTAAGAAAATCTCTCTGCAGGTAGATTTCTGTGTGAACTTTCCTGCTCTGCTTCTCTGCAGAAGAGCACAAACAACAAGGCCGGGGAGAAAACTTTTTGCTCAGCGACATTTTTCTTGGGCTCGGGGATTCAGCTATGCAGAAAGCCAGCTCAGCCGACCTATGAGCTGAGCTGCCCACAGAAGCTGTTAAACACCACTTCTGTGGGCAGCATGAGATCTTTTTCCAGTTCTTTTTCTGTCCTGTGTTCCTATGCCACGATCTTGAAGCTGACAGCACATGTACTCTGAGTACCGGAGCCACCCACATTTGGGCTTTTGAGTAAGGCAAATGAGCCGCGTTTGATGTGGCAGCAGCTGTGTCTTAGGAGGCATGGGCAGGATGCTTAGCATGGTGCAGATTGGGATCTGCCAGTGGAGGTTTGGGATATCTGCTTTCTCCTGGAAGGTAAATGCTAGATAAATCACAACCCAATGAGGCCGGCCTGTGGTCTGCTGATAACCACCAGACCATGGACTTTTTCCGAGGTGTCTGCAAAAAGTGATGGAGAAAAGTGAGTCTATCGTTGGTCTATTGAAACTTGCTTTACCAGCTCTGTGCCTTCCCTGGGAAATGTTTATGGCTCTGCAAGCTGGAAAAGGCTGGGGCTCTGCTGCTCTGCTGCAGCGCTACTGAGAAAACCACCGCAGGAGGGTGCCTCATCCAGCCCGCACAAGCAGCCCCGAGGAAGGATTCCCCAGCATGTGGCAATTCAAGAGCTGGAGGAGAATTGTGTGAGAGCAAGAAGGGAATCGGGTGGTTCTCCAGGTGGCAAAGAAAACCTGACGTGTAACTAGTGAACAGTTTGGCAGGTTCAGAGGCGCAGCTTGCTCCTTCTGCATCCCAAAGGGATAGCTCAGCTTCTGCTCATTATGAGAAGGCTGCAGCCTCCCTATCCTCCCTCCGCTTGCCAACTGCTCTTTCCCAGGATGCTGCCACTGTCACTTACTGGCTGCCGCAGAGGCAGCACAGGTTGCTGCTATGACTCAGGGTGAGAAGCCACCAAGGTGGCTGTTGAGGCCAACTGTGGCCCGAGGCGAGGACACCCACTCTTCATTCAGGAGACAATTTTGCTGAGCATCCAGATGGTTGGGAGGAAGTTTGGTAGCAGGAAAAGGATACAGAGCAGAAAGCACAGCCCTGGAAAAGAGTAAAAATATCCTAGAAAAAGGAAAAGCAAACATACAGACAAGGATACCAACCTAAAAAAACCCCCAAAAGCAGAAAGGTGGGCTGTGGCTTCCCTGCAATGCACACCACTGGATACCAAAGAGGGGCCAGCGCAGCCGTCGGCTGGTTCGGGTTTGCCAAAACGAAGGGACAAGGAGTTTCCTAGGGCAACAAAACATTCGTAGGTGCTAATGATGGTGGCTGCATCTTTGCAGCAGGTCTGACGGTCTGCCTGCAGCAATGGCCACCTCTGGTTGGCAGCTCCGGAGGGCAAAGAGCTGCTGCCCGCGTGGCGCATCAGCCCTGAAGGCAGGGACAGGGCTGGGAGCACGGCAGCGCTCAGCACTGCTGCCGCCCTCCCACCCAGCTCAGAGGTGCCAGGATGTATTAGATAAACATCTTCATCCAATTTAAGCAAAATAATTTATTCATAAATGTCTCATGAGAAAGGAAGGCACACCTTACTCAATATTTTATGTAGCTGATGCGGTTTGTAAAGGATTTCTAACTTACGGGTTAGTAAACAACCTTTTTCAAACTCCTGCAGAAATTGGGCAAATGGTTGCATTCAAACTCCTGCAGAGAACGCTGGGACCTCAGACACTGGCACGTCTCCTCCTTTTAACAACAACATAGTATGTTTACAGTTTCTCAGAATGTACTAGAAAAGAATAAAAAGCCAGGAGCTGTTTTTTCTAGAAATACAATTATGCTGAAATGTGTCAAAAGATTACATCAATTTCAATCACATTTGAAAGAAAAAAATCCTAAAAATTCAAGGCTGAGATGGAATCGTCATTATGTTTAATTCCTTACAATTATCTTTGTTATTCATATATTTAGATGTTTATATTACGTTTACTATTTTTCTTACTTCATTTTGTGCAAACGAGGCAGTTCAATAAGGTCATATCAGCATTTGTGAACCGAATTATTCTGTGATTTTAAAACTTTCGCTTTCATTACCTCTGGGCACAAAATTCCACCCCATCACCAATATTGATGTTGGTGGTGGAGCAAACGGTGGATGCAGAGTGCAACCCAAAGCATAGATGGAGATCATGGTAGGGTCAGGAGAAGATCATACAGTGGGACTTCACAGTTTCTTGTCATGCATCCAGCATCCCTGGGAGCAGACTGAAGGAGACAAAAACCCAAGTGAGCTCTGTATAAAAGAAGCTGTCTACGAATAATTGGAAGTGATTTGTAGTGAGGTCTTTAATTCCAAGTCTGTCTGCTTTATAGAAGAGTTGGGATTTAATTATAGTTGTTGCAAAGCTTTCCCGACATTCTTGAGATTACTGAGCACATACTTAAAGCAGTAAACTCTGCAAACCACTAATGTTAATTTTTCTTTATAGATCCTGGAAAAATGGAAATGCTATTAGAAACTGATGTGGCATTTTTTAATCATGCTGAATGGATGGTCAGCAAATTGTGGGTCAGTCAATGTTGCCGTGATTCCTAGCAAAAGAACGGGAAATGGGGTTTTGTCAGATTAGTGTGTCAGAGTGAGAATTCCGTACAGCATTTAACCTCCTATTGTGTGACATTTTGGTTTAAAAATTAGCACTATCCAATATCAATATTGCAAGTACTAAGTGGATTAAAAAGTAACGGATATGTTTTATGGGGTATTTCTTAGAAAGAATGCTTAATGGAAGAAGGTGTCTCTGAAAAGCTCTGCCATGATGAGTGGCTGGCCCAGCGCTGTTCTCTTTTTTTTTTTCTTTTTGGAAATAAAATAGGAACTGGCTAATAAAGTTTGCAAAAATTCACACAGTAGCAGAACGGTAAATCATGATGGGAATTTACACAAAGTGATTCTGGACCACTCTATAAACTGAACACGTATTGGGGGGGATAAAAACACCACCGACAAAAAAAATAACAAACAAAAAACCCCTACTGCAGCCAATGATGAGAATCTCGCTGCCTTTGACAGAGATGGGGTTTTTACGTGGCTTTTTTTAATAGAGTCAGACAAAGGTTAATGAATCCGTAAACACAGATTGCGGTTCTGCCTGTGTAGACTGGGACATTGCATTAGGACAAACGGGACTGAAATTATTTGTGGGTCATGACGGACCAGCCAGCTGAACCAAAGCAGTGATGGTAACACCGCTGCTTGCAGGGCTGGGCTTTGCTGAAACGGAGTCCTTGGCCCAAGCAGGTCCAGGAGCATCGACCGTGTTACCAAACAGCTGAGTGGTCCCGCGCCAGATGCTTCACTTTTTTGATTGTTCATTCTATACTTCCTAGTTAATGACGCTGTGAGCCAGCCCGAATGTTTCTTCCATCTCAAAAGTCAAACAATTATTGACACATTGGCAAAGGTTCAGAAATGAGACGGGGAAGTAATCCAAAATTTGTGAATTGCATATTACAATGATTAAGTATCTCTGGTGGCTTGGCTTTTTGAAAGAGTAAGAAGTAACTTGATCAAGATCTTTAGTTATATATGTGTGAAGAAGATAGCATCCGATACCTTACAGTTGTCATCTATTAGACAAAGATACAACAAAATTAATACCTGAAAGCTGAATCTAGACAAATAATTACCATTATATGATATCCTGAATCTTGTTTGGAGTCTTGTCACACGCTGTCCCTAGACACTTTTCCAGACAAGTAAATCTGCAAAGCAGACCTAATACTCCAGCATAGCATCCAGGTTTCAAGCCCCACATTTAGCTTCTGACAAGTTACTGTCCTTATCTCTGGGGCCCCCAGGCCAGGCACAGCAAGAGGCACTACAAAGGAAGCAACCATATGATTTTTTACTCAGAATTATTTTCATTTATGAGCTGCAACATTTGCAACAGCCAGAGCCTGAAGGCAGCCTCCCTCTGCCGGGTCTTCCCAGCCCAGGCATGCCAGCCCTTTACCCTTGGCCAGGGCATTTCCCATGGTGGTGGCAGGGACGGAGATGCTGCAGGCTGAGAGCGAGGGCCAGCTCTGGCCTCTGCCCACCATGGGATTCTGCAGAGAGACATACTGCTTGGCCCTGTGCTAAAAACCTCCGTGGTACAGCAGGGAAGAGCTGCATGATGCTGACGGCCCTTGACCATTTCATCCCATCTTCCCCATCCCTGGTGGCTGGCAGGAACCAAGCCAGCGCTGTCAGGTGGGGTCTCCAGCCCACAGTGACTTCTACAGGACTTTTGCAAGACAAAATGGGATTTGTAGTTTGACAAGGCGAGCTCCCTAACCGTGAGATGTTTTCATAAACACACACTTGTCATGGTTAGGGCTCTCCCCAACCTCTCCCTTCAGGGAAAGAAGGATGAGAGAGAAAGAAACTTGTTGGTTAAAAAGAAACTAAACTACTTTAATGCAATATTGATAATAAAATGGTAAAAAGAAAATATAATAATATTAATAAGAAAATAATGAGTTACATACAATATACACGAAACTGCATCAAGCTCCCAGGATGATGATCATGCCACCAGCAGGCACTGGGAAAGTCCCCGACTGGACTCAGCAACAGATGGAAACTGAATTCCAGATCTGGATGCAGGAACGCACAGGTCGGGATCAAAGGCAGATGAACAGTCTCCTCAGATGCTGGCCATTGAAGAAAGAGGCTGACCTTTCTATAAAAGCTGCTTCAGCTTTTACACTGAGCACGAGGCAGATGGGATGGAATACCCTGTTCGGTGAGTTTGGGTCACCTGTCCTGTCTGCTTCTCCCCACAGGTGGGACCCCTCTACGCTTTTCCGCTTCCGACCCTCCAAAGGGGCACACAACAACGCTGGCTGCCCTTGGGTGTTACAGCGATAAGTATAAGCAAGAGCCTTTCTGCATCCCGTGCCTTGGTATTCACTATAAACATCAGGCATTATCTCTGCTACAAGGCAACACTGTCTGAAAAATATGCCATTAATTTCAGAGAGTTCTCTTAGTTAGAAGCAGCTTAGCTGAAATTAAAATTACGGAAAAGAAAATTGATTCTGTTTTACCTCAAACCAGGACAACACCCTAAAGACCAACCACAATTTTTCAGTTTGGAGGCAGGCTGTTCTGGGTGAATTGTTACAACCTGTGTTTTGCAAATGCGTCCATTATATTAATTTCTTAAAAAGACACATAATGAATCAAAAATCAATTCATATGTTAGAAATTTATTTTGAGTAATAGTACCAAGGGGAAAAAAGAACAAACCAGAAGTGCTTTGTTTCATTGTTTTAAAAATGAAATAATCTTGGGTTTGTTATCTAATAATGCTTCATTCCAAAACTGATCTATGTTTAGTGTTAATAAATGGGGAAATATGTGAAAAGTGAGTAATGTATCTGGCTGGATATTAGTTTTCCCTAATTTATTTTCAGTTTGGCCACCAAACAAAAAAATCAATTATTCTCACAACTCTATTCACTGGAAATAAGTGCCTCTTTTACAACACACCACTCTCCACAGTTTTCTCCTCTTTTATGGAGACTCTTACCTGGACTTGTGGTTTTCCCTAGATGATATATTCTGACATTTTCATTCACATAAGTTCCCCTTAATTTTTTTCTACTGTTAGCGGTGATTATAACTAGTTACCGTCTACTGTAAGTTTCATTAACACTATGTTTATTACCTCCTTCAGAAAACAAAGCTATTAATTAAAATTGTATCTAACAAGGATGCACTGGGTATGTGACTAAATATTGCTCCAATGTACTTAAATGTTAGTTTTGATTATTTTCATTGTCTTTCAAAAGGTTTTCAGTACATGTTGTAATGAGCCCATCCAAGTCACTTAGAATATTTGATACAAGACACTACAAAAGGCAGTGTCACGTTCTTCAACAAAGTCAGAATGCTATTGTCCTTCCCTCCTATTGCCATTTAACTGGCAAGAAGTATATTGGGTAAAACATATACTGTGTAAATTCCTATTCTTCGCTGCCCGTTAGTTTCATTAGCCTCTTCGTTTTAGTGGCCATCTGCATCTATTTTCCCCATCATTTTAAGCACACTTAATTTATGCAAAGAGTGTGCAATATTGCCAATTTCCCACTGTGAAACTTCAGAGCTATTAAAGTGTTGGCTCAACAGCTGTTTACCTTAGTGCCACCATTAGGATGAAAAATTAGTTTAGAGACATTTTTGGGCCAAAGATCATTTCGGCAGTACATGTGAAGCAAACATTTATTCAAGTGACAGCCTGGGGCTAAAAACAAGGAGACATTCCAGAAGTCTATTAGTATCAGGAGAAAGACCAAGAGACTACAGAAAGTGTTGTTTTACTTCTCGATGGAAAAGGAAAATCTATAACAGATGATGCAAGGACTGAAATTTGGTGGTTTGGGGTTTTTTTTGCTTCATCGCAGATCATGGTCAAATTTGATCATATGGTTAATGCCATTAGCATCATTATAAAGAGGTAAAACTCCAGGTGTGGAACAGGAACAGGAACAGGAACAGGACCACTTAGATGAGTTTGCTGATCATAGGAGCCCATGGAAATTACTGACAGAGTTGTAAATCTTACAAGCAACAGGCTGAGCCAATATCATAGAATCATAGAATCACTTGGGTTGGAAGAGACCTTCAAGATCATCGAGTCCAACCATAAACCTACACTGCCAAAACCACCCCTAAACCATGTCCCTCAGCACCACGTCTACCTGTCTTTTAAATACCTCCAGGGATGGCGATTCCACCACCTCCCTGGGCAGCCTGTTCCAATGCTTGATAACCCTTTCGGTAAAGAAGTTTTTCCTAATATCCAACCTAAACCTCCCCTGGCACAACTTGAGGCCATTTCCTCTTGTCCTGTCGCTTGTTACATGGGAGAAGAGATTGACCCCCACCTCGCTATAACCTCCTTCCAGGTAGTTGTAGAGAGTGATAAGGTCTCCCCTCAACGTTCTCTTCTCCAGGCTAAACAATCCCAACTCTCTCAACTGCTCCTCATAAGACTTTTCTCCAGACCCCTCACCAGCTTCGTTGCCCTTCTCTGGACACGCTCCAGCACCTCAATGTCTCTCCGATACTGCGGTGCCCAAAACTGAACACAGCACTCCAGCTGCGGCCTCACCAGTGCTGAGTACAGGGACATAATCCCTTCCCTGCTCCTGCTGGTCACACCATTCTTGATACAGGCCACGATGCCCTTGGCCTTCTTGGCCACCTGGGCACACTGCTGGCTCATGTTCAGCCAACTGTCAGTTCTAACACACAGAGTAAGTTCAATAAGCTAGTAAGCTTCAGATGCAGCTCAGCAGCACAGGCCAGGAGAACATGAGTGATTTTCTAAACGTATCTTAGGAGCAGCATAGCTTGAGGATCTTGCAAAAATCTGTAGAGTGGTATATTATGTTTGCATGGTATGCATAGGGGATGAGTTTTAGAATATTAGAAAGATTATAAAGACAAATATAGTGTCTGTGTTTAGAAAAGTATGAGGGAGGAATATGGACGTGGAGAATAGAACTGAAGGAGTTACAGAACAGTCTGCCAGCTTTAATTCCTAGAATAATATGGCAATATACAATTCTTTTTTTATGAACACATGGAAGATTAAACAGGGATGAGTAATGCCTAACATGGATTTATCAAGGAACAATCTTGTGAAATCTCATTTATTCTGTTCTATTACAGGATAACTTGCCTTGCAGATAAAAACAAAGATATAGGTGTCCTATATCTTGTCTTTTAAGGCTTTTAATGCCCTTTTATGTAAAATTTTCATAGCTAGATGAGGAAAGGTTGTTCAGGTGAAGCTCCTGGAAGGTGAATGCATGGGTAGGTGGCAAGGAACACTTTAAAAGAGTAGCTACTCGTAGCTCACTGATATATTGAATGTGTTTATCTTTAGCAGTTCCACAAGAGTCTGCCTTGTGTCTGGTGTTAGTCAATACTGTTACTAATGGCTTGAACAATGAAATAGGTTATATGCTTATTAAAGCCCTAGATTATGTTAACCTAAGCGAGCTGCAAGCACTCTGGAGACTTAAGTGGTTAAGTACATAAGCATGATGCCGTGCCCAGGTTAGTACAACCTGCTTGTCATCAGGGCTAATTAATCACATGAGCATCTTGCTAATGTGACCACACTGCTTGTGGTAGCTGATAACCCTGAATGGCGCTGCATTATGCCACAGAGATACTCTGAAAGAGAGAAATTCCATACTTTCTCCATTTAATCTCCTTCCCCAGTCTGCTCCAGGTCAAGATGCTGATTTACTGGCTGGTCACTTAGGTATGTTTAAACATTTTACCATAAATCCTCCTGGAAACACAGCAGGCTTAGTTGTGCTGTGTTGTGTAATGCCAGGCTGAGTGCTCGCTTTATGCTACAATATCATCCTGTGCAGCATCAAAATCACTCTCTGCAGCCCCCAAGCTTCCCTTGCAGATTCCTCTAGCCAAGTATTGATCAGCCCCTGCATGACAGAAAGGTCTGCATAGTCCCCAATGCCTACACTAGAAGAGTGGTAATTTTCCTGCTTTTCCTGAAAATATATTAGATTGCAGGAGGACTATGATTCTAGCAGATCAAGGCCACAGGAGTTAATATCACCTACTTTTGCCTTCCTCTAGTATAGTTCTAAAATTAGAAACAAGCAGAAACACTATGCAGCATCCTAATTGGCTTGTCACTAGGGTAAAGTAACCGGCCAGCTTCTGACTTACTGGAGATCAGAAGGCCCTTCTCTTGCTACATCCTCACTGGTCCATTGTTCAACCTCTCAGGAAAAAATATTTGGAAAAAAAATGTAACAGATATTTAATTGAATTATACTGTTAATCTAATTAAAGCATCATTTTTTATCCAGTGTGAGGTAAAATATTTTTACTCATTCTCTACTGTGAAAAAAAACCAAACCTGAAAACGTCGTCACATCCTGACTGCAGTAATATTACCTTGTTAAGGGCAGAGAAGGGACCCCAGCACTGGCAGGTACAATTTTTGACAGCCTCATTAATGTTATGTTTAGCTCATATAGTCCTTACTCAAATGGCTGAATGTTGATGGTAGCAAAGTTGCAGCCGCCTACACGATGCTTGAGGGCCTGGAAAGAAAACCTAAAATGCGTCTCGTTGGCAGAAGAGTTTATGTACTTATTTTAAACTGGGCTGGTCTAGAGAAATACAAGTCCTACTCCGTGTGAATTCCAGTCTAGGAGACATATCTTAAGTAAACTTTTATTATATGAAAAACGTGTCTAGACACCCGCCTTAGCCGTACAGCTGTCTTTGAAGAGGTACAGTATATAGCCTGCAGCACAGCATTTCACAGCGCCTTTTCTGTTGAATCTACTGACCCTCTGGCAAACAGCTGCCACAGCAAGAGAGGTGAAATTTCCATCGTTTCAGGGGGAGTCTCTGATGGTGCGTCTGAACGGCACAACACAGTGAGCCACCTGAAAGCTGTGTCCGGGCTAATTAGCAGCACTGACAAGCGGGCTATGCCAGTGAGGCAGAGCGCTGCACTGTGCGCTTGCAGTTGGGAGCGAGATGACTTGCTCAGAGAAGCCCTCGACAGCAAGACTGGCCACTTGGGCCACGCGGAATGCCCTTGGCATGCCGAGATAGCTTAGCAGGCTCTGACAGCAAACTTTTCTTGGTGGCCAGGGACTGGAAAGGTTAGATCCCGAGCTCCCAAGTGGCCCACAAAGTGTTTTTCAGAGTAGTTTTGCAACTCCTCCAAGTTATATAGGCTGAGGGAAGGAAGCTGAAGCAGGTCTTAGCCAAGTTGTGTGTCGGAGCACACCATCTCCTCTTCTTCAGTATGGATCTCAGTAACTATATTCCCACTTTCCCTGTGCTTACTTAATCATGTTCGTCTGTACTCCCACCTGTTTTCCCTTCAACAGCCACTGTTCATCCACAGGTAAACCTATCCTGGGTTATGAAGTCCAATCTTCTGCTGTCACTAGGACCCCTGCTACTTAGCCCCTTTTCCATGGTTTTCTTTCTTTTAAAAACTGGTGAGATCTTCTCTTCCTTTTAGTCTTTCCTTCCACATGCAACCCAGGTATTTCGTACCTTCCTCGCATCCTTTCCCCTTTGCTACAGCCACTGCTCCTTGCTTGACCTCCACTCTCTCACCAGCCCCATCTCTGTCTACTGAGGTGGACTTCCCTCATTTGCAGCCAGCTACCTTGGTTGAGGGCAGGCTTTGGAATATGTGACTTTTTCCTGATGATTGCACCCCATTCCCCAGTTCTTTGGGATATCTAGTCCTGCAGTCTGCTCGGGATGTGGCTCCAGGAGGGCAATGCTGTGCTTCCCAGCTCCACCCTGCTTTATAAGGACTACAGGACTCTGCCGTCACCAACAAGAGCAGGACTAAGTTCAAGAGAAGTGGGGTGAATCTTCTAAGTTATCTGCTTTCTAGTTTTTAACGTAGGCCCAAATTGGACCATTTCTGACTGAAAAAGCAACGGCAACAGCAGTTTCGCTGGTACTGGTACGGGTAATTCCAGCCAGCCCTTTGCTGTGCCTCTCCCACAGTGGTAAACACTGCAGAAATAGAAGGAAATGCCATTTCCCACTCCCTGAGAAGGAACATTTCACCAGTGCAGCCGGGCCCCTGGGGGAAAGGAAGCCAAAATGTGCAGAAACTATAATAAAAAAGACATAATGTAAAAGTTAATGCTTTTTGATAGACAGCAAGAGCTCATCAGTGGCGAGGCTGTGGGTTGCCATGGCGACGGGGCTGCACACCGGGGCTCCCAGCGCTCCCTCCACCGCTGCTCGTCTTCCTGAAAGGGAATCGCTCTGCCGCTCTGGGTAAACACACCAGCCGCTGTTTGCAGCCAGCTCCAGACACTGGGGAGCAAGGGAAAAATTGATCCGGACTGACGCGTGTTTTAAGGCGTACCAGTGCTGGCACCCAGTTAAGCTGTAATCCAGCCCGAAACATGCTTAGGTTACCTCAGTCATCAGTGAAACGGCACCGAAAATTCCTGCTTGTCCTTTAGCATCGTGCCAGCTTCAGCTCACACCAAGTGCAGGAAAGGGGAGAGCAGAGCAGAGACCTTCCGCTATTTCAGCTTCTGCTTTGGGTGCCCCACGCACCCTCGCACGGGGCTGGACACAAGCTGAAGATCTTCAGGACTACCGTGACTTGTGTTCCTCCTTTTCCAGCCTTAGGATTTAGACCGGTCCAAATTAGATGAGTTTGTTCTTTGGACATATCCACATCACATGTGTTAATAGGTTTCAACAGTTACATGTAGCTATTTAAGCGGGCTCAGAGCGAAATTACCGGTTGTTGACAGGCATTGGGTGAACATGATGGCCAAGGAGTAATCCCGCAGGAACCTGGGAGGAAAGCCCCAGAGAAGTGGAGCAGTTCATGTACTCTTATGCGCAGCCACAGACATGAAAAGCCATCTGGCAGCTAGATCCAGCTGTGAAGGGAAAAAAAAAGCCTCAAAGGCAGAGCTGCATTTTAAGAGGGCTGGAGGGAGGAACCTGGAGGGAGCGGGCGAGATGCTGTCACGTGCCTAAATGGGGCATCCCCCTCCCATGGAAGTTTGCATGTGTCTCAGTTTTTTCCCAGTTCCCTCAACTGTCACCCTAGCAGGGTCCAGCCCCACAAAACTGGTCATTTGTTGTTAGACACCTTTATTGCTTTATTTTATTTTATTTTTTTTATTTATTTATTAACACGTAACTTCCTACTACCCCACTCCCTCCTCACAGGCCTCACTCTTCTCTGTGTGAGCCCTCTCTCTTGCTAACTCTTCTCCAATCATGCACTCACTCCTCCTCCCCACCATCTTGCTCTTCGTTTCACACCACCTGAATATCAATGAATTCCCAGATGTGCGTTTCTTGCCAGACATCGCCCACGGCCCAGCCGCTGCATTCATCTGTTGTTCTTACCCACCATATCCAAGGGTTTCCCCGGCACAACATACAGCCCTTCCCCACGGCGCTCCAAACAAAATGCGTAAGCAGTTCTCCACCGCTGCTCCACCACTGCAAATAGTTTACCAGTTCCAAAGAGAAATGCTGTGATTAGAAACGTTGACCAAATAATACGCCTTTATTGCGTGGTTTGTGTAATGATCTGTATATACAAAAAATGAGCACATTTATGGTTAGATAAAATGATCAATAGTATGATCCGGACCAATTTGGGGCACAAAGTGTACTTTAAAAAATTATATAAATTCTCTTCAAACTTGCCTATTTTTAACCACATATGCACACAAAAATATTTTTAAAAACAATATTGCGGTTGTACAATCCAGTGCTGAACAGGATGTGCCAAAAAAAGAGCTGTCTATCCCACTTGATTTACATCCCCTTTCTTCAGCGTTGCGTGCTGACATGCTAATTGGTAAACAGGATCCTGCCTCATCAGGTGTGTGAGACAGCATCTGCTGTCCAGAAGGATCAGGATGATGAGAGTCCTTTTTCACCTGTTGAAGAAGCTTCTGCTGAAAAGCTTGGCTTAAGACTGACTTTTTAGATGAGACTAGATGGCAGCCACAGGGCTGGGACCCAGTTAATTCCCAGGGAGAAAAATAGAGGTACAACAGGTTGTTGGAGAGAAAGGATAATCTTCTGAGGATTAAGATGATGAATGCCGCCCTGAAGAGCTGGAGACTATCTCTGCTTCTGCCACAGAATTCGTCTGTGATGCCAGGGAAGATGCTTAAAACTTTTTATAGATGAGCAGCAACTCAGTATGGCGCCCTGTGAGGCTTCGTTTGCAGAACTGCTGCAATCAAATTCCATGGGAGCACTACTTTGAGACACAAGATCGCAGCTGCCTTTTAAGTATTCTGTCCAGAGAATACCAACCTTCTATCTCCTATAGACATGATATTTGCTAAGACTACAAACCACATGAATAATTTTGGTGAGAACCATAAAAAAACCCCTCCTGAGCCTGTCTCTGGGAATTCTGAAGGAATTTCTGATACCAAAGAGTGAGACTAGAGGATTCCAAGTTCTAGACAGGGACAGAACCAGAGTGATTCACATCCCCCCCAAACAGGTATCTCATACCACTTTCCCATTTTCGATGCACTAAACTGAAGCACTAGTGGGTATCACTTAGAGTCCCTGTGAAACCTGTGCCCTTTTGGCGCCAGAGGCCAGACAGGACATCCTAGGACAAACCAAACCAGCCACTGCCTGGACACAGGCAGTTGTATGTCCTTCCCCACACTCCTTTACTCAGCTTGTCAGCAGAACCCTGTTTCTGGTTTCTCCCTTTCTTGCCCAGACTGGCTCCATTTCCCTCCCTACCCACTCTGACTCTCCTCACGCAGCTTCCCCTCCAATTTCACTATTTCTGCCTTCCCAGCACCCGTGGCCCATCTCTTCTCCAGAGCACCTCATCTCTGCTCTGCTGGCTCCTTCCCAGGTCCAAATCTCTTCCTCCTGCCACACCAATTCCAGATTTCATCCTCTTTCTGTTCACATTCACAGGGCCTCTATCCCTAAACCTCCCATTTGGCGCAGACCCCTTCCCCACTACCTCCTTTCTTTTTGAGCTCTCAGAACTTCTTGCCCAACCCTCAGCCCAGCCTTCATCCCTAAAAATCACTTGTCTCAGCCCACTTTAGGTCTCTTCCTGCCTTCTAGGTCTGGCTCATGTTGTGTTCACCTCCATACTCGATGGCTCCTTAGGGACAGGAAAGACAGGTGTCCTGTGCTGAGCCCTGGGACCCAGCTAGGCTCAGCCTGGAGAGAACAGGACCGAGCACTGAAGGGAAAGACCATCCCTCCTCTTGCTGCTGGAGGCTGGAACAAGCTCCATTACTCTCTGAAGGTGCCACATGAGCAGGCTGGTCATGTGCAGCCACTCCAGTGGGAGCAAGAAGAGGCAGCAGAGCGTACATGGGCACCTCCATCAGCGTTGGACAAAGCACTCTGGCTGGGAACTGAATCTCCAGGAATTTTAGCTGTAGTTCACACGCTTGGAGCCACCTCCCTAAGAAAGTGAGGCAAGCGTGAGGATTTGGCGTCCACACTGCCCGTGTCGGAGAGAGCTCATGCCCTCCCGAGGGGAGAGCTCCTGCGTGCAGGGCAGTAACGGCACCAAGGCAGCTTCCCTGGTGCTCCCAACCTCCAGCACCAGCTTCCAAAGCTGTCTGTCCCCGACAGGAGCACGGGGGCCTGAAAAACCTGTTAGCTGGTGCCACCCCTTCCTAGCCCCTCCGTGGCAAACTTGGGAAGGGCTGGCGTGCTCGCTCCATCGCCCTGCGCCTCTTTTTTGGCAGTCACGGGGCAGAAATCAAACTTTGTCTGGAAGAGGACGAAAAATTTCTAATGAATGCCAGAAGTAGTTTCCACGCGAGTCTCTCTCCTCCTGGGCGCTGATGAGCACTAATATTTAATTGAGTGCGGCCCTCTGCCGGCACGGAGCAGCAGCCTGCCGCGGCCGCTCGCTCTCCTGAGCATCCCTCCACTCCAGCTGCGAGCGCGTCCCGGGAGAGGACAACCCTCAGAGCGTTATATATATGCGCCATCAATTACTGCTATTAACTCAGGCTCAATGCATAGGTCGGGGACCGCAAATCCAAGTGTCACTGGCGTAGGAATGATTATTACCAGATGCTAATTGCTCATTAATATATGCTAATCACTGCCACATGCCAACATGCTGAACGCACCGAGTGCCAGGCCGAAGTCGCTTGGCTGGAGCGGAGCTGCTCTTCCCCACGCGTGCCACCTCACCCACCCACGCCGAGAGCCGCCACCACGGCCCCACGGCTGGTGATCGCCACCGCCATCCCTCCCGCCTGCCGCGGCGAGGAGCAGCCCCTCGTCTCCCCGTTCCCCAGCCCCAAGCCCTCTCCCCGGTGGGGTTTGGCTCGGGCGGGAGAGCGGGCCCCGCTGTGGCGGGGCAGGATGCCGCCGCTCGCCCCGCCGCAGGGCACGCAGCGGCTACAGCGCCCGGCGGAAGCCAGAGGGATGTTTTGTGCGGGAACGGGTCGCACGGGGTATTTTGAAGAACATTCCCCCACAGGCCTTAAACTTTAAAATGCCTCCGCATGAGCCAGCCCGGCCAGGCGGCCGCTGCCCCGGCCGGCAGAGGCGCCCCCAGCCGCCCGCCGGCGGAGGGGCTGAGGGGAGGCCGCGGCGGCAGCGCCCCC
>VZSF01008431.1:4518-16232 GCA_013398295.1 Chionis minor
CCTCGTGTCCACCCACCCTCGTGCCACCCCTCCGCTCGTCCCCTCTGCTTGTCCCCTCCGCTCATTCCCCACCACTTGTCCCCTCTGTTTGTCCCCTCCACTCATCCCCTCTGCTTGTTCCCTACCACTTGTCCCCACCATTTGTCCCCTCTGCTTGTCCCCTCCGCTCATTCCCCACCATTTGTCCCTCTGCTTGTCCCCTCTGCTTGTCTCCTCTGCTCATTCCCCACCACTCATCCCCTCTGCTCGTCCCCTCCGCTTGCCCCCACCACTTGTCCCCTCTGCTCATCCTCTCCACTCATCCCCTCCGCTCATCCCCACCACTTGTCCCCTCCACTTGTCCCCTCTGCTCATCCTCTCCGCTCGTCCCCCGCCGCGTGTCCCAGAGCACAACACTGGTTTGGTTTTAAAACCGCGTCCCGTGGTTCCCTCGGGTGGTTTCAAGCCCCGGAGGCAGCGGGAAGCGCGAGCGCGGTGAGGGCGCAGTTGCAGCTCCCTGGAGGGAGGTGGCTGTGGGGAGCCGGGCGCTGGGCTCCGCTCTGGAGTGGCCCGCGCTCCGCAAGAGGAAACGGCCCCAGGTAGCGCCAGGGGAGGTTTAAGCTGGACACCAGGAACGTTTCTGTCACCCGAAGGAGTTCTCAGCCGTTGGACCAGGCTGCCCAGGGAGCCGGCTGAGCCACCGTCCCCGGATGCGTTTGAAAGCTGGGTGGATGTGGTGCTTGGAGACACGGCTCAGCGGCGGAGCTGGTGGAGTCGGGTTGACGGTTGGACTAGATGAGCCTAAAGGTCTTTTCCAACCTAAATGACTCTGACTCTTAACGGCCTCTGTGTGTGCACGGGGGAGCAGGAAACGTGCAGGGCACACACAGACCATCCCTGGGAGCCTGCCCGGTCTCCGAGCCATGCTCCCTGCTTGTCCTGCCGTGGACAACTCGCATTAAACGCGTCTTTCTGCTCTCTGGGGCCCACGTAGAGCAGGCACAGGCACCCCCAGCCCGGCTGCTGGTCTCCAAGGGATCCCCTAGGGCAGCTCTTTGCGCCCGCAGGTGATGGAGGGAGAGCCCTACTACCATTTCAAACACCGCGGCACCAGGCAGAGAGCCTTAAGCCGGCACTGGGGCTGGAACATGCGCCTGGCGAGGGAGCCAAAGGTAGGGAGGAGGCTTTGTGGCGATGAAGGCTGCCGCACACCGTGCCGGGCAAGCTCTGCCGGCCACCAGCAGCACTGCTCCCCACCCAGGTCCTCTGGTTTGAGCAGCAAACCCTGAAGAGGCGCACGAAGAGAAGCGTCAGCGTGGTGCCAACAGATCCCTGGTTCCACAAACAGTGGTACATGGTGAGATTTGGCCGCTCTCTCTTCTAATCCTTGAGCAAATCACCTCCTCGACGTGTAAACAGGGCTAATGCCGACAGTGATGAGGCAGCAGAAGAGCCCCTGAAGGTCACCCGCAGCCTGCTGCCCAGCGGCTGATCAAACTTAATCTGTTTTCCAGAACAATGACATCAATCCCGACCTAAACATCCTCACTGCTTGGAGCAAAGGGTACACCGGGCTGGGGGTGGTGCTGACCGTCCTGGACGATGGCATCGAGAAGGACCACCCCGACCTGTCTGCCAACTATGTAACTACGAGGGGCTGAGCGGCGCGGGCTGCGGGAGCCGGCTCCTTCGGGGCGAGTCGTCTCCAGGGGAGGGTGGGAGCTGGTGCCTTCATCCCGCCTGTGGGACTTTGCAGTGGGAACTCGGCCTCTCCACGGCTGGATCAAAAGGTTTGGTGTCTCCTGCAGTGAAATCTCACATCAAGGGAACGTTAGAACTTGTACACGCTCAAGCTCCTGTAATAGGTGTAATTACAGCAAGCTGCAAAGCCAGTAAAGCTGGTAAACTCTCACGTGCTGCGAGAGCCGAGAGGAAAGGATTGGGAATTCTTATTTGTTGTTTACAACAACATCGTGTCAGTGGTTTGTAGCGCCCCTCTCCCAACTGTGCGGCCAGCAAGGGTCACCCTCGGGTGACTCGCCACGCTGGGCTTTCTCACCGCACGGCAGCACGTCGGAGCGGTGCAGCAAGGCGCAAAGTTGCGCTGCTTTAGTGAAACCCTGTTTCCAGCATCTCCAGGTTAACCCGGCGCAGCCGCTCGGTGGGAAGGGGCCCCCCTGCCCTCTCCGGGCCGGGCAGGCAGCGAGCTCAGGGGCAAGGCAGGGCGACCCACGCTGCCAGACGTGGGGCCAAGCACCAGGAGCCCGTGCTGAGCTGTCACAACCCACGCCAGGAGGCGGTTTGCTCATGCCGGTGCCTCTTTTCACGACAGGACCCCCTGGCAAGTTACGACTTCAACAGCAACGACCCTGACCCCCAGCCCCGGTACAGCGCCGGGGGCGAGAACCGGTGAGTTTTGCCCAGCACCGTGCCCCGGGTGCTTTATCTCTGGGGGATCTGAGGCTGCCCCAGACCCCTTCGCCCCTCGCGGAGGGTGGCTCACAGGTGAACTCTGTCCCTCAGGCACGGGACACGCTGTGCAGGAGAAGTGGCAGCCGCAGCCAACAACCGAATCTGCGGAGCAGGCGTTGCGTACAACGCCAGAGTCGGAGGTGAGCCATCGCTCCAGCGCGCTGGTGGGAATGGGGGTCACAAATGGCACCTTGAGGGAACACATGGCCCCAGGTGGGGGGAGTCGGGGCCTGGCAGGGGGGGTAGAGGGTGCTGCGGTGTCCCCACACACCCAGCCATGGTGCGGGGCTCGGTGCTCCCTGGGGGTTTAACGCCTGCTGCAACGTGGGGCTCTGGCGGGCAGCGCCAGCACCGTGCAGGCTCAGGCTGCCCCGCAGAAGTGAGTGTGGCAAATGGGGTTAAAAGCTGGGAGCACTCGCTGGGCTTAATTGCGAAGGGCTTAACGAGGAGCTTTGGGAATGAGCTCACAGCAGTGGCCGCACAGACCTGCGGGAGCCTGATCTCCTTAGGGCAGCGTCGCGTGAAAGGTGCTCGAGGCAACGGGGGAGGAGAGCGGGGGCCGGCAGGATGGTGCTCAGCCCTTGTGTTGGCAGGGCGTGTGCGTGCTCCACATCCGCCCGCAGTGCCACCGTGGCCTCCCGAGTGCTGCCGCCTCCCGGGCACTGCTGCTCCTCATCCTGGCCCTGCAGGTGTGCGGATGCTGGACGGTCCCGTCACGGACGTGGTGGAGGCTCAGTCCCTCAGCCTGCGTCCCCAACACATCCACGTCTACAGCGCCAGCTGGGGCCCCAGGGACAACGGGAAGACCGTGGACGGGCCAGGCGTGCTGGCCGTGGAGGCATTTTACAGAGGGATCACCAAAGTAAGCTTGGTGCCAGCCCTGGGGACGTCGCTGGCACGAGGACTCCCTGCTCACTGCCCCCCTCCGCCTCCCCCTGCCAGGGACGGGGTGGCCTTGGCTCCGTCTTTGTCTGGGCCTCTGGCAACGGTGGGATCAACTACGACAATTGCAACTGCGACGGGTACGCCAACAGCATCTACACCCTCTCGGTGGGCAGCGTCCTGGCGGGCGGCCGGAGGCCCTGGTACGGCGAGGGCTGCTCCGCCATCCTCACCACCGCCTACAGCAGCAGGACCACCGGCGAGGCGCAGATCGTGAGTGCCCACCGGCTCTGCCAGAGCCGTGATCGGGCGGACGCCAGTTCCCAGTGCGGGGCGGGCTCCTCTGAGCCCTCCTTACCTGGGCAGGGAGAGGGGGGTTTATTGAAGTGTCTGCGTTAGGCCCCAAAAAGCACTAAGGGACCCGGTGGGAGCGTTTGCTGAAGCTCCCCAGCTCCAGCCAGTCCTGCCCCCTGCTCCAGCAACGGTGCCGAGACCCCCCTCTCCCCCGCAGGTGACCACCGACCTGCACCATGGCTGCACTGACAAGCACACGGGCACCTCCGCTGCGGCCCCGCTGGCCGCAGGAATGATTGCCCTGGCGCTAGAGGCCAAGTAGGTGCCATGCGGCAGGGGGACAGTCCCCAGGGAGAGCCTGGTGCCTCGCCAGGGCCCTGCAGGGACGAGGAAGGGGGGCTTTGCTAGCAGGGAGGCTTGGGGGTGCGGAGCTGAGGTCTCCCCCGGGCTCTGGTGGAGCAGCCTCCCCTCTCAGGACACCGCGGGAGAGCCGACGGAGGCAGGAGGAGAGTTGTCCTCTGGAGGTCTCTGTTGCTCCCATTTTGGCAGTGAAGGAGGTTGAGGAGGGACCAGCTTGGAGCCAGACAGCTAACTTACCCGCATCAGGAGTTAGAAGAGCCAAATCTCACCCTAAAAGCTAACCCAAAGCAGAGACTTCTGTCCCCAAATCCTCCTCGCTTCCAGCCCAGCGCTGACCTGGCGTGACCTGCAGCATCTCGTCGTCAGGAGCTCCAAGCCCGCTCACCTGCAGGCGGAGGACTGGGCCAGGAATGGGGTCGGACGCAAGGGTGAGCTCAGGGCTCAGCGCCGCTCCTGCTTCCCTCCCCCGGCTCCACGTCCTGCCCCTCAGACTCCTGCCAGCAGCCCTGGGGCAGGAGCTGCCGGTGCGTTATCGGCGTGGAGGGGCTCACACGTCCTGTCCGGGGGGGCATCTGCTTTTCAGTGAGCCACTACTACGGTTACGGGCTCCTGGACGCTGGTCTGCTGGTGGAGACGGCCAAGGCGTGGACAGGAACTCGGCCGCAGCAGAGGTGCTCGGTCAAGGCTCTTCACAGCCCCCGGTAAGGGACGATACCCCCTGGACCTGACCTCCCGAGAGCTCACGCGGGGGCTTTGTTGTGGCAGAGTAGTGCTGTGCCCGCTGCAGGAGCAAGGGATGCTTCCCAGAAAGTGGTCTGCGCTGCTTGGCTTCTGCTGTCACCGCAGGGACGTGCTCAGAGGTTGTGGCGGCGGCTGGGACGCCCACGGAGGGGGAAGAAATGCCCTTACCTCTGTCTTGCGCCTGTAGGAACATCGGCTCCAAGCTCACCGTCTCTACAGAGGTCTCCTGCTCGGGGAGGACCGAACACATCCGCTCGCTGGAGCACGTCCAGGTCCAGCTCTCCCTGAGCTACAGCCGCAGGGGGGACCTGGTGATCGCTCTGACCAGCCCGATGGGGACCACGTCCACGCTGGTGACGGTGCGGTAAGGGCGCTCTGCGAGCTCGCGGGGAGAATGTTGCTATGAGATTTACCAGTGGGTCATCTCCTCTCACAGCCTCTCCTGGGGCCGGGAAACCCCCCACGCTGAAGAAACTCCTTCTGGCCCCCACAGGGAAGGGACTCACCGTGCCCAGACCCTCTGTGGTCCTTGCCACGTCCTGGCAGTGCCCCACTGTACCAAGCACAGGGTGACTCTAGGGTCTCCCTGGGCTGCATCTGTCCCCTCCAGCCCCTGGGCTGTCACTCCCGGCTCTCCCCTCCCTCCAGCCCCTACGACACCAGCCAGGAGGGCTACAAGGACTGGACCTTCATGTCCACACACTTCTGGGACGAGAACCCCAACGGGACCTGGACGCTCTGGCTGGAGAACAGGGGCGATGCCTATAACACAGGTGGGTGCCCAGGGGAGCCAACGGCCAGTACTGGCTCGTTCATTCCTCTTCATTCCTTCCTTCCTTCTGCTTTGATCAGTGGCTCGTTGGCTTGTCCTCCTCCTGCTCCTCCTGCCCACGCGAGCCCCTTTTTTTCTGCCGAGCACGTTTGTTTGCTTGGAGGGTCTCTCTGGCCAGCCCGTGGCCAGGAAGGGGGCATGCCTCGTTCTCCCTCACACAGCCCCAGAGCTTCCAGCTCCACATCTTGCCGATCCCAAGCCCCGGAGGGTGGGAAGGCGGCTGCCATCAGCACCGTGTCCTGTCCCTCCTGCCCCCAGGTCTGCTGAGCAGCTTCATCCTGCACCTCCACGGCACGGATGAGGACATGACGGCCAGGCACTCCACAGCCTCTGCCGCGGAGCCGTGCATCCGGCAGGACGCGCAGGGAGTGTGCGAGGGTGAGTGGTTGGGCAGGAGGGGACGGTGGTCTCAGCCCCGGGTGACCCCCCAGCCTGCCTCACAGCCCCATCCCCCCGCAGAGTGCGGCAGCTCTTCGTACGCCTTCCGGCGCTCCTGCCTCTCCTACTGCCCTCCGCGCTACTACGGCCGCACCCGGGGAGCCACCGCAAATGCCACCCGCATCTGTGCCCGCTGCCACCCCTCCTGCTACACGTGCCAGGGTGCTTCGGCCAACAACTGCACGGCCTGTCCTCCCCCCCGCACCCTCGATACGCTCACCCGTTCCTGCTCCCCCCCGCAGGGCTCCCCCCCCGAGGAGGGGCTGCAGACGGACCTTCTCCCTGCCCTCGTCTGCGGGAGCCTGGTCCTCTCGGCCATCCTCTGTGCCACGTACCGCACGGCCGTCTGCATCCTGAAAAGTAGCGCCTGCTGTCCCCAGGCTGGAAGGACGGTGTGACACCAGCCAGGGCTGCACAGACACGCAGGCAGCCGGATCCCAGCCGGGGACAGAGCTGCCCTCGCCCAGCTTCCAAAATAAATCTGTTTTGCCTTTCTGGACCAGGCTCTCCCAAGGGTGGCTTCCCTTCACAGTGGCGCCAGGGCTGATCCCACCCCGTGTCCAGCTCTGCACATTGCCAGGGACACGGGTGGTGGCTTCCCTCCCTGCCTGGCTTGTCCCCTCAAATCCCCTGGGGACCTGAGCTGTGCTGAGGAGCTATTTCCAGCGGGGCCGGGCTGTGTGGCCACGAGCCCTGTGTCCTTTCTGAGGGGTGGCAGGCCACGAGGAGGAGGAGGAGGAGGAGATGTGACCTCTCTCCAAACAGCTGCCCCCGAGTGACCCCAGCCAGCTCCTCCAGCACCAGCTCAGCCACGACCCCACGCAGCTTTTGGCCAGGGAGAGCGCGCCAGACTCAGAACCAGCGCTCGGGGAGGACAGCCCGGACCCCCGCTGCCGCGGAGCACGGTGCGATCCCCGGCTCTGGTTTACCAGCAGCTTTCAGTCCTTAAATAAAAAAAAAAAAAAAGGGGGGGGGCTGTCCCAGAGGCTACTGCACCCCGCAGCCACCCTCCTCTCCCCCCGCCGCAGCAGCGGGCACGGGTGCCCTGGGCCCTCGCTGTCCCACGGGGCTGGCAGCAGCACAGCGGCAGCTGCGCCCTGGCACGCAGCGCGGCACCAGGCAGGGCTGGGACGGGCATGGAGAGAGCTGCCAGCTGAGGCCCTCCCGGGGGCACCGGCACCGTGCAGGGCTCAGCCGTGCCACCGCAGCACCCCGGCTGCCCCGGGACACGGCAGTGGCACGGCAGGGTGGGGATAGTTTGTTACCCCCCCGCCGGCCGTGCCATCCCCGAAGGCAGCGTGTTTGTACAGCTGAGGATTTAGAGAAGAGAGCGAGACCTTTGTCCAAGCGTGTAATCACCCATGGAAGAGCCCTCGGCCAGACCCTGCGGAGCACAGACAGGAGGGAGCCGGGATGAGCTGCCCCTCAAGTGGCAGCTGAGAGCAAGGGACTGTCCCCGCTGGGGACCCCCCAGCCCCGGGGACAGGCTGGGACCCATGGCTCACAGCTGGGGGAGGCGAGTGGAGCACAGCTGCAGACACCAAGGGAGGGACCAGGGGACGATGGCTTTGCCAAAAAACCGGCCAGCCCAGCAGCGCGGGATGAGTTAGAGCCTGGACACTCTGGAGCGCGGCTTCCCCCGCAGCGGCGTGAGCCCCACCGGCCCCTCCGAGCCCAGCAAGGAGCAGGGTCCCTCGTGCTTCCAGCCATCGGGGGTTTCTCCATCCCGCTCCCCTCCATCCCGCCTGGCTTAGTCCTCGGCGGGCAGGCTGCGGTGCGGGAACTGCCGCTGGATCTCGGTGCGCACGTCGTCCTGCACAGGAGACACGGGGATAGCAGAGGGCTCTGCCCCGAGGGGGGTCCGGGGCAGCTCGCACTGCCCCGTCCCGGGACCCCGGGGTGCCCATCCCCTCCCCACCCCCCCAGTCCTCACCGCCCGGCCGAGCTGTCCCAGCAGCGGGATGAGGCGCAGCAGTTCCTCATCCCGTGGGTCCCCCTGCCACCTCGGCACCGGGATCCAGTTCGCAGCCTGGGGAGAGAAGGCGGACGCTGGCCATGGGGGAGCCGTCGCAGCCGCGGTGCTCGCGGGGGGCCGGTACACACAACCCCCCTGTCCCCACCACGAGAGCCAGCACTGCTGGTACCTGGGTGGGGAAGCCCTGGATGGTGTGGTCCAGAGCCACCGTCTTGGCCAGGTCCCTGCCCAGGCGGGTCAGGTCCTTCCAGTAGCAGCCCCGGGCACAGAGACAGTCCCGCTGGGAGAGGCAGAGCCTGGAAAATGGGGGGGGCAGAGCCTGTGGGGACCAGTCCCTGCCAGGCAGGAGGTCCCCAGTGGGGTTTCACCATGGGCATCACCTGATCAGCTTCTTCTTGGGGTCCAGCACATCCACGACCTTCTGGGCATAGTCCTGCTTCATGGTTGTGAAGATGAAGATCTGGGGGAACAGGCGAAGGTCCCTGCACACGCTGCCCGAGCCCCCCCACCCCAATGCAGTGGCACCCCACGGACTCCCCGCAGACCCCAGGGGAACGGGGGGGCTCCGGGTACCTCGTAGGTCTTGGAAAGGCTCTCCAGGAACTGCTGCACGTGGGGGCGCAGCTTCACGTGGACCTGGAAGGGAACAGCATCTCCAGGCAGCCCCAGAAAACGCCTGCACCCATGTCGCGACACCAAGGTGCTCCCCCCCCCCCAAGGATGACTAGCACCCCGAGCAGAATCCCAGGGGGCCCCTCAGCCACCCCCTCCCCTGGGATTTCAGCCCCTGGCCCCCATCTCTCTCCAGCTACAAGGGAGGGACACGGGCGCAGAGGCCACGTGGACACTGGCTCGTCACAGCCCCAAGTCACAACCCTCCATGCCCCCCCGAGGGACCCAGCACCCCACCGTGCCCACCCCGGCACCCACCTCGTAGGAGTCTCCCTGGAAGACCGTGGTGAAGGTGGCCGCAGCACCGCGCCGCCAGCCGGCAAGCACGGAGGAGCAGACCAGGGTCCCCTCCTGCAGGCAGGGAGCGGAGTCAGACCCCAGCCCCAGGGCTCAACCCCCCCACATCCCCCCCCAGCTCACCAGCTCCAGGACAAGGGTGCGCTCCGGCGTGCTGCGGGTCTTCCGGGGACCGCTCCTCCCGGATGCCAGCACCGCAGGGTCAAGCCTGGCCGGAGGAAGGCAGAGGGTCAGTGGTGCTGCAAGGCTGGGGGGCTGCAGGGAACCCCGCCCCCCAACATACTCACAGGCTGGGGGCAGCTGGGTCCTGGCTCTCCTCCACTGGGAGCCCCGAGAAGTAGATGCCCTTATGGCAGCGCCGCAGCGGGGGGCTGGCAGGCTCTGGGGGACAGCGGGGTCCCGTCAGCACAGCCTGGGGCGACCCCCCTTCCCCAGGCGGGGATGGACCCGGGGACACACACACACACTCACCCCTTTCCCCAGGGCAGGGGGGAGCGGACGCCAGCCTGCGACGCTCCCCTTCGAGACACAGCTTTGCCAGCCGGCCCTTCCCGGGGGTGACAGGCGCCAAGGGGGGACATGGGACACATTCCCACGGGTCCCAGCCCCGCAGCGGGCAACGTTCCCCCCGATCCCCTTCTCTCTGCCGGCTCCTGGCCCGCTGGCGACCCCCAGCCTTGGTGGCCGAGAGCCCCAGGTCCCCGCTGTTCTCCCTGCGGGGTCTCTTTGGGCGTGGGGTGACTGTCCCCAGACCCGCCATGGATGGGAGGGACAGACAGGGACACCCCAAACATGGGACGTCCAAAGGTGACAGCGCAGAGCCCCAGCCCTGGGGCTGCTGGAGCTGGGGGTCCTGTCCCCCACCCCAGGAACCCCAAGGCACAGCACACCCACCCCACCAGGGACAAACCCCGCAGCAGCCCCCAACCAGCCATGGGGGGTGTGGGGGTGGGAGGGGGCACTTTTATAGGGCAGAGACACCTTTCCAGCCCTAATCACCCCAAGGTGCCTCCGCCTGCGCTGCCGAGTGCCCGGCATCAGCCAGGCTTTACTGGGACCAGCTGGGCAGCCCAGCACAGAGCCCCAGCTGCCCCCAGGGCTCGTCTCTGGCTCCTGCTGATTAATTACCCGATGTGCTGAGGACCCTCCTGGACCGGCAGCTGCCACTCGGGGCACCCCGGGGTACCCCAGTCCTGCGCCCTGTTTGGGAACGGTCACCAGTGACACGAGCTGGGAGACCTCAGCCCATTACAGTCTCCGAACCCACTCCTGGATGGGTGAGGGACCACCCCAGCAGCCTGGAGCGGGCGATACACCCCGGGGTGCCCAGCACAGCGCTCCGGGGGTGGCCGTCCCCACAGCACCCCCAGCCATGTCCCCTCCCCACGCGGGCCCCACGGTCGTGCCCGCCAGCCCGCGGGTTGGGTTACGGGCGAGGGGGCTCCAGCACAGGGAGGGACCCGCTCGCCTCCACCGGAAAAGAGATAAGCGGCAGGTCCCCGACCTCGAAAGGGAGAACCTGGCGGGTGTCCAGCTCGGGGACAGGGACATGCTGCTGGGCAGGCGCGTTGCGCCGGGGGCTCAGCACAGGGACACGCGAGGGGACCCCCTGCACGGGCACCCCGGGGTGGGGAGGGCAGGGGACGCCCTGGGCTGGCTCCAGCCAGGAAGGGACACATGGCGAGCGAGGTGATATATGGGTTTATTTTCTGCAAAAAAATAAATTACCACCCTCCTCCAACCCCCCCCCCCAGCCAAGTCGACCCCAAGGACGGCGAGATGCCCGGCATGGGGCAGAGGGCAGGACGGGGGTCCCTGGGGACCCTGGCCCCTCCATGGCCACGGAGGGAGCTCGGCACATGGCGGGAGCATTTCCAGCCCCCGGGTTTGCCCTCGGGGTCCCGCCGGCCGCCCCCTCCCCGGGCGATGGAGCCAGGGGGCTCAGGGCGGCCGTGGCTGGGGGCAGTGCCGGGCTGCCTCCCGCACCAGCCGGTGCTCGCGGGGCGTCCAGGGCCGGGCGTAGCCGTCGTCCTGCAGCAGGATGCGGTTGAGCGTGCGCTCGTAGTTGACGTGGCGCCGCGCCATGAGCAGGTACTCGCCGCCCTCCCGCAGCGGGGGGCAGTCGCAGGTGTTGGGCACCCACATGTATTCCCGGGACACCAGCGGGAAGCGGTGCCGGTACGGCGTTTTCACCTCCACCTCGTAGCGCGTCTCCTGCCCCACCAAGCGCCGTGCCAGGATCCGGCCCTGGAAGACTGTGGGGCGAGCAGGGGGCACCCTGAGCCGGGCATGTCCCCCGGCATCGCCCCGAGCCCCCTCCTGCCCCCAGCGCTCACCAAAGTCGCTCTGGCAGAAGTGCCGGATGCGCTGGGAGCGTCCCTTGGCCGGGCGGCACCTCCCGCATCGCCCTGCGGGGGAAACGCTGCAGCAGTTCAGGGGGGAGAGGGGACACAGCACCCCCAAAACCCCCTCCTGCAGCCATGGGAGGGGGTGCTGGGGGTCTAGACCCCATAAGGAGAGAGGGAACATGCTGGGCTCCTGGGGGTCCCGGGGAGGGTTCAGTCAGGGGGACCTTTTTTAGGGTCCCCATCTCATGGAGAAGCCCTGGGGCTCTCCAGGACCCTCCCCACAGCAGAGAGCTGGGGGGCGCAGGGGGCTGTGGGGACCCCCCTGGGGGAGCGGGTACCTGCGGCAGCCCCGGTGCCGCTCCGGCCAGGGAGGCTTCTCGATGGCAGCTCCGTGGCAGAGCCCCCAAACTGGGACGGCAGCGCA
>VZSF01008434.1:0-14756 GCA_013398295.1 Chionis minor
ATATATATGAGGAGAATACCCCAGGTGAGGGTTTGGGCGTCCATAGGTGGCCCCAAGGGCAGCCCTATCCCTGGGAATGGCTGGCAGGGATGTTGTGCCGGGTGGTTTGTGGTGCGGGTCCATCCGGCGTCGCTCCCGCTCCCTGGGGTGCAACCAGCCCCCCTTCTACTCCGCCCTGGTTTGGCACCGAGGTTACGGCACCCGCTGTCCTGGTGGCACCAAACCACCAAGTTCATGAGCTCAGCCAAGACCAAAAACCTCCGGTGGGGCAGGGTTAGGGTTATTTTGCAGAGGAAACAGGGTGCCCCGGGGGAGGAGAGGCAGGAGGTGAGCCGGCAGGGAGCAGCTGGGGATGGGGATGCAGGGAGGGCTCGAAGGAGCGTTGCTGCCCCCGTGCCATGTGCACACGGGCGTCCAGGCATGCGCATACGTGTCAGGGCACACGTTTGCACGCGGGTGTGTGTGTGCGCACACGCAATCCCAACACCGCGGCATCTCCTTTGAACTATCCACCTCCCTCAAATCCCAGCTCCTGCAGGGGAGCCAGCCGGAGAGTGTGGTGACCCCCGGCGTGCCCCCTGCACCCCATCCCGGCTGCATTTCCCACAGCTTTCAGCCAGCGCTTTTCCAGCTCAGCAGCATCCAAGGAGCAGGCAAGAGGGGCTTCGTGTCCCCCCCCTCCATGCACCCCCCTGGGCCCAGCTGGGGGTCCCCAGGTCCCCGACGGGAGCCAATAAGGGGGTGCTGGGAGCATGGCGGTGGCCAGGCTGGGCAGTGCCAGGCTGGAGTGTCCCCCCCGTGCTGCTCCTCGCATCCAGCCCTCTGCATGGGGAGGGGGAGCGGAGGGTGGAGCCTGCCATATTGCCAGATCCAGGAGCTGTGACATTCAGTCTCACGGAGAGACGGAGCCCGTCGGTGCTTGGGCAGGGGTGGGGGACAGTGGGAGCTGGGTGGGCACAGGGAGCGGGTCAGGGCCACCCGAGTGAGATCGAGCACCTGCCACGGGAAAGGGTCCCGGAGGGAGCCAGGAGCAGGACAGGGCTGGGAAGGAGCAGGGAAAGCGGGGTTAGGGGGAGCAGGGTGCTGGGTCGCCCCTGGGAGCCGGGGTGTCGGTGTAGCCCCCCCAGCCACAGGGCCATGCGGGAGGAGCTGGGCTGTCCCCAGCCCCTCGAGGACTGAGCCGGGACACCTGTGGACGGGGCACCACAGGGTTGGCTCCAGCCATGGGGGGCCAACGGCAGCCCCCCACTGCCTGCACGCTGCTGGTCCTGCTGCTCGCGCTCCCGACGCTTCGGGTAAGTGTCCCCAGGGATGACGGGACCATGGAGGGCAGAGGGCGGGCAGGGCGCGTGGCGGTCCCCTGCCTGTCACAGCCACCTTGGGGGCCAGCCCCGGGGGAGCAGCGCGCCCACAGTCCTCCTTAAGGGTCAGGTCTCCCCCAGCACATCCCCACCCCTGTCCCCATCCCTCGAGCAGGGGGGACACCAAGCCAGAGCCCTGCAAGCTGCCGGCACCGCTGCACCCGCTCGGGTGCTTTCCCAGCAGCTTCTGGGGGAGGATTTGCTGCCATGCGGCGCAGGGAGGGAGGTGGGCGATACCAGGACCCCCCTGTGCTCCCCGGGGCTGGGACGGCACTCGGGGTCCAGCTGGGGCATCCGGCAAAGCTCCGGGAGGGTTCAGCTCCAGGGGGCTGCTCCAGGGCGTCCTCCGGGGAGGGTGACCACTCTCTGCCCTGCCCCGGGGACGCTGCCGTCTGTCCTGACCTGGTCCTGGTCCTGCAGGAAGGGTCATCCTCCATGGCTCGAAGGAGCCCCAAACCCCAAGGGCCTCGGGGAGCACCCGCATGGGTGAAGGTTGGGGGGGCTGGATGGCGCAGGGGTCAAGGACCACGCGCTGGGTGCTCCCTATCCCCATGGGGATGCAGACCCATGGGGACGGCCGCCACCGAGCCCCCACTGAACCCGGGAGGGGACACGGAGCGGTTGTGCCGCCGGAGCAACGTGCAGTGAGTCTGGCAGCCGTGCAGCAAAGGCGTCCTGAACTTGTCAAATCGCTCCGGCAGCAAATGCCGGGGGGCGGAAGACTGACGGGAGAGGGTTTTCAGATTTGGTGTTTCTCTGCAAAGCCTTTGTGATTTCTCCCGGCGCTGGTTAACTTGGCAAGTTCTTTAGCTAACATGGAGGCTTTGGATAATGGAAAGGAAAAGAAAATGAAAAGAAAGGGAAGGGAGAAAAGAGAAGGAAAGGAAAGGAAAGGAAAGGAAAGGAAAGGAAAGGAAAGGAAAGGAAAGGAAAGGAAAGGAAAGGAAAGGAAAGGAAAGGAAAGGAAAGGAAAGGAAAGGGAGGAAGAGAATGCTGTAGGCCTTGAGGGCTTTATAAGGAGAGCGATGGCATCAGGTCTCTTCCCCGATGGGGAAACTGAGNTAGCTAACATGGAGGCTTTGGATAATGGAAAGGAAAAGAAAATGAAAAGAAAGGGAAGGGAGAAAAGGGAAGGAAAGGAAAGGAAAGGAAAGGAAAGGAAAGGAAAGGAAAGGGAGGAAGAGAATGCTGTAGGCCTTGAGGGCTTTATAAGGAGAGCGATGGCATCAGGTCTCTTCCCCGATGGGGAAACTGAGGCACAACAAGGAATTGTCTGCCCTGAAGCAAGTTCCAAAGGGAGCACTGCACATTACCTGCTCCAGCAGTCATGCTGCCTTGCCATAAATAATAAAAAACAGTGGCTTTGCAGCTAAAAGGGGCTGCGGCACCTCTGCCCAGTCCAGATCCTTTATCACCACGATGAAGCAGCATGCTTTCTCGGTGCTGTGCCCAGCAGCCGTCACCAAAATGCATTTTGCAGACTCGGAAATTCCTTGTAAATCTTGTGTTCAGCAGGAAAAGGAAATTTAATCTCCTGGGGGAGGTGAAGGGACCCCGAAGAGTGGCTGCACGGCGGCCAGGATAGGGCAGGGAAGGACAGGACTGAGCCAAGTGATGCTTTAATGCCCCACACTTCCCTGCAGTCCTTGGGTCTGCTTGCCCACCGTCATCCCTTTATTTCTCCAGCTTTTATATATCTGTTTGCACCCCTAAAACCATCAGCAGCCGAATCCCCCATCCTTGGCACACAAACCCTGCCCCAGGCATGTCCCAGGTGCTGCAGCCCCCCGTGGGCATGGATGCTTGGGAATGGGCATGGATGCTTGGGAATGGGCATGGATGGATGGGAATGGGCATGGATGCTTGGGAAAGGGCGTGCAAAATTCATGGCCTGCTCTCAGTTCATCCTCAATCTCCCATCTCTCCAGCTGGAAGCCAAGAGGGCAAACCCCAAAAGCAGGCAGTCCTGGGCAGATTCTCTCCCAGGGCACTGAGCCACCGCATCCCTCGCATTTTTGGGAGCTGCGGGACTGGGGCGTGCTCCTTGGTGTGTCAGCACTTCTGCTAGCAAACCCAAGAGCTTTAAGGAGATTGGCGTGCTGGTTTTGCAGCATCTCCCCAAAGAGCTGGGGAATAGGAGATGGGTGAAGTCTTGACGGCTGTTACCGATGCCTCTGATTAAAACACACCAGGCTGAATGTGAGCAAAACCCATGTGAGCAAAACCCAGCCGTCAAGGGAAGGATTAGACATGCCCAAATAGGTGGGGTGTTTTTTTTTTCAAATCTCTAATTACATGGTTTCCTTGCTCAGGCTTTGAACGTGCTTGCCTCTGCCCTGCTGATGGGGTCGGCCCCTCCGTCTTTAAAGCTCAGCTCCTCCGCACAGAGCTTGCGCCTTGGCGGAGCGGTGCCCTTAAGCATCACACCGCTTTCAGAGGGAATTAGAAATAATTGCAGTGGTTCTTTATGGTGTTTACAAGGCAAACAGTAGAAAGCTAAGGAAATGTCAGGGTCCGAAAGTGCGGTTACGTAGATAGGCTCTCCTGGGGCTGGCTGCAGCAGAAATAGTGAATATTGGCTGGTACCCTGCCTGCTCAGGTCTTTCAACACCCGGCATCCTACTGTCTGCCCTTTCCCCCCTCCCAAGGTGCGAGCGACACATTCCGACTGCTCCATTGTCCTCTATTTCCAAGAGCAACAAGCTGAATGCCTGGAGATTATCAGGAGTGAAAGCCAAATGTCAGCCCCCCCAGGACTCCCTGGGCAGCAAGGTGAGTGCGAGCTGCCCACCGTGCACAGGGCTCATCTCCCTTGGGAGGAGGGGGAGGATTTGCTAAGGGGGTCTTTGGAGGATGATCCACAGCAGGGGGGTTGCAGAGAAGCAGGTATTTTTAGGAAAATGGAGAGCAGTGCCCAGGTGAAGGCTAAGGACAAGAGGAAACGGCCTCAAGTTGCACCAGGGGAGGTTTAGGTTGGATATTAGGAACAATTTCTTCATGGAAAGGGCTGTCAAGCACTGGCACAGGCTGCCCAGGGCAGTGGTGGAGTCGCCGTCCCTGGAGGTGTTTCCCAGCCCTCAGACGTGGTGCTGAGGGACATGGGTCAGGGGTGGGTTGGGCAGTGCTGGGCTGATGGTTGGACTCGATGATCCAGGTCTCTTCCAACCCAAATGATCCCATGATTCTAAGCATCCCTGGAAAGCCCCAAAATTGCAGCTGCAGGGAGGCTGAAGTTTCACCTGGGGGGTATGGGTGGGCTGAGGGATGCAAATAACTTCAGGGGATGAGTCCCCCCAGATTTAAGGCATATGGCAATGGAACGCCGGCGTGGTCCACACCTCCAGCTCCCGCCCCCCCTGCACCGATGTTCTGGGACCAGTCGGGTCTCTGGGCATGGGCGATGCAGAGTCCTGGCCATCAGCATGAGTGCGGCACGATGCGTGTCGCCACACCATGCCTTCCTAATTCAGTTAGTTTTAATACGAAACATGTTTTGAGCAACTTAGTTTTTACATATCTGGGACTTTTAAACCAATTAACTAATTGAAAAACAGTTTCAACTGCTGTTTTAGTACTCTTTTTTTTTTTTTTTTTTTTTTTTTTAAATTGCATTTCAATTTACATCCAAAAACAGCTTGGCTCAAATCCTGGGTAAAAATTATCACCTAGTGAATAAGAAATGTGTCATTCAACGGGCTTCATCTAATACAAATGTAAAAATGAAGCACCTCAATAAATGCATGTTAAGGTGCATAATTGCTTAAGTGACTGTACAGAGATATCATCCAGCTTAGCAGAGAAAAGCCAAGTTGATTGGAAAAGGTCCATTTTGCAGCCCAGATCATGCCAGCCAGAGGGAAGGAATCTCACTGTTGGAAAATAAGCAAGAAGCATGAATGCATAATTAAAATCAGTATTTAATTCCAGGTTTCCTGCTTGACTGCTGCCTCCGCTGCCCACCTGAACTGAATTTATCCCTTCCCCCTCGCTTGCTTGTGCCAGCATGGGGAGAGTCCTGCGGGGAGTGTGGTACAAAGTGACGATGGAGGGGAAGGCTCAGGTGGCCTGGACGTGGTGGCAATGTTAGCATGAAGGAGCAGGACAGGGATCACAGGCTTCAGCATCCTGCTGGGGAACTCGCCGAGGGGCCCTAAAACTGGTTAGACACCACATTTGCAATGTTTTTGCTTCGAAGTCTGCTCCAGTGCTTGCAGCATTTACTGCTCAGAAAGCGTTGGGAAGAAATAAGCTGCTGGTGAGGCTCAAACGATCCCTTTTGAAGGTCTCCAGATACCAGTTAGAGCAGCAAGGAACAGGGAGGCAGCCCTGGCAGGTCCGCGTGTAACCAACCAGTAGAAACGCTGAGCAGGAACTTCCCATCAAATTGTGTTTCGAGGGAAAAAAATGCTTTTTTCTGCCACACATGAAGGAGAATATCATGAGGATAATGTTGATTTTGGGGATGTTTCATCCCTCCACTGAGGAAACCGGAATAAAGCAGGTTGCTTTGGGTTAGTCCAAACCAAACAGCTCGGGCTGCTGGGCTACACCAACTGGGAGCCTGGGGACAGGGGACAGCATGAGGACGTAGTGGCCCTTGGGGACCAACAATGTGGGGACGCTGAAGACACATTGCCTGCGAGGTGGGCAATGAGACACGTTGCTGGTTCTTTTGTCCGTGTTTTTTTTCCCTCTCCACCCAGAAGTTGCTTCCATCACTTCTTCTCCAAGGGAGAGTTGTCCCCATTTTGCACACCGGGAAGAAACGAGGGGGTTTTTTTTAGGTGCTGCAGCAGCCCAGGAGAGGGAAACAGAGTGGGAAGGGAGACTTAAACCTTTTCTCCCCATCGGAGTGGAGGGGTGACTTGTTTCCCTGGGATTGGCACTGCAGAGCCACGTGAATCCCAGCTCAACCCCTGTGCCACGGGTGGCTCCTCTGGCTCCCAACCAAGTCGTCTCACAGCAGTGACTGTGCTGGAAGAGCTCGTTCATAGGGCGAAAGATGTATTTATATACAGCAGGATGGCTCTGACATACTGCCACATCCAGCTATTTCACTCAGATCCCGGAGAAATGAAGCCGCCGCTCTCAGCATCGGTCCCGGTAGCTGTGCTGGGTTCACTTGTCCTCCAGAGCAAAAATTAAGACGTACCTTGGCGTTGTAATGACAGCCCCGCAAATCCCTCTGAGCCTGGCCAGGTACCTACAGACTGCTTTGCTGAAATCAGAGAAAACTAATTAGACTTCTCTGAGTCCGCGTTCCCTGGCTGGGAATAGATGTGGCTCCAGGTTAATAATGTATATCTACAAGGTTAATAATGTACATGTGCAAGGAGGAGAGCTGTCCGGGAAGTGTGATGTCTATGTCTCAGCCCCGCGCGCTGCAGCGCTAATTCTTAAAGGCCCCGCATCTGCTCGGCCGTGCTCGTTTCCACGGCAATTGGAGAGTCGTTTAAAGATGAACTTAGTGCGAGAGAGAGAAGCAAAACACATTTAAGCTAATTGCTCTCCAGCAAGGTGCTTTCTCCTGTCCTCTTCCTTTGGGCTGGAGAGATATCCCGAGCTGGGCCACCATAGCTGCTGGGTGCAGAAATCCAGCATAAACCAGCATTATTTTGCCACCAGGAAAGTCCAGGCGCTTCCCGCAACCTCGTTCCCTTGGGTCTCCCTGCAGGAGCGCTGGATCTGATGTAGCCCCAGGAAATACCAGGTCCCATCTCACCGCGGGGCTAAAAGGAGCTCTCGGTGCGGGGGGAGGTCATTCCCAGAACCGGAGCTGGGATGCTCCTAATTCCTGAGGGGGTACAGCATGGCCCCGTAGATCGGGTGACGGCTGGCCGCTCTCCGCTCTCCCGTTACATCCGTGCAGCCGCCCCTGCTGCAGGCTGTGCCTGGGCACCGGGGGGGGCTGTGTGTGTGTGTCCCCAGCATGTCCCTTCCTGGCAGCCCTAACCATCCTGTCCTTCCCCAGGCTGCCCGACCGAGTGGGATGGAGTGAGCTGCTGGGCGGCTGTGCCCGTCGGACAGTACCGAGCCGTCGCCTGCCCCGACATCCTCCATGTCTTCAAGAAGTCCAAAGGTGCAGTGCTCTGAATGCAGCCCGGATCGCGCATCCCCTGGGATCGAGGGCCGAGCTGCACCCACCCCTGCCTGCCTGGGGTCCTTGTGCCATCCCAGCCCTTCCCCTCCCATCCCACAGCTCCTGCCCCATCCAAAAGCTTTGGGAAGTCCGCAAACCCTTTCATCACCCAGTACCAAGCGTCCGCTATGGGCAGAGCACTTGGGGACCTCATCCTTCAACTGGGTGACGCCAGGAGAGTCCCCTAGCTGCTCAGTGCCCTCTGTTCCCCATCCACATGCCACCCTGGAAAAACGCAGTGTAAGATCATGATTATTTCAAGGGCCGGGCGGTCTCCCGGGGTGGGCGCTGCTGCCAGGGGAGCTGCTGCCTCCATCCATCTCGGAGGCAGCAGAGTGTGAAGGAGAGCATCCGACCAGCCCCCACATCATCCAAGCGCTTCCTCAGCTGGGCGAAGGCGATGGAGGGTTGGTAAATGCTTGCTTTAGGGCAGAAACAGCTCGAGAGAGGCTTGATGCAGAGCTTGCGGGATGAGAAAGCCCCTTTTTTAGCCTTAATTCCCTCCCACCATAGGAATTCATGCTGGCTTTCACATCCTGCCCTAAGATGTCCTGGCACCTCCAGGAGGACCGGAGGGCAGAGACGTGATCCAGATGGCGCGGATGGGGCAGCCGGGCGATTCGGGTACCATGCTGCTGTCACAGCCAGGATGCTGGTGCTGGGATTTATGCTGCGTCCCGGAGAGCGGGGTACCATCCCCAGGCTGGGCGTTTTGGGGGTGCTGATGCAGAGGAGATGCCCGTAGCTCTTGCGAGGTCCCTTCTTGTCGCTGCAGCACTGATCCGGAGGAACTGCACCGAGTCGGGATGGAGCTTCCCCAGCCCTCCCTACTACAACGCCTGTGAGCTGGAGGCCATTGGCAGCAATAACGACACCGAGGCCAAGGCAAGTGGGTCCCCCAGGGGCTGCGGGGCACCCTCCCTCGCATACCCCTACCCCATGTTGACCCATGCCATTGGGCAATGAAAGATGAAGATGGAGATGTCTCGTTGGCCTTATCCTGTTACTGGGCTGCCCAGAGGGATCTAAGCTTGGCTGGGCACAAGCCCAGCCTGGGTAAGGGCTGGGACATCACCCTGCCACCTCCCCGCCCATTGCAGACCACCACCTCCCAGCCCATGCTGCCTCACTCCACTGGTGCTTTCCCTTCCAGAAAGGCTATTTTGTCACCATGAAGGTGCTTTACACCTGCGGCTACTCCACGTCCCTGGCAGCCCTCTTCCTGGCCATCGGCATCTTCTCCTGCTTCAGGTAGGGCTCAGCCCTGGCTGCTCCGTGCACTGCAGCTGGAGGAAAGGCAGGGGAAATCACGAGCAGGGGGTGGCTGCTCCCTGTCCCTACCCTCCCAGAGTAACCAGGCTCCATTCCCGCCCACACGGATAACTGGGGAGGCAGGAGACAAACTGCAGCATTGTCCTTTCCTGCTGACACAAAGACTTTAGACCCTCAGGTTGCCCTTTCAAGCTTTGTTTTTTGCAGACCTCACTGTGCTGCAGAAGGATGCTCTCAGGAGGTGGCTGGAGGATGCGGGCAGCAGCTTCCAGCACAGCACAACCCTGTCCTTCATGATTTCAGAGCAGGAAAACCTTCTCCAGGGCTCTGTGCTTGACCACCACCAAGATGTGGTCCCCTGGGCTGGGGTGCAGCCAAGGGAAGCAGCTCCCGAAGAAGCTTCTCTGCCCATCTGCTCTCTTTGCTCCTCCCTGGGCACAGCACATCTCTTCCTCCCGTAGGAAGCTTCATTGCACCAGGAATTCCATCCACATCCACTTCTTCACCTCCTTTATACTGCGTGGGGCTGCCGTGTTCATCAAGGACGCCGTCCTCTTCTCAGATGAGTCTGTCGACCACTGCACAATGTCAACGGTGAGACGCCAAGTCCCAGCCCAGACACAGCACAGGAGAGGGCACCGCGTGCTGATCTGGAGGGGTCTAGGTGGATTTGCAGTGGATTTAGCGCGGCAAATCGGAGAGAGGGAGAGGCTGTGACCCTGGGGAGGAAAGGGCGGCTTGGGGTGGACCTTCAGGAGGTTCACGACAGCATCTCTGCACGGCCCCAGCAGCACCGTGTTCATGCAAATGGACCTTGCACTTCCATTTACGTAGATTTGGGTTGTTGATAGAAACAGAAACCCCTGCGAGCACTGTGGACACCACAGACACAGGTTTCTAAAGGTCCTACAATACCAGCCTGTGGTCATCTGCTCGTGCTGCGCAGGCAGAGTGGAAAATGCCGCAGGTGACATGAGGCACTGGCACAGCATCCCTGGGGCTGCACTGAAAGACCAGCACAGGTCTTCTCCATCAGACAGACGGAGAGGCTGACCATCCCCTGCACCCCCAGGACAAGGTCTGATGCCAGCCAGCACTCCTGAGCCTTCCCCCCTCCTCATCCTCACAGGTGAACTGCAAAGCAGCCATCGCCTTCTTCCAGTACTCGGTCCTGGCCAACTTCTACTGGCTGCTGGTGGAGGGCATGTACCTGCAGACCCTGCTGCTGCTCGCCTTCACCTCCGACAAGAGGTACATCTGGTGGTACATCCTCATCGGCTGGGGTGAGTGCGGGACCCCTCTAGTGAGGTCCCATTGACCCAGACTGGGGTGGGCACTGCTTTCGGGGATTGCCTGCTCTGAGGCCCATCTGGCCAGAGGTCCACAGGCACGATGGTCCCCTTGGGAGTATGTCCCCAGAGCATCCCAGCCCCAGAGCGGGGGGTCCCATATGGACAGGGGGACCCAACCAGGGGTCCGTGCAGAGCCTGAGAGATGTTCTTGCCATGTTCCCCCCACCCCAGCATCTCTCTGCATGGCCTCGTGCTTGGTGGGAAACCCTTCAGCTCCTGCAAGACCCTGGAGCTGGTTGGGCAGCATGGCTTGATCCTCGTCCTCGTGGCATGTGTGCAAAATCCCTCGATGGGAAAAACACTTGCTGACATCGGCCAAAGAGCCCTTGCAGCAGCATCTGCTGCCGGCCCATCCTGAATGTGATCAGGATGGGACAGAGAGAGGTCATTCCTTCTCCCCATGGAATAACCATGGGGTCCTTGGTCATTCCATGGAATGACCCTGGTTTCCAGGGATGGAAACACCTGTCCCAGCTGCCCGGGTTGGATGTGAGAGCACAGAGAGGGGCAGGAGGGTGGTCAGGAGGTGACACACAGACAGGTACATCACCATCAATAGGCACCATCTCCTTTTAAAACCTGGAGAAAGGGGAAAGGCTGTCCCCTTCTGCCACCTCCAGGGCTCCAGGCTTGACCTAGGCACGTGTTTTTTGGGGACAAGGGATGGAGGGGAGGTACAGGGGCTCCCCAGAGCCCCGGGGTGACTCTGTGTCCCTGCCTGGGTCCTGTCCTTGCAGGCGTCCCCATGCTGACAGTCTGCGTCTGGGTGGTCACCAGGCTGCAGTACGACAACCATGGGTAAGAGCAGCCCTCCATCTTCTTTCTCCTTGCCAGCTGGGCCATGTGTGCCCCACGCAAGCCATGGGGGACAACCCTCTTGCACGGGAGGCTCAGGAGGGGAGAAGTGGGGCAGTACTTTATTTTAAAGCTATTTCTGTTTTCTGGCAGTGCCCCATTGCAAGAGGTGCTGTGCAAATGGGGCAGGGGTCTGGGTGGCGTGGCAGGGAAAGACCTGGGCTAAAAGGGTGCCAGCGGGTGGCAGAGCCATTTCTCCTCTCCCATAGGTGCTGGGATGACTACACCAGCCTGTACTGGTGGGTGATCAAGGCTCCCATCCTCCTGGCCATATTTGTGAGTATGTCCCCAGAGCATCCCAGCCCCAGAGTTGGGGGTCCCAAAGGGACAGGGGGACCCAACCAGGGGTCCGTGCAGAGCCTGAGACATGGCTTCCCATGGCAGGTGAACTTCCTCATCTTCCTCAATGTCACCAGGATGTTAGCGCAGAAGATCTGGTCCCCGGACATCAGCAAAAACTACAAGCAGCAGTACATGTAAGGGCTAGCTTGGGCAAGGGGGAGCTCTCCTCACCCCGGTTTCTGGGGGAACCCAGGGCAGCTGGAGCCCTTCCCTGGAGGAGCCCAGAGGAGGACCATCCTTGGAGCCTCCAAACCTCCTTTCATGGAAAACCTATTTTGTGTTAAGGCCAAATTCTTGGGAAGGGCTTGTCTCGCAGGGCAGCAGGACTATCGCCTGCTCCCAGGTGCCCCCGCTGATGCCACCACTCTCTGCAGGAGGCTGACGAAGTCCACGCTGCTCCTTATCCCTCTCTTTGGGGTGCACTACGTGGTGTTCGCGCTCTTTCCTGAGCACATTGGTGTGGATGCCCGGCTGTACTTCGAGCTGGTCCTCGGCTCCTACCAGGTACAGACTGGAGGAGATGGACAGGCAAAATCCCCGTGTACTCACCCTGTCCCATCCCGAAATTGTGCCAGGGGACCCTGGGATGTGCTGCTGGGGGTTTGCACTCTTTTGGGAGGGGACAATGTCCCAGACACCCCTCAAACAGCAGGGACAAAGCACAAGGGTTGTGGTCTTGTGAACCTGTGCTGCTTTTGGGCACCACAGCACAGGAGAGACATTGAGGTGCTGGAGCGTGTCCAGAGAAGGGCAACGGAGCTGGTGAGGGGTCTGGAGAACAAGTCTTATGAGGAGCAGCTGAGGGAGTTGGGATTGTTCAGCNCACCGACCTCCTGTAGGATGGGGTAAGAGGTGTGGGAGGACGCCCCATGCAGGCAGCGGATGAACACAGAGGGGTCCAGCCCCTTTCCTTGGGTGAGATTTGCTCTTTCTCTCCTTTCCAGGGGTTCCTGGTGGCCCTGCTGTACTGCTTCCTGAATGGAGAGGTGCGTGTACCCCCCAACACCAACCCCCTGGCCACCACAGGCACACACGTGGGCACACAGACACCCCCAAGGGTGCACCCCCATGAGCATTGCATGCACACCACCACGCACGTGTGCACACCTGGGCACGGACACGTGCATGGGGGTCCTCACCCTCTGGCACCCCAAATCCCTCATCGAGCCCCAGGTGGAGCTCCTGCCCCTCCGTTGGGTGCTGGCGGGTGCCCCTGGGTGCCAGCACTGGTCTGTGGTGTTGGTTCAGGTCCAGGCTGAGATCAAGAGGAACTGGGGCAAGTGGCAGTCGTCCATGGAGAGCAATGTCTTCAACCTGGTGACCCAAGACTTCACAGCATGATGAGGATGGCGTTTGGGGGGAAATATGTCCCCCGAGGATGGTGGTGGTGGTGCAGCTCCACGGCTACACTCCCAGAAACACAATAAAAAGTATTTTGTAGGTTCTGGGTCTGGCCTCCTCACGGGGTGTGAATGGCCATTGGGAAAGGCTCTGCCTGCTCGGGCGCTGGTAGCTCTCCTGCGTCCGTGGTGGCATCTTGCCTGCCCAGAGCTCTCTGGCCGGTGTTTTAGGCAAAGGGGAGAGAGCTTCTCCATCTCTTCTGCCCTGTGACTGGGTAGGAAACACAAACATCATTTCACAAAGGACATCTGGCATTTTTCATTTGGCACTGGAATGAAAAACTGAAGTAGCCCCAATGCTGAAGGGATTTACTGCCTGTTATTTTCCGCTCCTTCCTCGGTTTACAAAATTGTTTCCCTTATGGGAAGATGCCTAGACACCAGCCCCAGCAGTGATTCTGGGAGCAGGAGAAGCAAATGTAGACGCAGACAAAAACCCACAGCTCTCTAGGTGAGATCCTCGGTGGTCTCGTGTCTCAGATCCTCCCCTGATTTCCAAAATGTTTCCCTTTCTCCCCTGCCTGTCGCTTCAACGGCTTTCGGTGCCGGGGAAGATGGTCCATCACCCTTGCCATGCCAGCTCTGAGGAGCTCTGCAGCTCTCCCAGGGGCTTTGCACCGGAGGGAGGGGGGTGGTTTGCAAGCAGTGGGGCTCAGCCATCTTCACTGGGGACTTGTTTGCCTGGAACTAATGAGGTTTTTGCAAATAAAATCTTGTTCTGGAATCCAGCACGGCTTTTCAGAGGTTTGGTTTGCTTTACAAACCCAGATATCTTGGTACCAAGCTCGCTAGAGGGTGGAAACTCTGCCAATGACTGGAAATAGTCCTTGGGGGAGAAATATCTGCTTTTTCTCTGCCTGGTGAAGCAGCCAGGCTCTGGGCACGGCCACAGAGAGGAGCTGGAGGAGGAAGGTGAGGAAGAGGGCAAGATGGGTGTATCACTGGCTGTCCCAGAGGTGCTGGGGGGGCGTCCCCTCCAGGTCAGAGCTGCCACCACCAAGCCACAGCCTGCCCTGTTTGCCCCCATGAGCATCCTTTGCGCTCCCTGGGCTGAGCTCCTGCCTTGGCAAACGCTGCCTCCGGGAGCAAGAATGGCCTCGAATGCCCTTTCCTCAAACTTTTTGGCCTCTCCCACCTTCCCAAGACCCCGGCCACCCGACTTCATCTGTGCTTCTTGCACTTCCCGGGTTGTAATTTCTCCAAGTAGCCACATGGCCATCCTTAAATAAAACCCACTTGTCGGCCCCTTTCCAGACTGCGGGATCTCCAGAGATCCCGTCTGGTCTCACAAAGAGGCACTGAGGGAAATGCAGCCCCAGACTTGATTTGAGGTGAGACGGAAGATGCTTCGTCAAACAACCCGCCCCCCCCGGGCCAGCAACAGCCTGCGTCACTGGCCAGGAAACCTCCAGAGGAGCACGGCAGCTGTCAAATAAATGCCTGCCTGCAGCTGGGAAGAGACCCCGGGTGAATAAACATCTCTCTCCATCATTAGTGAGGAAGATGCTGTTTCGGCAGGGGTGGGAGGCAGCCAGCAGCAGCAGATTGCGCCAGGGCTGGGGATGCTCGGTGGGCATGTCACGTTGCCCTAAAGCTTTGAAAAGCACCAGAGTTTGGGCGTATTTTCAGCTGGAAATGGGCTTTTCTGGGTGCTCAACCTGCACCCCAAATGACCCACTGGGCTTCCACCTCCACCAACGCGTGGCAGAGCCTGGGGAGGCGGGTGGCTGACGTGCCCCTGCTGTGGGGACGGCGCATCGCCTTCAGTCTGCGGGAAAGGCCTTGGGAAGGGGTTGTTGCATCTCTAGCGCGGACCATATTTGGGATAGACGAGCCCAGGCTGTGCAGGGGGGGGGTTCCCCCCTCCGTTGTGGCCCAGGGTATGGCAGCATCCCCACCGCCCACCCCTCCCTGGGGGCGCCTTCTCCTCCCCTGGGGCAGGGGGGTGTCCGGGAGAAGGGGGGGTGTTTTGCCTGGAGCCGGTGGGTGGCACTGCGGCCCCGCCACACGGATGCGGGCACCGACACCGGATCCC
>VZSF01008439.1:174-95788 GCA_013398295.1 Chionis minor
CCCCCCAGCTCATTGTGATTGAAATACCGGCCCTTTCTCGGCCCGACAAAGCGTTTAATAGCAGATGCAAAGAATTCAGCTCATCTGAAAATCCAATCGCATTTAAGTGGATTAACTGCAATAACACAACTGAGGAGTGATACTATCCTTCATGGAAGACAATAGACTGTAAATGCACAGCCAGGGAGACTTATCCTTTCATCTCCGAATTTCCTTCAGCATTTCAAAAGCGAATGCTTTCTAGAAGCCCTGGAGGGGTTTGCACGCTGCTGGCTTGGACATGCTTCTAGGAAACAACCTGTGCTTTAATGGGCACTTTGCAATTGCATAGAAGTTCCCACCAAAACAGAAGTGGCCTTTCAAGTACGTTTCATTCTCTCTCATGATGTCATGTGGGCTGACAGGGTGGTCTGCAGGACCACAAGGGGGGGAAAAAAAAAGGTGGGGGGTTGAAAAGAGAGAAAAGGAAGAGAGATGTAAAAGATTTGGAAGCACTTTAAAAAGGGGAATGCTTGCTGCTTTTTTTTTTTCCCCTCTTTTTTTTTTTTTTTTTTTTTTTTTCCCTAACACAGAAAATGCTGAGCCAGTGCGGAGCCATTCTCAAATGCCTCCTGAGATACAAAAACCAGTGCGATGCCCCAGCGCAGCCGGCACTGGAGGCCGAGCAGGGCCCGGAGCTGCCACCGCTGCCCTCCCTCCGCCCCCAGGAGCGAAAAGTGGTGACTTCAGTTTGAAAAAAAACCCCCCAAGTCTCATCCGCACTTACCATTTGCTGGGGTTACAGAAACAATTCGGATGGTCTGTGTTGTCATAGTAATAAAAAAAATAACTACCAAACAGTGAAATAGATTCTGACAGCACCGGCTCGCCGTGCGCTTACTCTTCTCCTTTCTCCCTCCATTGGCCAAGGGATCAGCAGTGCTGGGTACTTGTAGCTCTTGCAAGTGGTATTCCACTCCCAAAGCCGACGTGGAGATAGCTCCTACTTTATCTGTCGGTTAAAGAAAAAACCCAAAACTATGCAGTTTTGATTTTTCTTACATTTCCCCCATTTTATGAGAAGCACGCTGCATCAGCACCTTTTTTTAATCTGTCACTGTGGAGCTCAGATAAGCATCTTTCCTCTGGGTCGCTAAACTTGGAGTAGCTTTTAACATTAGACTGTTTATATGGATCATTGCAAATATTTGATAATAATGCAAAATATGTACAATCCCAGAAGAGGCCAGAGACCAGGGAACATAAGTAAAATTCTCACAGATTCTGCAACCGACTTTACACTTGGGTTGTCCATCTGCTTCCAAAACGCATTTTCTCCTTATCTATTGTTTGATCTAAAAATGCATTTGTGCCATGTAAGTCCTCACGCGCAGGCAAAGGTATGGCTGTGTGAAAAGCATCCCACAAGCACATCTTTACTCCGGCACGGCACCTCCCTCCAGCCTGCGAGTCTATTACAAACAGGCAAGAGCATCTTTTATGTAATACCTACAAGTCACACGTGCGGAAAGAGTGACAGGGTGGTATTTATAGGTTTCAAAGAAAATCAGTAAAAAAGAGCAGAGCGCCAGAAAATTAGGGTTTGCACTTTTTCATTTATCTGATAGCAGCGCGCGGGGCATTTCTTGTCTATTTTAAAGAAGTCCCTCAAACGCCAGGAATTACAATGGAATTATGCTCTGACGGAGTGCTGAGAGGGAGGATTCCCGGGGTTTGCGCAGCGCCTGGCCTGGGGGAAGGGATGCAGAAGCTCCATGACACAAAACGAAACTCCTTCGGTGGCACCAGTGCTTCCCGCAGGCGGTGACGCGTCAAGCCAGGGTGTCCCAAATCGGGCTTCCTGCACCCGCTGCAAAGCTCCTCTCAGTCCCTGCTGGCTCCGTCAGGGTAAACCCAGGTTTCCTTCCCGGTGGCGGGAGCAGCGCGGGTTTGTGGGAAGCGTGCCGGGGCTGCGGTGCCCGGGAGCAGCCCGGCCGCGGGAAGGGCGCGGGGCGACGTGCGGTGCGGGGACGGGCAGCAGGGCCAGCGCGGGGGGCTCGGGAGGGGGTGACGCCAGGAGGGCACCGGGCTGGCTTCGCAGTGGTACCCGCAACCCACCGGGGCCGGTTCTGGGCTCAGGCTGGAACGCCGACGCTCGTGTGGCCCTCCGGACAAACCTCGAAGTTGCAGGAGGAATCGTTCCATCGCAGCCGCATTCCTGCTGAAGGAGTCCCGGGAAACCTGCCCGAGTCTTTCTCAGGCTTGATTTTAGCGGGGATTTTGCCTCTTTGATAATCACGTTAAAAGTAGCCAACCAGAGTGAGTTTGGGTAAAGGGTTTTTTTGGAAGAGCAGCCTCCTCCTGTCGTAGGGGGCGTGTGGGGCTGGCCAAAGCGGTTCCGTATGTTCCGCGGGATCCATCCTGCCACCGCAGCTGGGAAAGGACCAAGAGCTGAGAGCGCCCTGGCTCCGGAACGGGAGCTGTCCGTGATTTGGACCCGCGTCATTCGACGTCAGTGCCACGCCGTATAATGCCAAGGACAAAAGTTCAGCACTTAAAATCCAGAAAGCTAGACAGGAAGCTCGCCCGCTTTGGGTGGTTTCTCCCTGGTTTTGAACCCTTCCTTGGCCCGTGGCTTCAGAGGGGCACGTGCCCAGGGTGGGGGAAGGTCATCTCCCCCCGCCGCTGCTGGGGTGCTGCCAGCCCGCGGAAGCGGGCAGCGCGCTGCCGCGGGCGCCGGTGGAGCACAGGCGATGGGTTGGAAGCGCAGAACGCGTCGATGCCCGGCAAACCGCTCCCTTTCCTCAAACTCGGCCCATAAAGAGCAACGAGGAAAGCTGCAAGAAGAACAAGCAAGACAGTTATTACTCCAGCTGGTACACCTACAAACCTTATTTCCTCCTTTTCCAGCTCTTCCTTTTGGATGCTTGCACTGGCTCCGTCCTTCTGGCTGAGCTTTGTTTTCTTTGAAACCTTTGTGGGTGCAGCTTTCCAGATGCTTTCACAGTTGATAATTTTCTTAACTAGTCATAAGATACAAATCTGCTGCAAGGCTTCAGCTCGGCGGAGTGACGAGAAGGGGCTTGGAGACGTTTCAGGCTGTCCCTGCCCCTGAGCAGCGAGGGCAGCCGCGGCCCGCGCCGGGAGACCCGGAAAGCCGCGGTATTCCGGAGGTGCTTTGCCCGCCTGCGAATGGGGCAGGGTCCCACCAGAGCTCATCCCCGCTCCCAAAAGCGCCCCTCTGGCTTCAGCAGGGGCCAGACCCGGCTCTCCCTGGGGGAGCGGGTGAGTTTAGCAGCGGCGGCGGAGGGTCCTGCCCCCCTGCCCGGCTGCTCCTGCCCCGCGGGCTCAGCCGCCGGCCAAAACGGGGGGCTGCGTGACCTTCCCTGCCGCAGGAGCCACCGCGCAGCCACACGCAGTTCACCTTCAGGGCTGGCGCACGAAGTGGCAGCCCTGCCAGCCTGGGGAGCGAGATACCATGTTTAGGCATCGAACCAGGGCGCTCACATACCAGCACAGGCCGCTATTTTCGTGGGTGTATGAGGCTGCTCCCTGCTCGCCACCCCGAGGGGACCACGGAGCTGCTGCGAGTGCAGGGGAGCCGCTGCTGGTGGATCAAGCTATGCAAAATGGCTGTGTTTTCTCCCAGCTTAAGGTGCACAGATAGACATTGGCAATGAAGACAGCCCCCTCCGGGCTCAGCCGCGGGGGTCCCGTTCACGTCACCTCAGCAATGTGCGCCTGAAGCTCTTCTGCCCCGACTCAAATCGAAGCCGGTCGCAGCGATCCTGCAGAGACCATGCAGGATGTAACTGAGCCATGCTAAGTACCATAAAAATGGTGATATTATTCTTCATTGTTTGTAGCCTGGAAGCCTGTAGAGGCCTAGCTTGGAGCAGTCCATTTTATTAAGCTCCATCCAAACACAGTGAGATAGTTGTTCTTCCGAAGAATTCGTATTCTCGAAGTGCAAGCCGCCCCGTTTGTGTTCTTGTATCCATGCAACCTTGTTGCTCTTACAACATTACACATTTGTCCTGTGAGATTCCCTCCCTTACAATAAAAACTCATGAGAATGATACACGCGTTTTCAGCTCTGCGCACACCAGAGACTGCAGGATCCAGCAGTACCCGAAGGACAAAGGAGATATGAAGGCTGCTGTAGTGGAATTGCTAATATATTTTGAACTCCAGATGTTTGTAAAGGCTGTGAAGTTTCCTAATTGAATTTCTGACCCTTTTTGTCACAGAAACCCAGTTAATATCGGGGAAGGAGAAGAGCAAACAGAAGGATTAGTTTGCTGTTCTTTTTTTTTTTTTCTTTATTTTTTTTTTAACAGGAGGTCCAGTGTAGAGTTTTGTACATTTTTCTTTCCTTTCTCTTACAAGTAGGAGTGCAGCAGCCTGGTCCTCACGTGGTCCCAGTGGCTGCACGTCGTTCAAGGGACCGTGCGCGGAGTCCCCGGCGCAGTGTCCCTGCAGAGGGCTTCAGGGAGCCAACGCTAAGCGAGTCCCCCAGAGCTGATCCTCCCCGAGCCCCCCGTCCCCTGGAGGCACACTCCTACATAGTGACCCACCAGTGGCGGTGGCCAGACCCGAGCAGGCAACCCACGTCCTGGCATCTGTTCCTCAGCAGAAATTCCCAGGGAATCCAGTGCTTTCCAGCTGCTTATTCTCAATACTTTGTGCTTATGCAACTCCTTACTAAAAGCCGATAAAGGTCCTCTCTAGCCCCAGGCACACCGGTACTCAGAAAGGCAGAGAGGATGTAGTGAAGCTACGTAGAGAACCTGCCAGGTGACTGCGGCCACGTTGTAGATAAGAAGCTGGGAGCAACCATTTCCAAAGCCATTTTTTTTTCCGCCACCCACCACCTCAGGAGAAGTTTGAGCATCGTCCTGCTACGTTCCAGGTCCAACAGCCCTCCGAGAAGCACACAGCGGTCACATCCTTTGGCTGTGTCACAGGTAGCTGTCTTAGCTCAGTCTGTCACCTGCTGGCCACCGCTGCGCGTTCCCTGGGAGCGTGTTGCGCTGCTGGGCTGCAAAAGGGACATGTTCCCACATTTACGCCAAAAGCGAATTTCTTGGTTCTTGCAAAAAGCGAAGTGCAGAACTGTCTTCTCCATCCTATTGACTGTCGCATTTGTTTACCTTTCAGCAGTGCTTTGGGATGCTGGACCCGCCAGTCCGGATACAGAGTCCTGCTTTCTTGGGAACCAGTGAGAAATACAATGTTAAGCCAGAGCACGAGCAATGGCCCTTTAAGCATTGTCTGTTTAACTGTAGCACAATCTCTCCTGCACTCGAGTGCTTTCCATAAACAGCAAGTCATCCTGGAAGGGGAGGGAGAGGATGATAAATAATCCTGTTATTCACGCGACTGCGTTCTTTCATGAAACTGGGAAAAGGCAAAATAAAGTGGCGACTGCGAGACAGAACGAAATGCAAGGCAGTGGGTTGTGTTGCTGCGGTTATTTTGGGCTAGAACATCTGAAATGAGAAAGGTGAGCGGAAAAGGTTGAAAATGCCAAGAAGAGAGCCAAGAGACAGGGCATAAAAGAGCAGCTCTCTCTGCATCCCTGCTTTGTGTCTCGGCTGAGCGCTAAGGCTGGCCGGAGCGCTGGCTGCCCGCCGCCTCCCCCGCTGTGGCTACCTGTGCCTTTCTCCCCCACGTGCTCCCTGCCGAGAGGTGCCAGTGGGAGATGCCGGAGCGGCAGCGCAGACGGCTGAGCAAGGAGAGGGGCAGAAGTGGGCAAACCCTGGGAAAAAAAAATCCCATGGAGCAATGGGGAACCAGAGAAGAAACCCGTTTGCTGAGGATCCTAGCAAATGAGCTCTAGTTAGTTTGGCTGGGACAGCCCATGGCGTTCCCTCCATCGCGCTTTGCCCCTGTGCCAGAGGTGCCTCCCGCTGCACGGCAGAGGCGTCGGAGCCCACGCTCCAGTTCTCCATCTGCCCTCTGCGTGCGTCCCCCGGGCCCTGCGCCGGGAGAGCTGGAGCCCAGGCATCCCTCCCATCCGGCCGCCTCTGCGCTGCGCTGCAGAGAGCCGGGACAGGCAGCGGCGGGGTCACATCTGAACCCAGCGCCGCTGTGCGCCCTCCGCATGTGTGTCAGAGCCGCCCGTCCCTGGGACGCTCCCGGGAGCAGCCTGGCCCCGTACTGCAGCCAAATTGCCCAGTGCCAGCCCAGTCTTCAGTTTGCAGGAGCACCTTAGGTCGGGAGAGGGTGTCAGCCCCTGCAAGACTTCGGTGACGAGACACATCCCGCTCAGCGGTGTGGCGCTGGGGATTAGGACAAGGCGGGCCAAATGCTTATAATCTTCCAAAAGTGCTTCTTCCCTGTGTAACTTCACGGCATCACTGCAATTCCTTCAGGCTTGTAAAAGCTTAAGCCATTGTAAACAAGGCAGCCTTGGAGCCTAGGTATTGTAGAGAGAGAATTCCTCTCCATGTCCTGCATATTTTAGATGGGGGAAAAAAAAAAAAAACAAGAAGAACATTTAAGACGTCAGCTTCTCCGCTAGCGTAAAAGGGACCAGCTCCATTTCGCCTCGGTCCGGCGCCTCTGTTACACCGTCACTGTGCGAAGCTCCCGTGAAGGCAAATGGGAATTACACACGGTGTGAGGAGAAAGCAACAGATACCTTTGTAAATACTGCACAATCACATGAGCCACATGTATCTTTCCTGCGACACCCTGCCAAACTAGCAGGTGTTTTTTACATCAGGCCTTATATTAACACACTCCTACGTATGCCTGGCTGCATCTGCTGCATTAACGATCGCTCGGTGCATAATGGCTGGGTTAGTTTGTGAAGTTAAATACCGTGGGCAACAGCCCAGCCTCAGTGCGTACAAACGTTAAACTGCTTCTGTTTGTACCACAGGCTTTATTACTCCTGTTCCTCCACCATGACTTTTTCTCACTTTGCTCTTCTCCCTGCACTTTTTCCTTGTTCCTGCCCATCCTTTCCCCAGTTTGTGGTTTCCAGATCGCCTCCATCTCTTTGTTTTCTCCATCTTTTGCCATAGCTTTCCTGTCTCGTTTCAGTTTCTGTGGATGCCAGAGAAGATGAAAGCTGCAGCCAGCCAGCCCCAGCTGCTCCAGCACACCCCGGCAGCCCCGGAGCGGCGGGATGCTCCTCCAGCCGGTGCCTGCCCGGAGTCCAGGGGCAGTGCTAGGGGCTGCTGGCTGGGGACACCACCATTTCAGCGCCGGATGTTCTTCGTGGCTGCTGTGGGAGCGAAAAAGGCCAGATCAGGGACTGATGCTGTTTGAGCGCCTGGTCCACTGCGACTCCGAATGCAGCCAAGCGGCATAACCGGTGGATCTGTGTCCGAGTCCAAAGCCTCTGGGGAAAACATCTGCCCTTAGCAACACCCCGTGTAAAATCCTGCTTTACAGCAGTTAGTGGCCGAAGTCTTTGGGGATTAGTCTTCTATTGTAATTATTGATGACTTTTGATATGATATGACTTTCGGTATGATATTCCTATAAAATATTCTGTGGCCAGGCAAGAAAGCCATCCAGAAAAAAGGAAGGGCCGAATCTGAAGCCCTTCATGGACTTCTACCAAAAAAACCCAGCTGTCTTTGCAGCGCTGATGCTGAAGTTAGGGAGAAATTCCCAAGGGCATCAGAAAGGTGTGCACATTCAGCTCCCACTGAAATGGGAGTTGGGGGCATTACTTAATGAGAAGGATTTGAAAAACACTCTTCTCTCCTCCTTTGTTTAAAATTAAGATGCCGAATTCAAACATCCATGCTAGCATGGTGTCCCGTTTCCATTGCTCACGCTTTTAGTCTTTTGGCTGTTGTCATGGTCCTTCGTGGAGGTCTCACCTTTGGTCCCAGGCTCGCTTGGCCTAAGATTTCGTTTTTTGCAGTACTTCCACAGCGCCTGCACATACACAAAGCACAACAGCTGGTGGATCTCTTATTCATGGCTTAATCACTTCCCTCCGGAGGTGTGCGCTGTGATGTGTGGTCTTACTCAACCCTGGCTTTCTGAGAGATGGAGAGGCAGGGTCAAGCACAGCCCAGATTCAGCCCAGCTCTTAAGAGCATGACTAACCCAGAGCGTGGACGTTCTCCTGACATCATTAGGAAGGACCTGCTTCTTTTCCTGGCGTTAAGCAAGCATTTAGGCTTTTGGAGTTTGCCTTACCACACCCTTCCCATCTCATCCTCATCTCAGCATCACATTGCCAGCTGCCCACTGGGTTTCCACACATCTCCGCTGACTTGCCCCGGGCCGGCCATCTGACCTCATAACCACATCTCCTCTGGTGGTTCACCATGTGCCCCTGGTCCCACCCTCCGTACGGGTGTGCTGTATCACTGCCACTTTCCCATCCATCTGGAATTTCCCCTCAAGCCCCTGAGCCACCTACTCCCATAGATGTCATCAGAAACCTTTCGCTGGGAGGGACTTTCTGCCTTGCGTCTTGTGTTTCCTTGCTTCATGGGTGCGCAATCCAAACTGGCCGTCGATTTAATTCGAAACGCCGTTACACCAGAGCAGGGCCTCAGCATTCGCAGCACTTGGGACAGATAAAACAGTGATAGGGAGCCAGATGGCTCAAGAGACTGGGAATCAGCGATGGAGGCTTTAACGTCTACATCACTGCTTCAAAATGCAGCTCTGATCCACAGCGAACTTCATGGTCTCAGTCCAATTTCTAGTGTACGTATGGTCACGCCAGAAAAACTTCCCCCATAAAACACCACCTGCTTTGGCTGGGAGGCCTGCAGAGGTGTGCGGTGGTCTCCTCAAACCAGGGTGAAACGTCACCTGCTGCCCACGGGGAACATGGTCACGGCGGCTCTAGCAGTACTCATGCGTGGCTGGCGGCCAGGGAAGTGCCGATTGCAGCGCTGCCCACCTGGCTGGCTTCCGCAGGAAAGACATTTCCTTCTCTCCCAAATTATCTGTCGAGCCATTTTTAAAATAGCTTTGTTGCTAAGTCTCACGAAGACTGTAACTCTGCAGCCGCCGAGGTCTGACTTTGATCCCACGTGTACCTAATGAAGGACTCCTCGGAAGGGACGGACACTTCGCCGAAGTATCGGTAGAAAGAGCCAGAAGCGAGGAAGAAGTTTGTGTCTGGGGTGTCCTTAGGATAAAAACAGTGTGAGAACAGGATCGGGCCATGCACACAGGAGCCAAGGGCCAAACTAAACCAAGCTACAATTTCTTGTGGCACGGCCTTCCTTCCTGATGGTGGCTATTTTCTAACCCAGCTGTGCATGAATTGGAAAGGAGCAGGTGCCAGAGGAGGGGTGACTCAGTGGCACTAAGGTCATCACACACGGAGCGGGAGAAGAGCCATCCGGCCTCCAGGGTTTCCTTTACTGAAGCTGTAACACTCTGACAGGGCATCAGCCCCTTCACTGGTGGAGCCTTTGCTGTACGTGAAAGCAGCAGAGCAGACGACTGCTTTTCCTTGCCAGGCTCCTTGGCTGGAACGTCGTCCCTCCTCAGCCCGTGTTCACCCCGCTGCCCTCTCCCGGGTCCCCCTTGCCCCCGCTGGAGCGCTGCCCAGAGACTCCCGCCCCGGCTCGAGGGCCAGGACGAAACGGCGGAGGCAGACTGGGATTTTAGGTCTCTGCCCCGTCTCGCCTCCCCGTGCGGGTCCATCTCACGCCTTCATCCCTGCGTCCCCCGGAGCTCCTGGCTGCCCGACGCAAGCGGCCAGCCAGCGCCTGCCCCCTTGTCACCGGTCCCACGCCGCACGTCCACGGCCCCGCGGCGGCTCCGGGGATCTGCTTTGTACCATCGGCGATTGTTTGGTTTATATTCGCGTATCGGGCTGTGACCCTGAACTGGCTTCTCCCTTTAAATTCCTTCCACTTGGCTCTGCCCACACTGTCCACAAAGCCGCTCAAAGAAATGCAGCTTGGAAAAAAAAAAAAAAAATCTAAGGAGAAGAAAAACCCCTTCACAACAAAATGTCCTTCTCTCTCCCGGCAGCGCCGCTTGGGTGCGGTTTTCCCAACACTCCCCCGCAGCGGAGGCGCGGAGTCGGGTCGGCAGGGCACGGCGGGCGACGGGGTCGCCCCACGGCTGGGCACAGAGCACCCACCGGCTGTGCCCACCCGCGGGGCTCGTCCCGGCCCACCCTGGGGGTGCCCACCCGGGGCCATCACACCGCTCCAAAAATGAGCTTTCACCCAGCTTTCAGCCCGAGACCCACGTCGCCTTGGCAGCATCTGCCGTTAGGCAGCGCTGCGGCGTGCGCCGAGCCCGCGCGGCGTGGGGCGACCCACAGGTCTTCTCCTGGGCGGTGGGCAGCCCCAGAAAGCCCCTCGCAGGCGCAGTGGGTCCCTGCAGCGCAGATCCACGGGGCGGCCCCGCGGAGTGGCAGCTCCACACATGTGCTGGTGGGCGGGCAGCTTCGCGTTTGCCCTCATGATTTCACGCCAAAAACATTTGCAAGTTCAGCTGGTTGCCTGACTTCCCTCGGCGCCTTCTCCCTGGCGCAGCGGCTCCCCGCGTCTCAGGACGGCGCCCCGCGTCCCCCCCAGCGGGCCACGGGCTCTCGCGCTTGGGTTTCCCCTTGCACCCCTACAGCCTCCTCGCTCCCTGGTCCTGCCCCAAGGTCTTAAAGCTTTTCTTAAAGGCTTGCAGCGAGATCAAAATAAATTATGTCACACGCATCGCTGTTATGAAGCCTCCCCTTTCGCCTCTATTTTCGGCGGCTATTTTGGGATGATTAATAATTTACAGCAAGGCTTGGCACAGCAATGGTTAAAGGGGCAAAGCCGATCTGACGCAGGAGCCTTCTGGACAGAAGCAGTTTTATAAAGTCTTATAAGTGCTATTTTCTCTTTAGGAAAGGAGTGATTTTTTTTTTTTTTTTTTTTAAGTGTTGTGAGAACAGGAATGTTTCTTTTTTAGCCAATTCCACATACTTTTTGTTATAGGAGAAGATGTGGTCTGAGGGTTTTAGCAGAGGCTAAAACAGGGGAGAACTGGATCTATTCTGGTGGCGTATCAAGTGAATAGGAAATAATCGAAAACGCTGCATTAAAAGCTGAGTGTAGCGGCAGCTCCGGGCGAGCCCTGTTCGGCACAGCCCCCCCCTACCTGCGCGGCACCCAGCAGAGCGCCCCGCTGGGTGCAAACGGGCCGACTTGATCCATTTCCACCCTTTGGCCAAAACACATTCCCTCCGTCGTGCCCTCCTGGGAGCGGAGGTTTGGTGCGGAAGTGTTTTTCTGCTGGCGAAAGGAAGCACTTTGGCTCCCAGCGGCCGTGGCGAGGCTGTTTTCGGGAGCGCATGTTGGCAGCCGGGCAGGCGGGTCGCGCCGAGAGCTCTCACACGCGCCGGTTCAGGGGCAGCACGTGGCTGTGCTCGGGCTGACGCCCCCGCCTGACGCTCGGCCCCCTGCGACGGCAGCCTCCGCTTCCCACCTGGGCTGGAATCAGAGCTCAGGGCCGTCCACGCCATCACAGCACCGTCTCCATCACGCCCTGCTCCCTGGAAAGGCGGCGGTGGTTTTTTTGGGACGCCACGATTCGGACACATCCCCTGCTAAGGACACGCACCCGTCCTGCTGCTCCGGGCACACATCCGGGTCTGCTGACAACCTCGCCGGAATGACGGCTGAGACATGAAACGGGTTAAAAACCAGAGGCCATGATTTTTTTCAGGTTAATCTGCTAATGCCAAAAGGTCATCTTTGGCAGCAACATAAGGAGAGATCTCATCAGTTTATATTTCTGCTTTTCTTCCCTTTAACAATCTAATTTTGTACACCACTGTGTGGAATCCAGTTACAGATAATCCCCCCCCGCCCCAGTTAGCACCACCCCAGTAGCACCCTGCGGAAATCCGTGTGCTGCCTGTGGCAGCTGGGAGCGCCGGGCTGGTCTAGAGACCCTCCGGAGGGGCTGCAGGGGGTCACGGGTGGCCCGCGGTGACAAGAGGGGCTGCTGGGGACCTGTGCAGGGCTCTCCATGGGCACGTTTGAAGAAAATGACCTTGCACTTTTGCATCTCGCTTTGGTGCGGGGGACAGTTGGTAGCTGCTGGAAAATGAAATATTTTGGTTGTCGCAGAGAAGCTCACAGTTTTCCCTGAAAACTTTCACACCAAATGGAAATTTCCTGACAAACTCCTTTTGAGCGACCTTTTGTACTGCAGAACAAACCGTGATGAACATTTTTTTTCTACTGGGTTTTTCTTCTGACATTATGAATCCTGATGGGAGATGAGCTTACATGGCTCCTTATCAGGGTATGTGGCATCTGAACCTGCGCAGGGTGTTAAAAACAACCACCTGATGCCAATCAGCGATCCGAGATGCCACTAGAGCCAAAAAGCCAGAGCCTTGGGCTAAAGCCCATGCCGGTGGGACTCCTGGCTACAGGGGAAGTTGCCCCAAGGCTGAATTTGCCTCGAGAGAGTCAAGCAGGGGAGCGGATTAACGTCTAAGAAACTCAGAGCCAATGAATTATGGGAATTAATTGGTAAAATCCACCACAAAATCATGAGTCCGGTGCGGAGGAAACAGGCTGCATTTCTGAAGGGCTAAGAACGGCCCCGTTGCTGGGTTTATGGGGCCAAGGTGATGAGAGAGAGGGCAGATAATAACCTCTCGAATCCCCAAGGCAGACCAAATATGCTTTGCCATCGTCCGCTCGCTTCCCAGTGCGTGTGTGCCGCCTTCGGAAAACAAGGCCCCGTCTGTCCCTGCTGAAACAGAAGCAACAAAATAACACCGCTTTTAGGGAAATGCCAAACCAGAGGGGAAAAAAAAAAAAAAAAAGATAATCGCAACATTCAGGCTGGGGGATAAAGGCAATAAATCTTGAAAGCGCGCTGCCTTATCTCGGGCAGGAGCTGCTGGCTCTCCTCCTTGGGCAGCGTCTCGCCAGCCTGGGGAGTTTTCCCTGGATGCCCGTTATCTGGAGCACCGGGCTCCCGCCAAGGCCACCGGCCCGCGATGGAAACGGGATGTTGCGTGGGAATAGATCCGTGTCCCTCCCGCCGCAGATGGTTTCTCTCCCCATCAGAGATGCCCCGCGTGGGGGAACAGCTGCCGGTGACACGGGGTTTGTGAACCGGCCCGGCAGGCACACGGCCATCAAACGGCCACCAGGACTAGCAGCCTCCTACACCCCTGCGAGGGCTGATTTTAACATGAATAAACTCTGAGAAAGCGGTCAAGGAACCCCCATGATTTGGCTCCAAATTCGATGTAACGGAAGACACAAACTTTCCTTCTGGTTTTATGTGTAGCTGAAACACAAGCAACAGAGGGGGGGAAAAAACCTGCAAACAAAAATAGTATCCTTGAGTCTTCTGCTTATTACATGGCAACAAAGGTATGTGATGCTGCAAAGCTCTTGGCTCGCGGCCTCGCCCTGCTCTCACACAAGTCCTGGAGGAGTTGCGCAAATCCAGGGGGAATCCATGTGTTCTGATGATGTCCCAGCTGCCCACCTTTCCAGCCCTCGTGGCGGGGGTCGGCAGAGACGTCCTGCAAGGGATGATGGTCACCACTTCGTCCTGCCCAGCATTGCACCCCGCGGCTTCGGTCACCCAGTTTCCCGCTGCGGTGCTACGCGTCGCCTGTGGGTGATTCTTCAGCGGCTGCGGGGAGGCTCAGCCTCGACCAAAGAGGGACCTGTGGGACCTGGGCTCCAGGGAGCACGGCAAAGCTGGAGGGCTGCAATCCTCCTCTGAAGAGCAGCTCCCCTCTGCCCTTTTGCTTGGTTTGGTGTTCTTCAGACGGAGACAGAATTTCAAAATGCTTGACTATAGGGGAAAAACCAAGGAGAAAAGTGCTGCTTCTCCCCCCACTTCTTTCCCCATCCGCTCAGGGGCTTGATCCTGCCAGCGCCACCGGCACCAAAGTGCATCCAATGGGGAAGGTGCTTTCCCAGGCAGCCCCAAGGGGGTCAGCAATCCCGGAGCAGTCGGCTCCTCTCCGGGCTTTGTGCTCGCAGCAGCCAGAGCCTCTCCAGGGAGACCTGCTTTTTCCGAGGTGCCAGCACAGCTCCTTACACGGAGCGTGCCGGTCTGAGGTCTCGAGGCACCGCTGTAAGATCCCAGCTTACTATGGAAATGTTGATCCTGTAAGAATCACCTCTCTTCTGCGAAGCGCAGCCCTTTCTCTCTCTCTGCTGCAGTGATTTTTCTGCAATTATAACTTACCACGGAGCAGCTTAAACTGCAGGCGCTAACACAGCCTCTACCTTCGGGTGGACAGTGCGTATCAGATGGCACCCGGATGGTTTCAGCGTGAATCACTCGCTGCCGCTGTAACCGACATTCCCATAGCCTAAATCTATCAAAAAGAACATAAACCACATCAGAAGCCAGTTCTCAGATACTCATTTGCTAAGACTTTAGAAATCTCTTATATTAAACAGATCATCTCTTTATAGGAGTGTGAAGCTGCCCTGATTACACAGAGGGTGGAAAGGGACGATCTTCCATCTGGGAAGGCTGTTTAACTTTTTCTGGCTTCCTAAAAAGCCATTGTCTTGTAAACTGAGCATTCCTCTGCTAGCCTGGTAGACACAACATTCCCCATATCCCAACCAAACGCCCTGCAAGGTCGGCTTTGCTCCCTGTGGAGCAGCGGTACCCGAGGGGATCAGAGGTGCGGGTGGGCTGGTGCTGCTGCCCCCAAAACACCCCATTCGGAGCACGACGCGCTGCCGAACGCGGTCCTGCACTGGCCCGTGCCGGTCCCTCCGCAGCCACCTCTGGCCTGCTGGTTTTTGGAAGGATGCTCTTTGCTCCAAGCACCTACCGCGCATCAACCCCCTTCTCCCTCCGCTGGCCGGTGCCCCCCTACACCGTCCCCGTGTGGGGACTGTGCCGAGATGCAGCTCCGGGCGATGGGACATGGCAAGAGATGTCTGTCTTCAACCTCTTCATCCCCTCTTCCGCCGAGCTGTGTGATGCCAACAGCAATTCCCTACCCTCACCTCCCCAGGGACATTTTAAATTCGGGAGTCAAACCCAGGAGCTTTCACAGGGCGAGTCACGGGGCTTGCAGGGATCTCCCCAGGGCCAGCAGCAGCCTCTGGAGCTCTGATCTGCAGCTCTTGGCTTTCTCCGTGTGGCTGGAGTTACGACGAAAACCCCAGATCTTCAGGAAGATGAAGCGCTTCGTCACAAAGGCTGCCCCGTCCCCCACCAGCCACCGGGGCAGGCAGCAGGGCCAGGGTCACCCTCCCTGACCAGCAGAGGAGGGTGACACCGCGGGGCACGGAACAACGTCCGTCCAACACCCTTCACTTGCAAACCACCCGCAGGTCGTTCTGCAGCTGCAGAACCAACCACGAGCAGCAGCAGCAGCGAGGTGTCAGCTGCTACGTCACATCTTGCAGGGAGGATTTTACTTCCACGCGGTGATAATCCCAGGTGGTTTTATTCTGCACCAGTAGCTTTTATTCTTCGTTTCCTTCGTCTGTCAGCAACAGCGTATTCCGGTCCTGTTTGTGTACATGCTCTGGTACATGCTGTTGGGCAACTGATGGGCCTTAAATTCACACTTTGTTGAAGGTATATTTCTGTCAAAAGGTTTTACATTACTGAAGGTAGCAAGTCACAAAATAAAACCATTGTTACAAATATCATTTGAAGTTAATCTTCGTATAATCCACAGTAAATATTTATACGCAATACAAAAGTGGCTGGATTTGTTTACAGTTCGAAATTGTTGGAGCGAGAATTCCATACAGATTAGTCAGCTAATCTGCTGTAATCTGCTTAAAAAGCAACAGAAATGGGTTTTCTTTCACTGAATCATGTCAGCCCTACGTGCGCAGTGACTTCAGATGGGGAACGGATTCAGGCACAAAAGGGCATTTACCTTGTGGGCACCGGGAGCATTGCTCGCATTGCAGGAGAGCCATAAATTTCCTCTTTGCCTTCAAGAATGGGACAGCTGCAGCGGCGGCGTTTAAAACAAGATGGGTGTCAGGCTCTTCTATCCCATTTCCTCGCTGCAGCGTTTGAATTACATCGCCTGGGGATAAACTGATCTTTGATGAGGCACCTGCAAGGTGCTTGCACAGAAGTCGTCCTTTCTGAATTTATTCTGCTTTATTTCACTCCCTCCTAAGGAGGGTCCACATGAGGTGCCTCTATGCTGGCATGCTCCGGAGTTAATAAGGAAAGCATCCTCCTGGTTTTCTTGATATTTTAAAGTTTTCATGGAATTATATAGAATCGGAGAATGCTTAGAGGTGGAAGGGACCTTAAAGACCACCTGATTGTGGGAGAAATGGGAAAATTAGCCTGTATTCTTTACTCACCACTCAGCTTTGCTCACAAGGGAATTGCAGCTCAAGGTGGAAGAAGATTTTAGATACTTCACAGAAGGTCTCTGGCTGACCTGGGCTCGCGTGGGACCCGTGTGTCACCTCCGTGCAGGGGCTGCGAGGCTCAGGCTTGGAGCTCCGATAGCCCGAGGAGCTCGGGACAGAGGGTGGGCAGCAGGTCCCTCACCCAGCCCAGCAGCGAGCCTGGCTGCGGGGTCTGTTTCTCACGGGGTTGAGGCAGCACGAATGGTGGTGACATCCTGCTTCGTGGCTGCTCACAAGGCACCGACATCCAGAGGGTGCAGAGGGATCCCTCCGGGCCCCCAGCACGGGGACGCTCAGGCAGAGGTGGCCTCGCTGAGACAAGGCGCTGGCCGCAGCGTGGCACAGGGTGAGCCCCGAGCCCTCTGCTCCCCCTCTGGCCGGGATCCAGGCGGGAATCAGCCCTGCCACAGGAGAACCAGGCTGCAATGAGCCTCCCTGGGGGCACCAGCCCTCTTTATTTCCCACTGACCCGCCCCACCTGGGACCCACCAGGTGCTCGTCAGCAGAGCCCACGGCCAGGGAGGAGGGGACTGTCCTCATCTCCTGCTTCTGGAGGAGGGGATTGCCCTCATCTCCTGCTCCTCACCAGTGTCATTCCCCACATCCCACACAGCCGCAGCCGGGCGGGCTGGGTACCCCCTGCTCCTCCGCCCGGCTCAGAGCCAGAGCTGCAGCCCAGCTCCGCTCCTGGGGGTTGAGGCCAGGAACCTCCACCGGGAAACCCAGGGAAGGAAAAACACTTCTTGCCTCATCCCGTGAACAGCAGCGCCCGCAGGACTGCGGATCCCGCCTGGGAAGGGATCCGGCCCATCACCTGTGCTGCCCTCTGGCAAATGCATCGGCTCTCCGAGCCGGGGCACTCACTTTTTTTTCCCTTTCAAATATCCCCAGTGCCGGTCGATTATTCCAGCGTGGGTCCCTCTGAATAATACATTCATCCGCAGTCCTTCCCCCACCCCGTCCGCAGCGAGGCCTTCGTTAGTTGAATACAGTGGCTCGGCTCCAGCACGCACAGCTGCCGTCACTGCTGCAATTCTTTTGCCTTGAGAAAAAGCATATACAATTTAATATGCTCCTGGCACAACAGCTTTGCTGTAGCAGAGGAGGCGGGTTTGTTTATGGCTATTTTGATAGGGCAGCTTTCATCCGGACACAGGTTCTGCCGCATCTCCCCGCTCCCACAAGGGTGCCTTTGTTGGGCTGGTTCTCGTGTTCCTGGGGAACCTCCGGCCGTTTCGGTGCCTTCTCCTGCCCCCTGCAAATACAAGTTTAAAAAGCCCTCCTTGGCTAATCCTGTCTTTCTCCAAAAGCTAAATCCCAGGCCAGAAATGCGTGGCACCAGGCGAGGGTGTGATGCGTTACTGGACGCGTGTCAAGGAGATGAACTATCCTGCCATCTCACGGGAACCGGCCCACGGGAATGCCTGCTGGATGCACCTCAGCATCCCTGTCCGCGGGAGCGGAGCTGGTCACGCTGCCGGTGGCCGTTAGCAGCCAGGCAGACTTGCAGGCTCGCCAGACCAGCGGCACCTCTATTGCTTTCCCAGGCACCTTCGGCCTCGCCAAGAGCTGCAGGAGCCGTGCGCGGGGGCACGACTCTTCCTCCTGGCTGCAGGACCGAGACCGGGGCTTCTCCATCTCTGCAGGAGCCGGCGCCAAGAGGTGCAGGGTCTCCTCGGGCAGCGATTCCCGCAGTCACCGTTGTGCCAGTTAAACCATGGCCAGGGATGCATCTCCCCGCTTGGCGCGTCTGCGGCACGCTGGCTCCCCGGGCAGCGCAGGGTGGGGGGAGATGCATCTCCGGGCTGGAAACTCTCAGTGCAATAACCCGGAGTCTGCAGCCGCAGCCAGCTACTCCTGCTGGCAAAGGGCTTGGGCTGCCCCTGGATGAGGAGGAGAAATAATCTCTTGTATTTTTCAGCTGCAAAGTCTGTTCCCTCTCGCTGCCGTAGTGGAAATAAATGGTGGGAGGGTTTAGCCAGCACTAATTCATCGCCACGTTCGGTGAGAAGTCGCTGCCGCTTTGTGCTTGGCCCACAAATACAACCGAGAAAATGAAACCGGCTAGAAATGCGACTCATCATCCCGTCGTCGTAAACACATGGTAACGAAACAGAGTCACTCTGTAGCGCGTATAAATTCCACACATGTGGAGGAATGCAAAGCAGCCATTGTACCCCCACTTTGCAGATCCATTTCACTGTTTTCCCAGTTTATCTGGAAAATACATACTGCATGGTACTGTACGGCGTATTTCACTGCTATGCACCATGATGTCTTCTACTGGAACAATTGCCATGCTTGTAGTCTAAGGGCAATACAAAAGTGCTTTCAAATAATAACAATACATTTTCTGTATAAAGAGGATAGGGAGTAGCCACTTCCCAGAAAGGCTTGATTTCCCTAGAGCCAGCAGTATGAACATCCAGAGGGCCAGGAACTGCAGGCGGTGGTGAGAAAAGCCCTACCTCAGCGCCCGTCTATACGTCCTGTCTCCAACGGCCAGTTCTTGCAAAGAGCGGCGCCTGCGAGCACCCACCAAGGCCAAGGTGAACGCACCCGGCGCATCCTGGCGGAACGAGGCTCCTTTTATCCCACCAGGGCTTAGGCCAGGGGCATTTTTTTGGCAAATCATCTCTTTTGGCTCCAACCCGGAGCCGTGAGTGGAGAGTAGCCGTGTTCTCGCAGCCCAGCTACCAGCGATCACGCAGCAGCGCAGCATCTGCCAATTCATTCAGCGCTGCTGGCCCCTGCAGCAACATGGCACGCCGCTGTTCCATGTTTGGAGACAGTTTATACTGGAATAGGAGCGGTCTTCTTGGGGAAAATGATTATTTTTTTCCTCCATGAGAGCTCAAGACCTTTTTAAAGAGAACTCTGCACACTTAAACTTGCCCAGGCACCAGAGGATGGGACGTGTGCCGCAGCTTGCCCGGGCAGCAGAGGGCCCCTGTGTTGCTTTTGCAGAGAGCACCACAAAAACAGAGATTAAAACACTCAGAGGCCAAAAGTTGCCCACGCGCGCCGGAGCCGGGACTCGGAGGATGCCCACGGAGACGCTCGGGCTTTGCTTTCCTTTCCCAGGCAAAAGTGCAGTCACTTCTCTAAAAGCTGAATCCAGATTTTCAGCCAGCAGAAGAATCACTCCGGTATTGGAGCCTGATCAAGCCCAAAAAACATCCTCAGCCTTGGCACAAATGCCAGATGGCTGCAGATGCCGGCTCCTCTGGCCGGGCAGCTCTCTGAGAGGAAAGGCCAGTGCGTTGTGCGAGTGCCGCGTCCCCGCGGAACCTCTGCCGAGAGCAGGAGCCATAGAGAAACCCAAGGAGGAGGAGGAGGAGCGTCGGCGCCAATGCATTCCCGTAACATCGGCTATGCATGCGCTCATATCCAAGTATGTTCTCCTGCTCCAGAGGGAAGTGGGACCTACAGAAGCGGCTCTGGCTTTGGAAACGCTCTGACGAGTTTCTGAGCAGTCGTGTGCATTTGAAGGCGGCGAAAACGAGCTCCAGTCGGAGTTGCCAAATCATTAGAAACTAATTAAAACACCATGCCTGGGAGAGTAAGAGTGCACGCTTGGGTCTCTAAATGATGAGCTGGTCTTTGAAACTCCAAGCGTGAGTGTTTAAACTGGTCAGTGCTCGCTGGGTCAGCGGTGCAGCACCACCTGCTCTGCCCTGCGCTGCCAACGCCGTCCACCTGGAGCCCATGGAGTCCCTGGGGACGCTCCTGCAGGTGCTCATCCACGTGGCGCTGCCCGGAACAGCAGGCAGGAGGACCCCTGCCTCTCTTTAACGAGATCTTCGTGGTTTTGCCTCTGTGGAAGACAATATTCTCTCTCTCGGCTGCGACACAGAAATGTGCGCGGGGGCCAAACGTGACCTCGCCTATGAACAGGGCAGCGAAAGGATTTATGCGCCATTTACGTCTCAGAGCGGAATGCGACGCACGCACCTCCTGCGACCTTCCCAGCGGAAGAAACGTCGCCCCTCGCACGGTGACTCCGCTTCCAAAGACCACGTACTGCCATGAGAAAACCAAACCAGCAGCCAAAACCAAACTGGCATGCACTGGGATTACTGGGCTCTCTGCGGCAGCTCGTTGCCCACCACCACCTGAGCAGGTGATGCGGCGCCAGGCTCCGCTCGGAGTCCTCCACTGAGGAGCAAGGATTCACAGGGTTCCAATGACCCCACAGCTTCGGGCCCCCATGGCCATGAAGCTGCAGGAACGCTCGGGAATGCTTACAGGGATCTGATACGCATGCGAAAGCCTGGTCAGCCACATGGGCCTCCGAAAAAACCTGGAGGTACAATTAGCTTCTATTAAAAAAAAAAGTGTTTTCTTTTGTCTTGGGGAGTCCTGAAATGGCTGCAAGACAATTAAAACCACCCGAAAAAGAATGACAATGAGGAGTGGTGAGATGCTCTTTTCTGGGGAGCGTGGGCTGGTAACGTCCTTCTGGAAGAAGCTCAGAGAGAGTGGTCACTTTTGATTACTACATAACGTGAGTAATTCTCTGGAAAGACGAGTCCTTCCCGCCTGAATCATAGCAAAGGGGGAAAAATAACACACTCCAAAAATGGAAAGCTGGACAGCCCTTGGATGCCGGGAGCCGCCCAAGATTCCTGTGCGGGAGCCACCACGGAGAAGCTGCACGGAGTGAGTCCACCAGCGCCGCGCGCTGCGCCGGCGCCACGGCTCCAGCACCGGAGCCAAGCTTGGACCACCACACACCTGCTTGGGTGGCCACCCAGGGCCGGGGCGGGTACGGCAGGCAGCGGGCGCTCACCCGTGCCCGACGCCTCTTCCTCACCCGGAAGCCATCCCCTGCCCTGCTTCAGCACGGCACCCACCTGCTGCACGAGGTGCCGGCGGCCCCCGGAGGCTCTGCCGTCTCTCGGGTTGTCCTCGGCGCGGCCCTTGGCCAGCCCACCGCGTGCGCACCCGCCACGGCAGCAGCACACACACCCCCGGTGCCAAAACGGGCTTCGTGCTTCAGCCCCGGGGCAGCCGCGCGCGGCCAGAAGCCGAGAGGAAGGGTTGGGTCGGACGCCCGGGGTGGTCGGGGCCACGGGCTTTGTCTGCGGTTCTGGGGCCAAAAGGAGCAGCACTGGCACGTGAGAAGGAGCCCGCCTCTGCCCAGGTCTCCCCGCGGGCAGCTCACGAGCCACCAGCCGTCCTGGGGCTTTCGAAGCCCATCGCAGCGTCCCTCGGGCCAGCGAGGCAGCTCCAGGCTCCACGCGCCACCTCTGCTCACGCGCCCGGAAACCGGCACCTGCCCGGCAGCGCGAGGGCCGGGACAGAGACACTCCGAAGCCCCACTTCTCCGTGTCGACATACAGGGTCACACTGAAGCAGAAGAAATTGTTTTCCTCGTGCTAATCCTTCAGAAAACCAGTTTGGTTTCCATGACTATATATAGCACTGGGATTCACGGTCTATTTTTTGTCCCTTTGCATCTGATTATTTTCAGTAGAGTTCAAACTTTTTATGATACGCAGATTTTAACTAGCACATGACTTGTATTCATCCAGACTTCCTTTATTAATAAACCCACAGTGGCCACATATAATGTAGAAGAATTTTATTCATACCGTAATCGTGTCCCATCATCCACTGCAAGTATTACAATTATCTTTAAAATGTCATTGAACATCACTGTGTTCCACTTAAAGCACAGGAATCCCGGTGTTAAATGGTTACACGTCTCTTGAGATTGCTCGTAACACAACCATAATTCAAATGTATTTTCCATGAGCTGTAAAGGTTTAAAGCAAAGAATCTCTGGGGGGGGTGTGTGCTCGAGTAGCTTCTAAACAGTGAGGCTAATATGGGTGTTTAACAAGAAATGTATATCTTGCATATTATGCGAAACACTCACAATTTTTTACCAATACAACAGAAATACAATAGGTAAAAGAACATACATGAGTGACCGGTAACCTTTAAAAATTATTTTAAAAAAAAAAATTTGCACGAGAGAATACAAAAACAGTGAAGCAAATCAAAAGTTTTGCAAATGCACGTAGAGTTATCTCTATAGGACGAGGGTCTGCCTATATAAACGTACGGGATAAAAACCGCGAGGTTGAAAAATGTGAATGGTCGTATTGAATAACACGTGCAGGAAGCATGACATAATCCTAATAAATAGTAGCAACGAATACACACGCTGAGAGGAGCACTGAAAATGCGCTGAAATAAATGAAGCACCTTGAAGGGCTGAGAGAAGCCTGAAGAGGAGCAGCAGCCAGCTCCGCACAAACCACCGTGGGCAGCCACCGGAATACCGGGCCCTCGTGGCGGGAGTCGACAGGGAATTCCCCGGTGGGTTCTTGTTGACTCCAAAGAGGAAAGCGCGTTGCCTGTCAGCGGGAGTCACTGCCCCAGGTTCTTCACTCACACCTCTGGTTTCAAAAGGGAGACTGCTGCCTTGTTTCCTGGCATAACCTTTGGCACGTGAAAGGTACAGAAAGTTTGCATTTGCTCAGAAGAATGTTATCGTAAAGGAGAAAGGGAGTTGTGCCACAACTGGGAAGCGGGCAGTGCTATTTAGGGGAGCTGAGATGCAGACCTTTGCTGCTGTCAGCAAGGACAAGTTTTCCTTCAAAGGAAAAGCTTCGGGAAGAACAATCTAACCGATCCCGGCCCTGAGGGCTGCAGAGCAAGGTCTGGCTCCGCAAAATGCTCCGTTCAGGAGGAGACCCGTGTCCGGGCAGGGCGGCATCTGCCAGCGAGGTTGCTCGCCCCCGAGGGACCTGGGCTCTCGCAGCTTCTTGCAAGATCCTGGTGCTTTTTGTGTCTCCTGGAGCAGAGGCAGCATTTTGAAGCGCGTATTTGGCTTTCAGAAAATCCTAAAAAAGCCTAAAATGTAGTCATATGCTAAAAGCAAGGCGTTTGAATTTTATTAAGTGGACCTTATTAAACCAAACTGCTGCTCTTGCCCTGCTGTGCACCTGGCACCATCTCTTCAGCATCTCCGGTAACATTCAGAGAAGCGGCTGAGGACACTCCGCTGCAGACCAGTATGTTCTGAAGCCCACTTAATTCAGCAGAGCAGTTCCCATTGGACTTTTATGGGATCTAATGCAAACCCTCACATAAAAAAAAGCTGAGGACAAACAACTTGGGTCCTAAAGGCTCCCTTTGAACTCTCCCAAGACACTGTTCCTTGAGCTCTTCACCCAGCAGACTGGCGCAGGCTGCCCGCCGCAGCACGGACCGCAAAGCAGCCCCAAAGGGCTTGTGACACGGAGGAGCACGGCCCCTGTATCTAAGCTGCAAACAAAATGACTCAAAAGCCCTACTCTCCCCCGGCTGCTGGAATGATCAAAATCTTCTGCCAACCTTCAACTGCGCGACCGCCACTCGCCCCGTGGGACTTCAGAAACCTCCGGTCCACAACCAGGGAAAAGTCCTTTCAAAGGGGCAGGCAGAGGGACATCGCGGGATCAAAGAAGCCTGACAAAAGGTGAATAAGACCAACTTCAAGGATAACAAGGGAAATAGAAATTCATACGAATTTTAGATAGTTAAAAACACAGTTTCAAGCTATATGATCCAACAACAGGTAGAAATCTTCCCTGCCAGGCAAAAGCCTAATCTTCCCCAAAGCCAGTCTCACCCAAGCAGCTGTCTTCCTACCTACGTGATACATGAGATCGGAACTGACACCCGGTACGTGACATAAACAGAAAAAATACACATAAAATGCACATCTTTTATTCTCTTCTTCATAAAGCTATGGAGCTGCGCAGACCAAATTTAAGTGCACAAGGTCACACAAAGGCAGCTTTCCAGAAGGAATCATTTAGACGGTGAGTGAAATGAAGCTGTTGTATCTCTGAATGTTTCTCTTGAGGATTTCGGAACACGGACCGAGCACGCGTTCGAAGCGGGGCCGGTCCAGCTTGACGCACTTCAGGGGTCCGCGTGCCACCACCGTCGCAGCTCGGGGCCGATTGAGCAGCAGCGCGATCTCACCTGGAAATGGGGACAAAGAGGCTCTCGCACCCGCTCTGCCTCTGCCTCATATTCCAGCCACCATCCCGCCGCGTTGGTTGTAGAACGTCTCCCTTTATACATCCCCTGACAGACACTTTACATAATTCTGTTGACAGTGCAGATGCATTACACATGCATAATGCATGCCTGTAAAACGCCTTCGAAAACAAATGCTTCCAGACTGTTTTGCTGATTCTGGATCCATCTCCTGTCAGCTACGCTGGTGTAAACCCAGGACGGGTTTCAGCGTCACTGCAATCTCTCGGCATCGCTGAAAGCAGCGGCTGACCTGCGCGTAACCCCTCGCTTGTGGAAGAGTAGAACGCTAATTAAGACAGCGACTACCCGATACGACTCCATGCGCCTGCCTTTCTCAACCATACTGAAGCTGAATTTTCTTACCAAAATAATCTGATGGGCCAAGTCTTCCAACTTCCACGTACTCCTCGTTGTCAGACCTGCGCTGCAGAACAGACGCTGTGCCCTGGGAAGAGAGCGCAGAAAGTCAGTTGGCTTTGCTTAAACCTGCTCGGCTTTAAAAAGTCTCGAGTCCTGAGTGTTGCCTTTTGCGTGCCACACTCCTTTAGCACTGCTACGGGAGAGACGACAATTTCAGTCCAGTCCTTACATATAAACGAAAGGAATTAAAGGATTTAAAAAAAAAGTCTATCAGTACGGCAAACGATTTCTCTCTTATGGATGGTTTGGACGCAGACAAGACGGCTCACACAGAAGAGGAACAGGGCACAACTCAGCAACTCCTAATTAACGAATTCACATCATGCTGTGCAAATGTATGCTTCAATATAACTTAAAAATATCTTCTAGGTGGAAGCAGAACCTTACGAGGGACGCAGAAAAGATTTACATCAAAAGGAATAAAAAGGCAACTTTCCCAGTCACAATCCTGGGACATGATTGTGTAAAACAGCAACCGGAGTTTAATCCTCCCCCGATCATCCACTCGATCTGGTGCTGAAATGGTTGGGAAAGGGAGATTTTAATGCTTGTGGCAACAAAGGGTGGGTTTTTTGGAGTGGCTTTGCCCGCTTGTGGCCCGTAGTGATCTGGACACCTGCAAGTCAGTCCCCGGAGAGATGGAATGTGTCTTGTCTCCGCTGCCCTTGACAACCGTGGTACGTGACACGTGCTAATACATGTCAAAACTCAGTTACAGCCTATTTAAACCTTCAAAGAGGTTTTACCTGCAGAAATATTCTAACCTGGAGGAAATCTTAGATTAATGTGGCATAAAGCTTTTGTAGAGGAATAGAGAAGGTGTCTGCTTGGCTGGAAAAAAGTAACAGTAATGTATGAAATTATCTTCTGGGTCCAAACCAAAAGCATAGGGAAAGGCAAATTGTCAACATACTTTGATTTTAAGTGAAATTAAAAAGATTTTTAAAAGCTGAGATTTTCAAATAGGCTAGAGAGCCATTTTTTGACAGCGCAGCTGGAGAGCATCGGTGTTTCAACATTAAGGTTTTCAGCCTGGAAAGTAATCGGTGAGGGCTGACCCTGCCCCAGCTAGGACAGGGTAGGACAGGGAAGGGGAGGAGACACAGGAACGTGGACTATTCTTGGAAGACGGACGCCAGTTTTTGGAAGACACCACAGCCCTCACTCTGCAGCTGAACACCCCCGTCTGGCACGGCTGGGCTCGGCGGCGCCGTCGGTGCCCGCAGGACCCCCCAGCTGGGAGCATAAACCTCCCTCCGTGCGGATTCACTGGCTGCAGACACCCCGCAGCTTCCTTCCACCAAAGGAAACTTGTGTGCATCCAGGCACGCTGCGGGGCTGGAGGAGACTCCGAGACCCTGGCACACCGTGGCTTGGATGCAGCTAGAGGCACTCAGCACCCTGCAGAACCAGCCCTTCACCTTTGCACTGTGCTTAAATACACCCCGTGGCATCCCAAACCTCGCCACTGACCGGCAAACCTGAGCAGCCAGGTAAGGCAGCGCCACCTCCGGCTTCCGCTTTTCTATGACCCGGGGGCCCAGGAATACCCAAGAGTGGCAGAATACCCACTATTACGTAGCAAATGATCACAATTTGCTTTCTTCTCACCAAGCACAACTAAGCTGCTGTAATACCGTTGTATTGCATCATGTCCTGTTTCATAACAGGGTTATTTTTAAGCCCGTACACTTTACAAATTGCTGGGCCACTCTCAAGGTTAACTTCTGCGCTCCATAAATGAAGAGGTAAATCGTATTTCTGCTGATGCCAGGAACCAGAAACAAAAATCAAATTATGCGCAAGTATTTTTTGATACACGCTAAGCAGCTGATGGTATTTACACGGACTTGGATGCATTAATGCCAAATTAATCTGGCACATTAAAAGTTATAATTTCTCATTTTGCCCATTAGCAGTAACAAGCGATTAGTATAAATCCCTAGATATCAGACTGTCAACACGTTACATTGGTCATGACAATTTACCGTTCCACCCCATCAGCTACGAGCCGTATCAGTGTTGCAGAAATACTGAAGAAACACCAGGGTTGTAAATCCAGGTCCATTTGAAAACAATCACAAAGCTCTTCTCGGCGTCGGTTCTTTCACTCCTTATGCGCCAGGCAGTGGGTGGCAGAGGATACAGAGCCGTGCGCTTGGCACACCATGCATGAGCAAGGGCACCTGAACTGGGCAAGGCTGTCCAAAAACAAGCAAAACCTACAGGGGAAGGTTGGATTTGCTCTTTTCTGGGTTTTTTTGGGGGGGTTTTGTCTGCCATTAAAACATGCCATGCACATAAAACTGTCCACAGCAAGTGTAAGGCTCTCCACAGAAGGAACTGGAAGAACTGGATATAAGAAAGTGATTTGGTGCCTGTCAAGTTTCCAGCAAAAATTCCTTATCCTTGATATAACTAAATTGTTCCGCCAAAGCTGCTGTTTTCCAAGATCTTCCAGTAAATCTGCAAGGGCATGAAAATGCAAAGATAGTGTAATGAGCTTTGTCATTCGCACTTACTGCAAGTTTTCAGAACAAACACACATTCATAAGCAGCATTCTTGGAAATACCCCATGCAGGGAATAACACGTGTATCCACCTCTCTCTTGCCAAACTTCCGATCAGGTGCAGCTCAGCAAATGGGTGCTGCTCCGATTGCCTGCGCAATGGAGACGGGATCAGCTTCAGAATCGCTTCCAGCCCCTGTCCTCCTCTCCATCCCCATCTGGAGCCTGGCAAAAACCTAACCCCTTGACCCAAATAGCTGTCTGCAATCCATGTCTCCAGTCTCTTTCCCAAAACTTTTATTACAGATGGTTTATTACATAAAACAAAAAAAAATAATCCCCAAAGTAATCATATTGACCGCCCAGGTCAAAGGAAGAAAGGACTCAATTCCCCGCTGCCCACCTTGAGCACGTTGCCGTAAAGGTAATCACAATATCAAGCAATATTGCTTTCATCTCCCCAAGCGTCAGCTTTTATTGTGGCTAATATTTTTTTGACAGGGTCCATATGATATAGGACTCCAATAAGTCAGTCTTCTGAAGCAATTTCTTCCACTGTTCCACTACAGTCGGCCTTTTTAATCCAAGAAACACCATGATATCTGTTGGAGGAGGACAGATGTGTCTGGCCTCCACAATAAACACTTGGCTTGGCAGGATAAAGCGATGCATATTCCAGATACATATTTTTCCACTCTTGTTTTAACAGCCACATAGGCTTTTCCCGTTGTCCAGCGAGAACAGGTCTATCACAGGGCAAAAGAAGTTTCCTGAAAGCCTGACAGCGAGCACCCAGATGCAGGAGCTGATTGTGCCGCTTGGCCCCGCGCTGCACAATTCACCAGCTCCACAAGTACATCCTGGAGCATTGTCCGAGTGACCTTCACGGGAAGACTGTCCACACCGTGAAACAAAGAAGATGTATTTATAATTATCTGTCTATCTGTCTTCACTTTACACATCTTATCTCTGGAAACAATGTTATTTTAACTATATTAGAGGAAGAGTCCAATTGTACACAAGCGGTGTAACCAGGGCAAAAATAATACAGAAATAAAATAATACAGAATAAAATTAAAAAAAAAAAAAAAAGAGGATAAAATGCTACGGAAACAACCTTTATTACCCATACACTTAATGAAGTTGTTATACTAAATGAACTTGGTGCTGACCCCAACCCTTGCTCCCACCACAGGTTTCATGGCTGTATTTCATTTCACTTGTCACCTCTTTCCGAAGCAGTCTGTGAGCTTTCTACCCTCCTTGTCCTTTAGCAAACCCCACCTCTTATAAATGATACGAGTGAATAAATCTGCCGAGCCCTGTCCCGGGAGGTACGGGCATTATCCAGCAAGGATTCAAGGGGCTTATCACTCTCACTCCCAGAAGCACTTGGTCTTGTTGGGAAAGATTTCCCTTTAAGTGGCAGAGAAAACCCAGCGAGATCGGTCTCTCTGAAATACACTGCACGGCCCGAGGTTTGCAGGATCAGGCTCTTTAGTGCTGCTCAATTGAAAATGCTGTCTAGTACACCGAGAGCCACGTCAGCCTCCTCCTCCACTGAGCAAAACCTGTAGAGCACAGGCCTAAAGACTGTGAAGAAGTTCCACACCGTTTCATAAATCAGCACATCGCAATGACACTGAACCGCAGGCAGACAGGCATGTCTTTCTGCGAGCAGACACCCGGGAGTGAAATGATGATCTTCGGTGGATCCAGGAATATTCCCTTTCAGTCACTGGGGAGTGCCTGTATTCCCAGGAACTGACACCGTTAACCTTCTCTCCTCTCCTCCGAGTAAATACGGGCATCTTATTGCAAAACCAACAAGGGCAGCGGTTCCCAAAGCAACGTGCCACCACCACCTCTCCGCCACGCTCACCCCACGCCCCTGCTCACCGCTCCGGCGCGGCGCTGAGTAGTTATTCGACTCTGTCAAATGCACCAGCAGTTTGTTTTGTTAAAATTTATGGCTCAGATACGGTACCATAATTTAAGATATAAAAAATAAATTAAGGTTTATAATCCATGTGCTCCCATCCTCTCTAAAGTAATGAGATTTTGATAGATGTTCTACTTTTAAACTCTCGGGCCGTACGGACGAGTGAGACATCCTACAGCATAAAGACAGCGATCCGTCTGGATCGACACTGAGATTCCCAGGCCTGATCCTGCCTGAGCTTACAAGCACCCATTGCTTCTGGAGCCCTGTTTTTGTATTTAGGTATTGATCCTATAGCTAGCAGTTGGCCTAAGTAGCCTGGCTACAAAAGTCAGGTGTTCATGATGCTAAAAACTGAAATCCTGTATTTTTTTCCCTCTATTCCAGCTCAGCAGATCACATGGGATTATTCCAAGCAGCACAAGGCGAAGCGTGGTGACAGTGACGTGCCCGTGTTACCTCGGGTGGGACAGGCTGCGTGGCAGGTCCTTCCCCAGGGCCAGAGGGTGGGAAGGGACATTCAGAACAGAATTTTAAAACAGAAGCATGGTTTTAAAAACTTTTTGGTTTAGAAGTCCATCTTGCTGATGTTTTGGTTTTGCTGGTCTAACCTCCTATTGTAAAGATCAGTAAAAAATATAGTGAGGCACCATGTATAATAAAGGACACATTTATGATTATTAAAATTGAAGACTATTTGTTCTACCATCAGTGTATGCAAAGTCAATGGCTATGTCCTTTTTACACACTAAGCACACAGACTGAATTTCTACTTTTTAAGGAAAATAATTTTAATTTTCGTAAGTTACTATGGAAGTAATGGAAGCTATTATTTCCATTTTTATTTCACGCTTTTTTACTTATTGTTTTTTCAAAGAAAAGCATGGAAGAGAGTTTTTTCCCCATGCCCTCAAAACGTTACATTTTTATCCTAGTTTTGAGCTTAGAAAGTTTTTCTAGCCTGTTTTGTTTTCCTCTTCACCATCCACTAGAAAAGAGCAGTGCAGTCTATAGAATTAGAGATGGAAAAGGTCAGGCAGATCCATGTGCTATTGCCATTAACTCTATCAACTGCTATTATGAACATACCTTTGCTCTTTCTCACTTTGTTAATCCGCACACTCCATAATTCACACATTCAAAAGATGAGTTTCCCCTCGCTCCGCAGTCACACAAACCCTCATTATACGCTATTCAATCTTTGCTGAGTTACCACAAAAGACGAAGGGAGAGGCTGCGAAGCGGTATAAAACGTCCCCGCTCGCACGGCGAAGAGACGGGGCTGGATGTAAAGACTCCTGTTGGTTTTAACGGAAGCTCTAGCACATCTGAAGGGAATTAAAAGCTCTTTCGCACAGTGTGATTCTGGGAGTATTGCATTTAATTGCAGGCAAGACAAGGTCTGTGGAAGTCATACCTTTTATTAGACCAACTCGCATAGCTAGAAAAGAGCGATCTTTTGGGCACACGTGCCTTTCTCCACGTTGTCTGTTTCTCCAGATCTATCTAATAAAATACACCGTTTGCCTGTCTACAAACACTGGCCATGTTCTTACACCATCATAGCTACAACCATAACAAGTTACGCCTTATTTGATCACATCTGCTTGCTTACCGGTTCACACCTGCAATTAAATCATTCACAGAGCATCTCCAAAGCATTACCTTAAATTAAGGAGAGTCAAAAGCTACAGGTCCCAATGCTGCAACCTCCTGGAAACAGTGAGCGCCTGGTGAATTTGTGAGAGCTGCTGAGATCTGTCAGCTGATGTTTCGCCCTCCGCTTTCAAAAATGATCATTTAAATCAGTTTGGCTGTCCGATGTGAAACCTCAAGCACCTTTGGTCCAATGTGTTGGCAACCTTTACACTGGCGACTGCGCCTGACGATGCGCCTGGTGGACGAGCGCTGCGGGGGTGAGGGCAGAGCCCGGGTCTGCAGTGACTGCACTGGGGATGGGGGGCGTTGCTTATCTCCAGCAAGCCGGGTCTTTTCTGCACCCATTAGGGCTCACTGCAGATTATGGTGTGAGACAGTGCCCGAGCTCCTGAGAGCTTCTGAATCATAGAATTGATTGGAATAGGTTGGAAAACACCTTTAAGGGAATCAAGTCCAACTGTGAAAAGAAACTTGAAATGAAATACACAACATTTTACGCATTCAGATTTTTAAATTTGGCCATGATACTGGAAATCGCAAGTGCCACAGATTTCAGCAGATTTCCGGAAAGCCAGCACCTTGGGAGCATCTTTAGGATGGGGTCAAATGAGCCCAAAAGGCACTGTTAGAGTAAACGAGAGCAGCGCGGTACCCACACCTTCTCCTTGAGAGAGCAGCCAGTGCCTTCACACGGCGACAACCCCAGTGACAATGTCTACCATCATCATTACTTCGTCATCGTAACGTTATAACCTTAATGCACCGTATTCTTCTTGGCCACAATCCTCCACAAGACCAGTGCCCGCAGCAGTTTAGCGCGGACGGGAAGCACACATCACCACCCGGCTGGCACGGATCCTATCCATCAGCTCCGCGGCCGTGCTTCCTGTCAAACAACCCGCAGTTTGCCGTGCGCGCCAGCCACGTCCCACCTGCAGGACTGCGCTACGCGTGGCTGAACCTCCCCCACTTCTGCTACCTGGGCACATTTCTGTCCGTTTAGAAACAACATCCAGACCCGAGAGAGAGGAACAAAGCCGTCGAGAGCAGTCACCAGAATAGCCACAAACATAAAAGTACTTTAAAAAATGGCAATCAATCATAACCCAAGTGTAGCTTAAAACAGCAGAAACAACTGAGCCACAGGGCATTTCCTAGGGATATACAGGAGGCCAGGGTTACGGCCCAGACATGACTACACCCAGCCCGTCATTAATCACCAGGAAACGCCTCTGCCTTGATCGTTTAGCATTTAAAATCATAGACGTTTGACATGGGAAGACCTTTTCAATCATTTGTTCATCCTCCTACTGCCGCATCTCAGACAATCTTCCCCTTCAGTGTTTCTTTGATACAGTCTGCATTAAATCTGTGCTGTACCTAATGTATTCCCCTTGAAGTAAAAGAAATGGTTTTATTAGACAGAACAAGACAAGATTCAGGTGGAGGCAGAGCAGTAAACACAGTGAAAAGCCAAGAGAAGCAGAATACCCCGCACCGACTGCAATTTGCTTCATGCACAGAGAGCCCTGCAGTACCTACGCGGACAAAAGTGGGGTTTGCTTTTTGATTATTGTCATTAAGCCTTTTCAGTCGAAAGGCTTTTCAGAATCACAACACGAAGTTTTATAGTCTTTTGACTTCAAAACGTTGCCCCTGAGCCACGGCAGCAGAGCTAACATCAGGCCGGATCGTGCAGGTGTCCCACAGAGGCGCATCCACGTGCCGGGGGACTCCAGACTTCATCGACACCCATCGTTGTCCCCCATCATCAGACGGGGAACACCAGGGTGGCCTCCGTGCTGCCCAGCCTTGGTGCCACCGTAGTCCCGTGCTTCTCTTCCATGCCACCGGCTGCCAAGTGGGACTGGGAAGCCTGGGAGCGAGGGGCTGGTGACAGAGGGCTGAGGATACCAGCCCTGAGCCACGGGAGGAGCCCCTTGCCTGGGGTGGGATGTTCCTTGGCTAGTTGTCCTGGCTCCATGCCCAGAAAGCTGGGAAGCGGTTGCACCACAGCCCAGCCTTTGGGGTCCCTCTGCATTTTTCTCTTTACTCCATTCCAGGATTTTAGCTGCCCATTTTATTACACATTCAGCCCACCTGTCGCAGGGGTGACGAAAAGCAGATCCGCTCAGTAAAGGTGGGCTCAGATGCCGGGTTTTAATGAATCATCTCAGTGATACTTGGCCTCGACTAATCAGTAGCTTCTGTGGGAAAACAACTGAATTAATATTCATCCCGGTGCCAGATTTTAAAGACCTTCTGTGCCAAGCGCTGTGGATTATTGGCAACAAGGCACTGTTTTCCTCCCTCAGACATGTCAGCGTACAAAGCAATAAAAGTCACAAAGGAAAAAAAATGTTGCATTTTAGAGATTCTTTCTTTCTACAAAGCTAGCCATTATCTTGACTCTCTCTGAAGCCAGGAAACGTCCACTGAGTCAACATAAAAGTGACTCTATAATGGGTTATTCATCAACTGTTGATATTTGTGACTGACCTGACAGGGCTCATCTCCTGGAAGCAGACAGTGCGGAGCGCTACCACCTACAGCAGGGGCAGGGTTGAACATAGGGGAGAGAAAACAAGACAACAGTGCTGAACCTCCCTCACCCTGCCCGCAAAATCCTTTCTGCTGAAAATCCGTTTTAGCTGTTAACGTTGTTTTACGGCCCAATTACTCCTACCACCATCTGCTTCTCCGTGAAAACATTCTGTGGATGCTGCAGTAACCAGACCAAGCAAAAGGCTGAGACAGGCATCGCCGCTGAGGTCTCATCACTAATGCTGTGACCAGGGCCGGGCGAGCAGCTGCGGCCAGGCAGGGCAACGGCTTCTGAGCAAGAAATAAAACTTGGAACAAAGTGGGGGAAGGAGAAAAGGGAGTTTATCATGGAGATCAGGAAAATCCCCCGTGGAAAGCTCTCTTTAAGTCCTTTCAGTTGGGGAATCCTGTGTATCCAAAGGACCGAACTGCGAAATTCAGAAGAAACAAACTCATGCGCCCAAAATTGCCTCTCCCTGAGGCGTACTGCAGAGAGCCTTGCACGCTCCCCAAAACCCACACTACACAGCTGATAAACGAGCCCTAAGGAGCATATTCTTTCGGTGCCTCTGCGGTCATCTCAGCAGTACCTTTGCAAAGGAGGGACAAAAGCCATCCCAGTAAGGGACAGCCTTAACACGATCCAGAGAAAGTGATGAACTCCAGTAGGGATTACGAAATTCTCCATGCCTCTTCCACCAGGTTGAACATCACTGTATTTCAGGTCTTGTTTAGATTGCAGTATTTTTGCTTAAAGACAGAGAAGCACTCCTCAGGATGACGCTCCTAGCTCCTGAGACAGCAGATGCCTTTAATTTCAGTTTAGATTTAACGTGCCTCGGGCCATAAAGTTCTTGGTCACGTTGACTAAGCGCTCTGAATCAGGGCTTATGAGCTTGATCTTCAATGCCAAAAGAGCTTATAAGGATCCTGAGAACCTCCTGAAAACCTCGAGGGGTAAACAGCCTGTGCTGCTCTCCTTACTCACACGGAGAGGGATTTCGCTACCTGGGAACCTCCACCGCTTCTGCAGATTTCCGTGGTAGGAGGACGCTACTGGGCGAGACTAAAGAGAGAAGAGTCAAAGCATCAACCATACCTTAAAGCAAGTATGAGCTAAATAAAAAGTCACATGCTGTTTTCAGCGTGGAGAAAATACAGCATTCTGATTTTTATGAAAATTCAAATGGAGCATGTATATATTAAGAATGAAACCGCCAATTACTAACTTTGGGTTTTACATCTCTCTCCTGACCTTCCACGTACCCTGGAGTGGTAAGAGGCCAGGGTGTGTCTGTATTTCCAGCGTAAACTTCAATTTTATGGGTTTACAAATCAGATGGTTTAAATTACAGCTGAATGAGACTGAAGACTCCTACACAAGTTGTCATGTCAGAAATGAACTGGGGAAACATTCATACACTTTTTTTTTTTTTCCTGCGCTGGGTATAGCATGTGCAGAAGAGAGGTTATGAAAACTACTTTTAAGCCTTTGAGGATGGTACGGCTCCACTGCATCCTCCGGGCGCTTTTGCTCCAAGACCTCAGGTTATCCATGTCCCAGTGCCTCCCAGTAACACAGCAAGTCGCGCTGTACCTTATGACGCCAGCATAAGCAATGTTCCCAGTCGCAATGTCCTGCAAGACCACTAGCACATAACTCCTCAGCTGCCATTTTAGCCCTCTGGGACTGCTAATAGCATCATTCCTGGGATGGCTTTTATGTTACAGCTAAGGATCAGCAGTTCTAGGGCTACTTTCCAAAAGAAGACAAATCCTTTGAACTATGTAGCCAAAGACACTGCAAATATTCCTTTAGCCAGTAAATAATCTTGGATTTTTATTATTTGCCAGCCTTTGATTTATGGAAGACTTTTATACAAAACCAAGGGAATAAAGAAATTCCAGTCAGCAATACAAAGCGCAAGGGACTTCCAGGTAACCTGCAGTTAGAACGTCACACCATCATTTTTGGGTGACAAAATTTAACATAAAGGCCAAAGGATGGTCGGTTGATGTGTTAGCCCGGGGTTCTGTCCGCAGGGCTAACACTGCTTCCCTGCCTTAGACATTCTGAGAGTGAAATCATGAAGGTCCAGACCTTCAAGGTGCCTAATTCCTGTTGGTTGTCTTCAGCAGGAATGAAGAACTGTCTTATTCCTGTGCCTGTGCTTCAGAGCACAGCGTGCAACGCGGACGTTGCTTCACACACCTCATCACACAGGTGTAGCGAGGAGAAACCCCGTGAAGTTCATGAGATGTTCGTGTAAGACAGGTAAGTAGCTGAGATAAAATAAGCTGGTTAAAGGTGGTTACCTATACTACACACCGCAGTCATTACCACTGTCAGAATCACTTGGTCATACTACACGGATGTGCCAATCCAGGTGAGAATTTTTTTCCGTAACAAAATACTGGCTGCATACATTGTTTTTCCATGGGCTTCCTACCCACTGGAATTCTTTTTAAAAAAGCTTCTTTTTCATAATATAAAAGCTAGATGATCTTCATGGTGTTGGAGAAGGATGATGCAACAGGACTTAATTCTGATTGTGGACTCAAGATTGAGTCATGATTGGGTTTGACAGTATTTTTTTAACCGTACATTTTTAAACTATTATACATTATTCTCCAGTCTCTGGGTTCATAGCAACTCACAGAATTTACATACAGTTGTCCTGGTTTCTGCCACAAGTGAGGAACAAAATCTGCAAAGTTCTAAAATAGACTAGAAATATTGGCTAATCTGAAGTTTCACAAAATTGTTAAGAAAGCGCTCCATGGTACGTCACCTCTGTTTCAGATTTTATGGGATTTACCGTAGGTGACTGCACTGTGGTGGTTATTAGTGCAGCCAGATAAAGAGTTGGAAGGAAGGACCAAAAGCTGCCATCACTGACAGGTCCTCCATGGCTGGTGGGAAGAAGACGGGGAGCAGCCAGTTGCTCCCTATGGAACGCTGTCCCTTTCCGCAAGAGCAGAGACCAGGATATGCTCAAGATCACCTGTATCTGGCAGGTATATGTAGCCTGGGGGTGTATGTAGCCTGATCCACTGCCCATGGAAGTCAAAATTTGAGCTGAGTACAACAAGAGCTGGACTAAGCTGATGTTTTAGTCCCTTGGACTCACCAAAATGCTTCACCTCCATCCCTCGTCAGGATGGGACCCAATGGCACGACTAACTTTCAAACCTCTGACGTCAGCCGGGCATTAAAAATGCCATCCTGAGCACAGAGGAACTTTGAAGCAGGGTCAAGGGAAAGGCTATTGCTCCAACACAACCAGATGATATCAAAATTGAATGTACCTTTCCCGTGATAGCTCTGTGGGAAACGACGTCTCCGCAGTTAGACATAAGAAAAGCACAGAGCCCTCAGAGACCGCTGGCTCTGTTTATTCGGTGTATTCTGTTTATTAGGTATATTAGGAGTCGCTGTAGACTGCCTTTGACAAACATTTTCGGTATCAACAAAATCCCGGTAACATTAAGCAGTTCAGCTTGTAGCCTTTGAAACTCCTTTTCTAGACAACATTCATCTTCCTAATTAATAATTAATCACACTGTGTTTTTAAAGAGATTATCAGGTGTGATAGCAGAGTGTGCCTAAGGCAGTGACTTCATTAACCATACGGAAGAAGTTTACTTTGTAGCTCTCCTGCCTGTCGCAGGGGTAGGTGCCAAAGGGGTCTCTCTTGGGTTAGAAAGTCAAAGAGCAACGATTTAGAGCAGGAAACAATTGGGCTATTATTTTTCTTTTTTCTTTTCCTTCTTAAGGAGCTTTTGAATCATAAATCTTCAGATGCTTGTTGTGCAACTTAAGGCTCAAGTCGACTTTTCCGACAAACGGGCCCAATTCTGTGAGGAGCGGGGCGCCCTTCCGAGTCAGCCCGCGGAGCGTCCTCCGCCGGTGCCCGTTGCCATGGCAGGAAGAGTTTACAAACACTGTTCCACCTACGAGGCCTTTGGGCTGCGGTTGTGCAGAGATGCCCCATCGCCTGCCAAGAGTGTCAGCGGGGCTGGAAACACTGATTTCACCTACAGGACAGTATCTCGAGTACACTCTCAGCAAGCACTCGCAGCTGATCCTGCCCAGACTGGAACCAGTTTGTGGCCCTGACTGGAAATGTCAACAGCAGCATGAAAGCTAGCAGTCCCCCGAGGAATACAAGGCTGTTTTCAGTGTGATCGGCCAAGAATAGTGCTGGACAAATAATCACTCCCAATTAATTTGACTCATTTCTGATAATGAGGCAGCTCCCTGCATTAATTCAGGAAGGGCTCCTGCGCTGTCAATGGACACGTTTCTCTTCTTTGCCAGTTTTGCTATTGCCATTGCCTGCTTCCAGTACTGGCGGATACTTTATGCCTTTTCCCATTAGGCTTTTGCTCACCTTTATGAAGTGTCATTAGGATTATTCCCATTGATGGGGAAACAGGGAGGGTAATGTTCTGCCCACAGGCTGGGCTGATAATACAGGTGAGACTGAAAACCAGAGGCCCTGACTCTGCCTCCTCTCTAACCAGCAGGATAATAACAAAGAACACAAATCCCCAGCTTTTTTGAAGTGCTTTTCACAAAGGAGTTGCGGAGGAGGGTGCAACTACGCCCTGTAACTTAGCACTAATCTCCACCTAAATATACTAGTTAAAAGTTAAAAACAAAAATCTAATGTGAAACCGCTTGAATCAATGGGCCCGTTTCTCCTTGAATTTCCTCCTGTGAATTATCTTCTATTTTTAGGCCTTGTATTTTTAGGCTGTTGCAAGCTATCGCTGGGCAACTCGACCAGCTATTAATTGGAAATGTTTTGCTTCTTGTGCAGTTTGATTTCTTTGCTTTCTGCACCACTAAAGCCAAACTGTCCTCCGAGGAGATGGGAGGCTGCGGGGAGCTCAGTTAAAGGCCAGTTCCAAGCTGTGCTCTTTGGGCACGGTGTGGCTGTCACAAACCTCGCGCGGGTCTCTCCTCCTCCACCTGCGGAGGTTGTGTCCGTGCACGCGTTCTTCCTCCGCCCTGTCAAAATTTGTGGAGTATTAGGGCCATATGGCAGCAGCTCAGCGAGCTCTCAGTACGCAGATCGAAAGACTCCCCGAGCACAGTCGGCGCAGCCCCGTGACAATGCCCATGTGCCACATACGGCGCTCCGTCGTGACAAGTCGATCCAAATGCCCTGACACGGGGAGGGGTGGGAGCCCGACAACCCAGCAGGGCACTGGGCGGCTGCGGGTCCCCACAGGTTTGGCGGCCGCGTTACGGACTTCCTTCGAGGTGCTGCGCCACCAGCCAAGTTCCCCGCTGAACTGAAGACAGTGCCACAAGATCATAACCGCTATTTTTAATACTACAGTCACTACCTTTCCCAGTAACCTAGACAACAGCAAAAACCTCATTTCTTCCCACTTCCAGAGCGCGACTACACTAGTTTGAACTACTGCTCGAACTGAAGTCAGTGGCAAAGCACGAGTCAGGACTAAAATCACCCCCCTTCAACTGGCATTTCATTTAAAGGGACTTAACATTTGCTGGGATATTTAACTCTGCAAAGCTCACATGCCTTTGCAAGCTACCACTTTAAAACACTGGCTAAAAATATTTGCGCTATCTGAAGTCAGATGAATAAATCCTCCCTACTGCTGGGTACACACTGTGGCAGCGTACAATACAACTGCAAATTTATTTGTTAGAAACTGTACATCTGTTATGATTTACGCTTGCCAAAATATAATTCTTTATGGCAACAATTGTTTCATGGTGCTTAAAGTTTTTCACCTCTGTGCCAGGAATCTCATATGGGATAATTCCATGACCTTGGAATCCAGCAGATACATTCCACATCTGTCTGGTCTGGGAAAGCCCGATTTTGTTGTGTGAAAACCGGAGTGGGAAAGTAAGACCTGGAAATATCTGAAAATACAGAAACTGCAGGGCTGCTTCTTTTTTCCTCTTTTTTTAATTACCAGTTTCAAGCGCAGTAAATCAATCTCACAGAAGCGGTTGCTTTGCTTTTGCAAGCAGACATTCACCTCTGAGCCTATCTTCAAATTAAGGAATATGGTATAAACATTAAAATAATTCTATCTCTGGAAAAAAAATCCCAGCCTTTAAATATTAAAACTCAATCTTGTTGAGGGCTGCTTGAGATTCAAATAGAAAAGCACCCAACCTACAGCAAGTAAACATCTTACTGGTGCCTGTGAAGATTTAGGATAGCAGAAAAGCCGTAGCTGTCCTGGAATCTCAGGGTAGTACTTTTCTCTTAGACTTTTTAACAAAAAATGAACCATAAACAGCTTTGTGAGCAGTGAACTTAAAAAGCCCTGGTTTCCTGCGACTCTTCCCTGTGCGTATTTTCTGTTATTCCAATAATTTGGCTGAGCTCCTGCTGCAGCCTTGCTCTCCATGGGGCACCAGAGCATTTTCAGGCGTACCGCCTGCACCTCCAATAACCTGTGCCACACTGGAGGTACGACGGGGGACAGAAAGCCACAAAAAAAGGGGTGGCTTGCAGAGGTGGAGAAAAAGCGAAGAACAGGTGAATGTGCTTGCTTGACAAAAGGGGAAAACTAAATACTCTTGTCCATACTAACGGGGATGATATTCCTGGCTTAAAGCAGGACCTGCTGTTCGGATCGTCACCGAAGCTGGGAGTCTCCTGTTGAAAAGGGTTTAATGGTCGCACTTCGGTCTGCAGATCCTGAAGGTGCCAGTTCACCCACAGGCTCTGTCCTTCTGCAGGACCAATACACTTAAAAGCTGGTATCCCAAGGGGATGTCGCAGAAGAAAGCAGCATTGCAGGCTAATCAGAAATGAATGATTAATTTACGGCGCTCATACAAAACTGTGCCAACATTTTAAAATCCACGTGTGAGTCCTGGGTGTCTTAGAAAAGCTTTTATAATAGGAGTCACAACATCCCACTTGGAACCACTATTTGTGACGTTGGCGCACCAAAGCTTTGTAAATCGGTAACTGATTTGCCTACGGCATGCCATGAATGACCGCGGTTTATAATAAATGAGTACCGTGCCCCAAATTTGCATGTCAACGCTTAGCTTTGTACCGCTGGACAGAGTGCTCCAAAGGAGGCTGCACTCCGGTGATATATGAAATGCTTTCTGCATATACAGCAGCCAAACAAATTGGCTGCAATTTGAATGTTTTGGATTATAAGGCCACAAACATCAAAAAACATATGAAAGAAGCTAAGGACTTTTCAACATATTGTGACAACAAACGAGCCAAAACTACTTTCAACTAGTTTGTAGAATAACGTGTTCCTGGCGGTTCGCATCGGCTTTCCTGCAGAGAAGTTTAACATCAAAGATGTAAACTCTTCTGAAATCAGGTTTAAAATACAAAGCTTAAACTACGAGCGGGCACACAGACTACTGCAGCACAAGAAATACCTGATACTGGATGTTCACTCCTTAATGCAGAAAAATACAGGCGATTTCCAAAGTGCAAAACTATGGTAGATTTATAGCGGAAGGGTGAGGTGAGCAGATACTTTATGATTATGCCGTATGCCGTGTTAATACTTTTCTACCCGTTCAAGTCTTAACAGCTGTTCCATCAAGAGGGGGAAAATAAAGGCCCTTGGTAATTCTTAAGCAAGCTGCCAATTTTCCACATGGGATTCGATGGCTAAGAAAATCCGGTTTTCCTGGTCTCATGCTGCTGCTGCACGGAGTAACAGGACACTTAGTAATACCGGTAGAAATAAAAAAATTCCTTATATATTAAGTGTCTTGTTAATGAAAAAAAATCCCTGACTAGTATGAGACTCTTTTATTCTGACAGTTGTTTTGAAGGGGCACTGCTTGTCACGTATTTAAAGTTCCTTACACGTCCAGCTGCGTGGTATACAGGTGCTGTTATTTGCACTGACTATTTTGTGAGCATCAGAAGCGAAACAAAGTTCTTAAATCAAGTATGTATTTCAGCACCAGCATCCCACATTCAAGAGGAAAGAAAGAATGAAATTTTAAGTGTTAGATATTGATTATGAAGCAAATTCCGGCTGCCTTGGATAGAGGCACCTACCCAAAGATTCACCGCTACGGAGTAAGCAAAGGAAAACCTGTCTCTAAGGCATTTGCAATGGGTGCTGCCCAAGTCCTCCACCACCTGAGCAGGGCAGGGTCTCCTTCCTCCTAAATCCCATCACAACACAGCAGCCGCACGGAGCCGGAGATGTACTCCACGCACGTACGACTGGATCCCGGAGCAACGCATTGACACCAGCTTCCTTACATCCACCTGACCCACCTTTCCCACAGGGAGGGATTCGGATTACCTCCTGGCTCCTGGGCCACCACTGCCTTCATGTAACATCTGGTCTGGGATTTGCACTGGAGGTGCCACCACACGGCCATATGCTGGTCATTCCCTGCCTATAGATTCCTGTACGAACACTCGCAGCTGGTACGGAAAAGCTCCTACTGCAATACATACACAAGTATGTCCTAATGCTGTCGTGTTATTCTTACTCTGAGGCTCTTTAATACCTTTTTATAACTTGTTCTATCAGAGCGCCTAGGTGTTTATGTGAGATACCGAGGATCCAAATATTTATGTCAGAGAGGGAGGAAAAACCCTGTCAGCATCTGTTTGCAGAAGTGAGATGGTGGAACTGAAGTGTCCCAAAAAGATGTCAGCATTTTCAGCTGCCTGACAGATCTGTCTGCCTGCATGAGAGTAAACAAGAAAATGGCTCAGCCATTTGGACTGAGTTTTAGGCAAAACAAAGAACAAATTATCCATTTTCAGATCAGGTCTCCTGCTCCAGTTTACAGATGTTTGTTTGTGATCTCCCCTCTAAGTCCCTGTGGGAACAATGATCAATGCGCTGTGTAGCTGGCCTGCCTGGGTGAAGCATTGGACATTTGGAACAAGAAAAATCTCACGTAGAAAACAAACCTTCAAACAGTAGAGACACCAGACACACCTCAAATTCCACTGTGTCTTCGATTTACTGGAAATGAGGGATCGTCCCAGTTAAGACATTTCCATGGAAATGGCATCTGAATTAATTTGAATTTTGAGTCATTCTCTTGGAGAAGTCATGGAGTGGAGTTTATGCTGAAGTAAGAGATTAAACTGAACCCAAATCTCTTTTAATACAAAGCCTAGATCTTTACCAGGAAATGACAGAGCTTATCAGGATGCCAATCTTACCTCTGTAATAATGAAGAAGTCATCACCGGGCTCTCCCTGCACAACAATTTTTTCTCCGTCTTCAAACTGGACAGGTTCCAGTGCATCAGCCACTGTCAGCCGCTCCCATTTGTCCAGGGACTCTAAAATATTGAAGATCATAAAGCTTTATTATAAAAAGACTCTAACTTCGGCTGAAGATTCGTATCTAAACTGACAGCTCTGCTATGCCTGGTTCTGTTATAAAAGAAACATTTCTTTCATCCAGGCACTTTGCACGAACCTCCAGTTGGGAAACATGAATGTATTTATTCATTGTGCCTCAGACTTTAGTAATCACCCAGATAATCATCTCAAAAGTTGGACAGGAAAAGTTGGCTCCGGTTCCCCAGGCCGGCGATGTGATCGGCGCTGCCCTGATGCTGGGATGGGAGCAGCCTGGGAGCTGCGTGGGGACACCAGCGCCAGGGGAGACCCTCTCGTTCCACATCCCGCACCAGGTGTCAGAACAAGCCCCACCGTCCCGATGGCCAGCGGAAACGCCAGGGCAGAGACCCCGTCCAAGGGATGGTGCCTCCCTGGTGGGGGGACCCCGCACCACTGGCGCCAGCGCAGGACCCCGGCAGGCGGGTGGCAGCGAGACCAGCGCCTCAGGGTGGGCGTTGGAAGGGCCACCTCTGCTTCACGTGGCAGCCCGATGGCTTGCGAGCTGCTCTTCTTTTCATTCCCCCGATTAGAGAGAAAAGTTATAAAATTTCAAAGTAAACTTCAATAAGAAAAAAACTACCGGTCTGTTCCGTGAGCCGTGGAGCTACGAGTGCCTGCTTCCCGTGGCACGCTGTCCTGATCGCCCACCCGCAGCTGCCGTGAATCCCCTGGGATCCTACAGGGCAGGAGACCCCGCAGAGCGGCGGGTGCAGGTGCCCACTGTCCCACCGCCTTCCTCATCCCACCCCTAAGTGAGGAATGTCACCCGTCCTGCCCTCGGGAAGAGCAGGGTGCCAGCCCCCCTCTCTCCTCTCCCCACCTGCGTGACAATTCCAGACCACGAATGGCGCTTGAACTTCTGCACTTTTATCAGGTTGGACTGAAAGAAGTGACAGGTTTAAAAGTTATTAAAAGAAATGGATAACGCGATGATACAACCTTCACTGCCTCAAGAAGCCGGGCTGCAATTCATGTACTAGAGCTCTGCCGAGTCTGACTTATTATGCATTACTGAACTATGGGAAGTTAAGACACGGCTCCCGGCACCAGGATTAGATCTGGGCTGTTCTCTCAGTTTCTAGTTCTCTCATTTTGCTCAAAATATTGCTTAGACCTACTGTGTGAGGGTGAGAGAGTTGTTCTTTAGAAGTTACAAAGCCTTTTGGCTGAGCTGAGGAGCGCACACTGAGCCTGGTAACAAATCCAGATGGAAGTGATCAATGCACCACAGGTAAGCTGGGAGCTGCCTGACACACACAGGTCTCTGGGTTTTTATGCCACTCTCTGTTGCTGTTTGGGAAATGATTATTTCTAATATTTTCCCCACCTATAACCGCTAATGCACTTTCCTGGTGTATTTGTGGTTTTTGCCGCAGAAGCATTAATATCAAAGACCAAGCCGATATCGTCAATGCAACATTCAAAAAGTGCTCTGTTTGACTAAAAATAAGCATAAAACTCTTTCATGCAGATTAGAGTAGGCTTTTTCTTTTTTTTTTCCTAAAGAACTCAGTAATTAACAATGAAAAGAAAAAGTCTCTTGAAACTTCTTCAGTTGGCTTTATGAAAAATTCAAAGCTAATTCTAGCTGCAGTCACGAAGTGTCTCTCTTTTGTCTAAGGGACACTACAAATACAAACGTTGATGGTTCTTGCAAGACACAGAAGTTTGTACATGACAAAACTCCTGAAGTTTTAACTGCGGAGTTAAAGTCAAGCATCAAATAAAGCACACCATATGCAATTTCTTGCAATTCTTAAATTGTACGTATCAATTCATGGCTTTACATTTAAATAAACTACAGAAGAAAGATTTTAAGCAACTCATTTTCTCATACCTTGTTCACTGTAAGCAGCTACTGATGACCTAAAAAATCCTTAATTTAAAAAAAAATAAATTGCTCTTATAGTTATATGGCTATAACTACAGACACTATGCCACCCCCGGAAAAAAATATGTAAGAAGCAGGTAGAGGTCTTTCCACCACAAAACCACCAAGTTCCGACCACATTAAGGCATGAAGTGAAGTTGACTGCTCAGTGCTGTGATGAGATTCTAAAATACCTTTCTGTTTCCCAGCTGTCATCTGCTTTTTGGACATGTGAAATAGATCCTTACGCATTTCACCTAAATTCTCGATGCTCCTGAAATGATGCATTATTTTGTCTGGTGCTTTTCCATACTTAAAAAAGGTTCAAATCTTGAAGTCCTACCTCATTTTTTACTGCGATTGAAAAGCCATACTACAAGCTAGGCTATAATTATATTGCAAACCGCATGTTTAAGGAAGCGCATCTTTGAATAACCTTTCTACTCTGAAATTGTTTCGAGATGTCTCATTGTTGTAATTGCTTCTCATTAGTGCAGGTGCACAGATCCTTTTTTTCTTTAAATACCCGTTGTAATTTTCTATAATTTGTGCTCTTAATTCAGGAAGATTTAAATTAAGCATAAAAGAAAGCATTTAAATGATGAAAACTTCATTAATAAGTGAGCAACATACTTGGCCTTACTTTAAGCATAGAAATGTAACTGAAAATTTCATGCATAACACCTCCCAGAAGTTCAAGTATATTTTCACTGAGACTCTCACATTTCAGGTAAACAACCTCAAATGGCAGAGGAATACCATAAACAAGAAAAGTGTTTAAATAGAAATATAAATATTTTAATTATATAGCAAATTAATCCTGCACTTTTTTTTTTTTTTAAACAGTCCCAGCAGAAACATGATGTTTCTCCTACAGCATCAACATTTCATTGTACTGTCTAACACTGTCCTCCTTATTAGAAGCTTTTGTTCTCCTAATGGTGATTGATTGGTCAGGCATTACAGGTTTGTTGTTGTTCCTACTGAAGGCCATCAAGAACATGTCCAAATTTCGTGGCTATCGCATTAATCAAAGGGAAACAAAATCCAAGGACAAGAAGCTAAACAGATGTTTTAAGAATGTGAGACAGGGGCTGTAAAATACACAGAAGAAAAAAAACCCCAGTCCGTTTTGATTTGTGAGGTTCGTTTGTTTAGTGCACATAAATACAGTATTCTCACAGGAAAAAGCTTCTCACCTGTCAGCTGGAAGGATATAACTAGACTTTATGACAAATTCGTATCTCTGCACTGCTTTCTCCTCTAGCCTTATCATCTTTACTGCAACAGCAGCTACCGAAAGGTTGCCGGTGCACGCCTGCTCCTGTATTTAAGGAAAGATTTGCCCTTCAAACACAGGTTCAGTGTATATTCAAGAATGAGAAAAGCAAGGCCTAAAAAGGGCCCTTTACACTTTCATTCCTTCGGAAACGACGCAACCTTGAGACCTTCTGTTTGACCACCGTGGCTTTCATCATGCCATCAAAGCCCAAAATTCATTCCGCCAACACGTAGAACAGAGGAACTAACAGGCAAGTCCAAAGGGCAACTGACCCAAAATGGAGACCTTGCTCAGGAATTCTTCATACATCTTCCGCTTTCTCAGCGTGCTGCCCTGTTATTAGAGGAGAGAGAAAAAGGAGGTAGAACATTACACAAAGTATTTTTGTGATTTCTTCCTACAGCTGCTCTTTTTTTTTCCCTCCCCTTCCAAATCTTGAGCACAGCCAGTATAAACAGCCTAAGGCAAATGTTTCCCCATAAAATGTCTGGGCAAGTTGTATTCCTGATAAGCAAAGACAGAAGGAATCAAATTCAATCCTGGTGTAATTTCACTGACTTCACTGGTGTTACTGGACACCGCAGATGAATTGTACCCATTATTTACAGGCACTCATTTTAAAGCCAGAGCTTCATCAATTAACTGTTCGGCTAATTCAATATATATCTTATTACCAATGAGGCCCTGCTAGAAGGGAATTTACAATTACAAAGTAGGATAAAACTTAAAATGTCCCCCTCATGGGTCCCATCCTTTTAGGTTAAAACCTCTTTAATGCCAAGAGTGTTTATCTGTAAGCCTGGTTTATATCCTGTATCGTGTTGGATGTATCGTTACGGCTGAGCAACCTATTCGTATTATTATTATTTTAACAAGGCTTAAAGCGTTTTGGAGCAGACAATCCATCAATGTATGTGCAGCCACCAGCACAGTCATTCCCACTCTAGTAAGATTTTATTGTGTGATAAATTACTGAGAAAACTTCTGCTTACATAGTCTTCGATCACCACAGACAGGAACCACAAGTAGCCACTCCAGCACGCATTTTTTAAGGCGATTCAGGTATGAAAAACCACAGTGCATTTTTACCAATAGAAAAATAATGAATTGATCCTTAACTCCCTCTGCAGTGAGACACAAATGACGCGAGACGAAAACCTAGCCAGGGACCAACGAGGAGCTCCAGGGTGTTCCTTGGTGCTGTGCATCTCATTCCGCCCCGACATACGACCGCCCGCAGCGTTGCTGCCTGGGTCCGTTCCCGGTGGATGCCGAAGGCTGCCTGGTGGCTGCCACTCAAATCTACAAGGTGGGAGCACAGCACGAAGGTGATGCACTCCTCTTCTGAGGAAAGAGGAAAGAAGGATGGCGTTTACATAGAGGCTGGGCAGAAAAGCCAGAAGCAGGCGTCACGTCTGCCATAGAAAAAGCCACTTTTCTGTTCCTCGTCTCCAAGTGAGCATGGTGAGTGCTGGAAGCAGGGGTAGAAAGTGGGGATAGACAAAGGAAAAGGGGAAGAAGCGTTTTACTCTCCACTCTGAAAGCAGTCAGAAGTGCTCTAAGTATGAAAATGGGAAAGGCTGATGTACTCAAGCGCAATGATGTAACCAGGAATTACACATCGTCCCTTTTCCCGCATGCATCGTGCAGGTGGGGACAGATCCAACGGCCACCAAAACAACAGGAGTCCTTCCACCAGCATCCCCAGGCTGTGGCAGCAGCAGAAGCTGCCTGTGCTCCCCTCTGGGGGCAGCTCCTGTTTGCTACTGGGGCCACCCTGCTCCCAACCAGCCGCAGGGCTGGCAGGAGCTGCCACTCCTCCCAGGTATCTCGGGATCAGCCGCAGCATCCGCCACCGAGGGCTCCCCCTCCGCACCCCCTTCATAATTTCCGAGTCTGGTGATGACAGTTCTCCTCTCAGTGATAGCACTGGTAACCCTTCTCTGACCTCTCTGTCTGACAAACCCGGTTCTCAACCTCAGGGGCCCCCCAGAGCATTTGAAGTGCCAGAAAGAAAAAAAAATAATAATAACTTCAAACAGCAGAGGCTCGGCAAACCATGCCAGATCCTGACAGCTCCCTGCGAGACAAAGGATGGAAAACTGGACACTGTGCAGTTGTTGCTTTCCTCCCGGCAGTCGAGTGGAAACGAGACCAGCAAAATTGACAGCTGTGGAAAAGCAGATTGGTGGTTTAGTTTGATGGGCTGGGGCACCCAGGGACAGATGTGGAAAATGCTTTTTAAATGACTTGCGGACACAGATGAATTTTAAGAAGCAGTAATCAGTAGCCGTAAGTGACGCCTGACCACAGCTTCGAGTATTTAGAGGCAGACAAGAGCCGGGAAGGTAAGAACTGCAGACATCCCGCCCGGCCCGGAGAGCAAGAGCCTGTCACTTCCTACAGGAAAATGGTGTGTTGGTTCTTGGCTAAACTACGCCAGGGCAGCAGTACAGAATTCACCACAAAGACAAGTGCAAAAGCAAAACTGAAGCAGAAAGGATTAATTAAATGAGCTATTACCATTTTCTGTATTGTAATAGTACCTAGAACCTCAGTGGGTTCCAGTTAATGCACAGCTTCAGTGTCTCAACTGTCCCACACCTCAGAATGGTGTCACAAAGGTAAGACAGAGCAAGAGCCTATGGGAGACCTAACGGTTGAGGTTTAGGAGTCCTGTTTCCCAGCACATGCACTGAAACCCACAGTGAACCAACTGATGGCTCCATCCAACCTTCCATATCTCCTGGAGGAGACACACAAAAGCCTCCAGGGTGGCACGAGCCACCCGGCAGCAGAGGGTCACCTAAGGGTGCCCAGGCAGGCACGGAAGCTGCCTCTGCATTTTCAGAGCACACGACGCTGGATCCCCCCTGGCACAAGAGGACCCCAGTTTCTCCTCCAGAAGGAGACGTGTGGCTCACCCTCATGCACGTTGTTGTCACTTGAGTGCATTTCCCTGCACACACTTTCACAAGCAGAGCGAGGGGAAGGGATTTTGAGAGAACACTACTCGAACATAAGCCAAAACCAACCCAGCAGCAGAAATCTTACAACCAACCAAAGCATGAGCTGATTTCCATTGGTATTAGTCATCTCTCCTCCCCATGAAAGACAGAGAGAACACGCCTACTTCCCACCTTAATAGTCCCCTCTCATCCCCTTTCATGCGCACGTCACTTCTGATGTCCTTTTTATACTTGTTTTATTTGATGTAGTCGCTTTATCCAAATTGTTGAGGCCACGGGTATGGACACCATCATAACCTCTTCTGCCACCTTTCCAGTCATTGCTGCCGAGGTGACAAGAGCCACACTCGCCGGGACACCTGCTAACTCTGTTCTTACACTACTTTTTCGTGGATCTTCTAGAAGTAGCAACAAATCAGACAGTAATGATATCTGCAGACCTGGAGATACTATGAAGCTTGCCAGGACAGGAAAATAACAAGAAAGGATCTAGAGACATTAGAAATGGGAGTAGGAAATAATAGAATGATCTTCTGTTTGGAAAATACAGCTAAGAAATGCAAAGGAAAAAAAACCCCAAAGCACAGATGTTTGACAAACAGAAGAAGACTGGAAAGTTGTGCAGTTGAAAGAGATTTACAGAGAGTAGGTGAGACCTGCTTTGCAACATCACACTGCAACAGGAATACAGCCAAGGCTATTTTGGTCTGTGTACTCAGAGACATCATCCAGGAATGAAGTTTAGAAGCTCCATCTCCACGGCACGGATGTGATGGCGCCTGGCGTGCTCCACTCTGCCCAGGTACCCCTTCTCCAGAAAAGCACTCCCCAACCAGACAGAGCCTGAAGAACTGCTAAAACACTTGGGGAGAGACGTTGTGGAAAGAGCAAAACAAGTTCAGCCTGTCTAGGTCAGTTCAACACTGGGATCGTAGGGATGTCATGCTCAGCAGGCACGCGTTGTTGCAAGGGGTTTAAGGAGACAGCGATAATCTTCTACAGATACATGACAGAAAGAGAGCACAATTTAGTACCGCATAACTTGACATAACTCAAAGTAATAGGAGAAAATTAAGAAAATCTAATTTAAGATGAATATCAAAAAAAGTTTTCCCAACTTAAGAATTATTCTCTTGCAGAAAAGTTTCCCAAGGGAAGCGGTAGAGATCTTAGCGCTTGAGCCAGATAAAAACAATAGTAAATGTACATGAATAATTCTGCACTGGCAGGGTTCTTGATGGCATGTTTTAAAAAGTCTTTATTAATTCTGCTTTTTCTAACCTATTAATATCTTATTTCAATAGTTGCTGCTTCTCCCTCTCCCTCCTTTCCTTTGTTCACTTTCTCCCCGATCCTGAGCTGTCACGCACAAGCTCATCTTCTTAAAGACAGTGGTTCCCACTAACTGCGAAGACTCGTTAATATTCTAAGGTGCAGCGCTCCTCCCTGAAACAGTCCCAAGGAGAAAGGAGATCACTTGCATTTGCCAAATCCACCCAGAAACGAGCTCGAAGCTGGTTTTCGGACCACTTAAAAATGTAGCAAGCCCTAGGCTTAGCTTAAGCAATACACAGGCTAGGAAAAAGAAATGCCCGGGAGACTGCAACAGGTCTCATTGATAAGGACTGTTGCATCTCTCTTCCAACTTCCCCTTCTCCACTTTCCCTGTCTTCTTCCATTTTTTCTTCTCACTCCTCCAGTCTGGTCTCCATCTTTCTTCCCCTCTGCTCTCCTATTCGCTTTGTCCCTCCAGCACTCTTCAGGTCTTCTTTCTTGCTCCATTTTTTCACAGAAGGGCTGGCTGGAGTCGATCGGGTCCTTCCTAGAAATCCCCACCATCAGTAAGAAGCCAAACAAATGGCTACCGAAAGGCAAAGCATGGCTCAAGTTTCAAAAAAAGGAGTTATGCTGGCAGGAGGCACCGGAATGGCCTCCTGGACCGCTCCAGCCCTGCTTATCCCTGCATGAACCTGACATTGAAGGATGCTTTGAGCGTACGGTCTCACAGGAGCATGAAGGAAGGAGCCGCCGTGCGCACCGGCCATGACAAGAACCCAGCTCGCAAGATGCCGGTGCGACACCCCACAGAAGTCGCATGGATTGCAGGCTCCCAATTCCCTGCACGTTTCGGCCACCACACAACCTGCCTTTTACGGAAACACCGAGTCCTGCTGACTTATTTTGTCTGAGTGGAAAAAGGCACTTGTTAAAGAACGTGTTCTCACGTTCAAAGCTGTGAAAAGATGGTACGACAAAGCCAAAACAGCATAACTAATGCGAGGCACAACACCAGGAGCCACCTAACCTTGGTTTGTCATGCTTTATATCCCAATATTACAGCTCACTTTCTGGGAGCAAAGTTTGCCAAATAGGCCAAGTACTGTCCCCCATGCAGCTCCGCTCACAGAGCCAGGTATCCTGGACCATGGGAACTAGAGGATAGTTAAACTACCCTGAATCAAGCCTTCTTAAAGAAGAAATTACAAGAAATTAATACTTCAAATTTCCTCAGTCTGGGAACTGAATTGTCTGGGGGATCAATCTGATGTTGGGATACAGACATTTGCTTCTCTGGTATTTGTGGTATTTGCTATATTTAGAATACAAATATTGTACTACCCTGGGATGTTCCTCACTCCGTGATGCTCTTGAATCCCAATTGCAAAGAAAGTAGCAACATTTCAGCAACTGCCTTACATGAGAATCCTAGGGCAAAAAATTCTTTTGTATCTCTCCCACAAGAACGTAAGTAAATAAATATAGAATATATACACAAATGTGTGCGTGTGTGCTTGTGTGTGCGCACACAGAGGACATGCACATAAAAAAAACTGCAACAGAGTGAAAAGTATGCCACTCAGCACAGATAGTTTTACAAAATAAATGGAACACACAGATGGACAGATAATTTGTGAGTGTACCAAGGGGGGAGCATGTTGAAGTGGTTTTTTGTAATCCATCTCGTATGATGAATTTCATGGTATAATACTTTGTCAAGGACTGCAGTGAAATCCAACCAATTTCCTTGCAAATCCTAACAAGATGAAGGATCCCAACATTTACAATCATCACAGCTGCTAAAACAAACTTGCTTGTGACCTTCAAGCCATCAGGATACCTAAGCTGAGACAATGAAACACAAAGAAATATATCCATTTTAACAAACTTTGGGACAGGCTAAATAATAAATGGATGACAAGTGTAACTAAAAGCCAGCAGGAACGTTTTGCATCAGGCTTTGTCCATCCAAAAAAAAGGAAAATCCAAACTCCCAAACCTCCTGAGATGCATTTTATTCATACCATAAACCAGTCAGGATCAATGAGACACGTAAGTGGGGAAAACGGCACTAAGCAGAAATAAAAACTAGAAATTACTAAATGCGAAGCAAGGAACCAAAACAGAGCCTGCAAGGAGAAATGAGGTAGGGAGTCAAGCGTCTCATGACAGGATAAAATCTTTTTGGCAATGTGGATCTGAAGGCATGACTTGCAAATAAATATTTACAACTTTAATAAAATTTCAACACCAGACTGAGAAAACATGAGGCTGGTCAGGGCCAGGAAGGAACGCAGACAAAACAAAAAACTACCTCAGGTTATGGAGGGGCTTTGGATGACCACAGAAAAAAACCCATATCTTTGGGAGAAAAAGGTCATTGATCCCTTGGACAAAAGTATTTGCAAACAGAAAACAGAAAAGAAAAAAACTGCTCCCTCAGTTTTAAAATCATCTTAAATGATATATTTCAATAGATATCCTAAGCATTACTACCTCCTATTTAAAGGCAGAAGCATTTCTACATCCGAAATATCCAGCAGCTCTCTAAAAACATAAAGTTAGAGGCTAAATGGCAAGAAACCACGTTTCTGGGACATGAAAGGCAGGTACTGCTGCATCTTGAAACTGAATACAGCAAAACCAGTGGTGTAATGGTGGAGTTAGCTTCAACTGTGAGCGGCAGCCTCTGAAACATGATGTAATTAATTCCTGGGCTTGAGGAAATGTGCAGAGAGCCACAGTAACCTGCCCTCACACGAATGCACACAGACAGGTGTCTCATTTCACCTACAGCAAAGAAATTATCCACGCTGCACCTACAAATCAAGGCAAAGACGAGAGAATTCATGTAGTCCGGCTGGCGAAATTGCATTCACCATGGACAGCACTTAAAATTGGACATTTTCAATACCTGCAGCAATTAATTCACCATGCTGCCTGAAACAGTTCCCATCTAAGTATTGGGAATACTACAATTACACTGTCTGGGTATCTAATGTAATGAAAAAGCCCTCCAATTTTAACGGACCCAACTGTAATAAAAACACAAGGAGAGAGAGAGGGAGAGAAAACACCTCTGCGTCAAGTTAAAGGTCTCAGCAGCTGCAGAAGCTGAGCTGTCTGGGAAAGCGCTCACTGGTTCAGAGAATATGTAAATCAATTTGAAAATCACTTAGCACTACACTAGAATCAAACCGAAGTACACCTGTAATATTCAAGTTGTATGTATGGCTAAAGCTAGCATTAAAAACACGGTCTTTTCCTCTCGGGATTTTCAACCCTTTTAGTAAAACCCTGTCTCTGCATCCAATACTCGTCTTCTGGAGGCTGCAACGGGATGGCACCGGACGCGTGACCAGACCCGACAGCTCCCAGGCTCGGATGGCGTTAGGTACCACCGCTTTCATCAACGCTACAAACTGAAATTACCTCCAGGCTACGCGGCCTGTGAATCTGTCCCTTCAATTCTTTCGCAGCAAGGCAGCTGTAAAAAGCTACGCTTAAAAAGCCAAGGAAAACGTGGCTTGTCCTGACATTTATTTCCCTCCTACATTCCTTCTCTTTTATCCCTTGGATTCTTCCTTGCAGAAGGCAGGTTCATCGCACCAGTTAACCCTGACACCCCTCCATTGCATCTGCATTGTAGGACATGGGACAGATCAGCTGAGTTTGCCTCTCAAATCCGTTAGCGAATTCTCCTGCTCTCCATTTCACAGATACCTTGCAAAAACCTCTCCATGACTACTGCGTGCTGCCCCGCACCGGGGGGCATTCAAAACCTATTCATCCTGCTTATCCACGGGAGAGAAGACAGTTTGCTTCCTGTCACCATCCCTCTCTCTTGTCTTGGAGTGATTGATCAGGCTGTATATTTTGGGATAGAGTATATTTTCATCAAGTGTGCTCTCCTGGATGCCAGCGTGATGTTCGTTTATGTGATGCAGAACTCAGTCCATGAAATACAGAGTGAAAACCAGCAACGTTTCACACAGACATCCAAATCATCACACAGTATAAATAGAGATCACTCTTACACTCTGTTGCTTAAGAATTAATCATTTCAGTGCAAAATCTACTCAATTCTTTTGCTAATTTTTCCGTTCTCCATGACACCCACTGGAAATGTCCATGATCTCAAAATGCACACTCCTTTATTATGCTGAGAGCACAGTGTAATTTCCTTCAGATCAGAATGAAACAAAGCAGCTTTTAGAGACAAGCCCTATTGAGAAAGAAGCTTTAAATGGAGTTATCTGTCTGTTAATTATCAAAAAGAAAGGAATATTTTGTGGAGAAGGAAAGGATATGCACACGGGCATCGCAAATGAACTCATAAAAAAAACTTACGACATTGCTAACGTTAATTATCTGTCCAAGTTCCCACTCTAAGCTCGCTCCTGGAGAAACGGCAGCTACCCCCCAAGCTCGGGGGGCGCAGGAGGCGCGCGGGGCGGCTCGACAGGAGCAAAGAGCCATCGGCGGGGACCCTGCAGCGCCCGCCTGCCGTGCCCCTGGCTGTGCGCCGGCGGACCCGGGTGGGGGGCACAGTCCCACGCAGCCTTGGTTTTTTACAGAGCTGGGTTTGCCTTGCTTTGCCTGCCCTGAAGAGGACAACACAAGTTCAGACGCAGGTTTCACAGGCAAGGGGTAGCGCCGAAAGGCACTGAGACGCGCGGTGAGAAGGAGAGGACTCGGAGGGTAACGGAGGGCTCCTGAGGTTTTCCTTCATGCATAATAGTTATGAATAATGTTTTTCAATTGCATTTCTGACTCAGCGTCTTTCTGCCACATCTTGTCCCCGTTTCCTTCAGTTCACTTAATTTAGTCACTCAATGTTATTGTCACGTCCTCTCTCTTTTACGTACAACCACAGACCGCGCAGCCTTCTCTCGTCACTGTACGCCGAACACAGAATACAAGTGCTGGTACTAAAGGAAAAGTAAAAGTATCAGCTCCATAAACAAGCCCTTCTCCATGCACTTACCATTAAAATGCGTCTGTAGCTGTCTCTGTCGATGCCCCAGAGCTTGAGATCTGTCTTGGCCTTGACGGTGGCGGCCCGGGGTGTTCCATAGATCAACGCCAGTTCCCCAAAGCTGCCTCCTTCTCCGATGCTGGTGACCCACTCCCCATTGACATAAACCTACCACAGCACAAGACAAAACGAGAAGCAAAACCAGTTTGGGGGCTTAGTTGTTAAAAAGCTATTAGGAATTTTCTTTCCAATCGTCAATGCTGGGGACACAGAGGGAAAACAAGACCCTAACAGTTCCCGCAGCCGGTCCCCAAAGAGGGCAACAACCCGCTCTGTGGACAGAATTCCAAGTCCTCTTGCTTCAGTACAATGACTGTATTTACTCTCCGAGTTTTCAGCTCCTGTGGTTAACTGGCATCGTGTTTTCTCTCTTGTGTTCAAGGCTCAGACAGTCAACAAGCAGAACTGTCACAACTTTGGCTTTTTATTAACACTGTCAAACTTGAAAGGAAGGAGATTTGTTGATGTGTGTAATGAGGTTTGCTGAACAGCACCATGGCCATGAAATGAAAAACAGTCCACACAGGGAAACATCTTTTGAAAAGGAACATTTTTTTTCTTGCCTAAGTCTAGTGACTCCAACAACCATTTAAAGACAACTATTGAGATCTGTTTCTCCCTTAGAGAAGACTACTGAGAGCTTTGGATTTGAGAAGCTACACCAGAATTATCCTTCGTCTTTAACATCAGCTCTACAGAAGCAATTTGACCCAGAGAATATTTGGGTGACACATGCTCCCAAAACACAGTCTGGATCAATACCACTCCCACAGTATTCTTCCTGGATGACAGCTAACTTGAGAAGAACCCCTGCACTTGAGTGCTTCGTACAACCCGCACTGGAGAACGGGGGACTTGGGCAGGTGCTTTCCGCAGGGCTGCACCTCCCTCGCACGGACAACACGGCTGTGGGGACGGAGCAGAGTACCCAAAGACTCCCACGGAGCGTGTCTTCTGCAGCTTGCTTGTGGGCTCGCGGCTACAAACCTACACAGTAAACCCTTCTCACTCTGCTGATGTGTCTGTGAGCTTAGAGGGAAGGAAGGTTGTCAAGCGTTGGCACAGGCTGCCCAGGGAGGGGGTGGAATCGCCGTCCCTGGAGGTATTTAAAAGCCAGGCAGACGTGGTGCTGAGGGACATGGGTTAGGGGTGGGTTTGGCAGTGTAGGTTTATGGTTGGACTCGATGATCTTGAAGGTCTCTTCCAACCCAAGTGATTCTGTGATTCTATGAAAGGCTGCGGGCATTTACCCGGTGCAGAACACATCCCAGTCTGTTACAGGCCAGTAACACCAGAGATCAACCAGCATTTGGGAATTCCATTTGTTTGGAAGCTTTGTGAAGAAAAATAATAAGAAGAAAACATGCAGGTATTCTCATCTTAAGCAAGAATCTATGGCAAAGGAAAAGACCATAAGCTATTACCAAGTACTGAGTAACAGAGAATTAGAATATACGAATTAGAGCTGTGTTTGAGCTGGGCACGAGAAAAGATGGTGACCAAAATAAATGAACCGGGGACAAAATTCAACAAACTGCCAGTATTCATTTTACTTCTATCTTGATTTTACGGTGAAAAGGCAGGAAGAAAACGGCACAGAACATCGAATCTACTTTTGAGTCTCCTCGTGAGGAAAAAAATGAAAGCAAAAAAAAAAAAAAGTTTTAAAAAAGCCAGGCAAACCCAAGCATTTTCCCGGTGAAATAAGCAGGTTATACTGTGGGTCCTGGATTTTCTTTTGTGAGACAAGCAGGAGAAATGGATGAATAAAATTAGGATGCTGTAAGCCTCGTAACATAGTAAGAATGTACGAAAATTTTTAAACTCAATTAATCCATTGGAAAATTGTCCAGATGTGTATTTGAATGCAGGGATCCCCCCTTTCTGTGGGGATTTCACCGCATGGACCCAGGGTTTGCTACGGTACAGTAATTCCTGCCCTCAGTAAAAAGTCTCAGGGGCGATAGGAAAAGTCTAATCATTCCAATGAGTTTTGGACTACATCCGGAATGTCAACTGATTTTGCATCCTTGACTCTTCTTCAGCACAGCAAAAATTCATGTGTTTCTATAAGCTCTTCTGTTGACAAGCACAGGTTTTGTTATTGCAGAAGGGTCTGAATTATAAGTGGGAAATAAACTCACTCCAACCCACATTTTTTTAAGCAGTACGATGACAGTCCTTGTTAAAGCAGTTTGCACAGTATGACTGCAGCCCAGAGAGGGGAATTACGCTGCTGAAACTCAAGGTAGGGCAAGTAAAGGATGGGCACGTACTGTTGCACGGTTGTTATAAAGAGAGGCTACTACTAAACTGCTCTAAGACTTCTTTAATTTTGCTGTCTTATTTGACAAGACTCCCCAAACCATGTTTGACATCTCGCCTGTAAACAGTTCATGCACAAGGCCGTTCCTCCACCCTATGCGTGTCAGGTTTAAAGTACTCTGAGGTCAAACCAAATCACTGATCTGACCACCTTTGGGCCCAGCATTCGCTCTCCCAATAAAAATGCTATTTCCAATATCAATCTGCAAAAGAGAAAACAGCCCGAGAGTAACTGTTTTCTCAGAGTAAAACCACTGCACTTCATTCTCTGCAAAGGGCTGAGCCAACAATCAACTTTTGTCTTCACGACGAAGTCAAGGTGCCTTGACAGCCCATCACAAAGCCATTCTGCCCTTTAACAGAGAGTTCAGCTCTGCTATTAATCCCTTTAAAATAGATTTTTAAAAAAGAAGTAGAAAGGAAAGTAGCTGTCTTTGTGAGGTGTGGGAAGTAAAACTATTTTAGGCTCAGAACAGCTTACGAAAGCCAATGGTACATGGCAGCAGCTCAGATGATCGCCGCCTTTATCCCAAAAAATGCCGGGCTGAGGTTTTGGCTCAGGCAGTTTGAGGCATTTGTGAACTCTCACCAAAGTGGCGAGTACATAAGTGAATTCTTCTTAAATGTTACTTGACCTGTTAATCACGGCTCCATAATAGCTGGAACCTTCTTCTTTCATGCAGCTGAAGAGGAATGTAGAACTGCAGATGCCCAAATATGAGCAAGCCATCGGGACCACCTACTTTCCACAGACCAAAAGTACTTTAGATTTCTATTGTTTTCCACCATGTAGTATGAGCACTGCAATTTTTGCGGGCTTGAAAATCACAAAACTTGGTTCATTTCGTTATTTTTTTTAGGACGCAAATGGGAAAAATCTCCTGCGAACATCAGCAGTTCCTTCCTCATGGGCTGCGATATACACAGGCGCGAACGGCGAGAGCAACGCAGCGAGTCACACGACGCTCCGAGCGAGAGGAACGCACCCTGGCCTCGCTCGTCTGCGCATCCTCTGGGGAAGCAGAAGGGAACCTCACCACGAGCACTAATACAGACATTTTACTCTGAAGGCAGGATATGAACATCCACCTCTCAGCTCCACTGCAGTGAATTTACCTTTACTTCAATTTCGTATTGCTGACTTCGAGTTAACTTTCAGCCCATTTTTTTTTTGCAGCCACTTGGTGATCTATGTGGACAATCTAATTTGTTCCAGACATGGCAACTTTTAGATCTTAAATCGCCTCCCTCAGATCTGTTTGTAATAATTTGTGCTTTGTGTCTTGTCAAGCCTTAATATTTGTTACCCAAAAATGAAGATGAGGTTTATTTATTCTTGGAAAAATAAGCAAGCTTTAGACATGAAGGGTATTTATATGTGGGTAGTTTTCCCAAATAAAGCCAGCGCTTTATTTGTAGTATGAATTTGCTTTTCTTAAATATAAATATACGAACTTGGAGACTGCCTTGAGAATCCTTCAAAATTCAAGCTGAAAAACTCCAAACTTTAAAATGTTCTGTTTCGAATTTCAAGAAGCATCCTTCTGAAATTAGAAAGAACATTAACGATGGAAGAATTCAAACCAAAAGCAATCTATGGAATCTAACCATAAAATATAACTAGTTTTAAAATCCAACAGTATTCTCACATAAACCACTATGTAATTTTCATCTTTGTATACACAAATTAGACAGTTTGTATATATGAACAAGGGCTTCAAGAAGATTTGACCTACAATCAAAAGATAAACTTATCTATTGTCCACAATATTCATGTATAGCTCAACATATAGATTTTATACAGTAAATACAGAACCTACCTAAGTAAGAACACTGAAAAGTTTTAATTTTTACTTTCACTGTACTCTAGTTTCGCTGCTGTTGTTTTACAAGAAGAAAACCTGAGAAGGACTGTAGAGAAAGTTGCTGTGCCATTAAATAGAGTGGGAAGTTGTTGAGTCTAAAAAAAAATACATCTGTTTTAAAAGGGTAGTTGACGGCGCTTTTTAAAGTAAAAAATGTGAGGTTGTAAGATTAAAATAATAAACAGGAAGTCATTTTTATATTTAGAAATACGGATTAGAGATTTCTGCAAGACACATACTTTAGCAGGTACTTTCAACATCTTTACTGGAAACGGTAATTTAAGCTCTGCCAGCTACTTTTTGGCATACGTTCACATTTGTCTGAGCAGAAAAGCTTCCGGTAGACAATTGACCTGTAAGACTTCAAACCTCATGCCATCATCTACCGAGCGTAAACTTCACCCGTCCGCAGGGCCGGGTCACGAGTAAACAATTCCCCTCATCCCTGACGTGCTGCGGAGGAAGACGGTGACTGATAACACTGGAGTGTCCCTTCCCATCCAACGCCAGCCTGGGGCACAGCGTGCCTGGTTTGCAGTACACAGTGTATGAGAGGAAACCCCAGGTTCTCCAAGACCTCCCTCTTCCCGATTTCTAAACCCTTCTTTTCCATATGAAAACTTGTGCCCTTCTCCCAGGCTCCACAGTCCACGCTGAGCACGCTCGCCAGCGGACGGGTATGGAGTCTTCTTTGCCTGTCACAGCAACGCCAAGAAGGAAACGTACAGATACTTTATTTTATGCTAACAAGGCTTGTTTATACCCTAAGAAAGTGTGAGAATTGAGGCTAAAGTGTTATTATTTTTAAAATATGTTTTGTTGTAGTTCTAACTTGACTCAGATTATTTTTAGGGGAAAATATTAGAACGCTCTTACTTACTCTTTGGGGTGCCCGTGCCAAAATTCTAACAGTAAATTACTTTTAAATGTTGCGGGTTTTTTAACTCAAAACACCACACGCTGATTTTGTTATTCTGGCTTTGTTGGTGGTTTCTGTTTGGTTTCGGTTGCTTGGTTGGTAGATTATTTTATTTTCCAGTTTTGCCACGACTTTATTCCAGCGGATGGGAGGTTTATGCTGGCAGTTGCAACCTCTCGTACGTGTACCTCTGCGTGCGCATGGAAAACCGGGGCGCTTATCCGTCGTGATGTCCTCAGAGTAAACTGCTCCTTGAATCCAGCAGCCCCGTACACCTGCCAGTGCTGTGCGGAGCGGGGAAATGATGGAGGCAGACAGCCCGGCCAGGGGTTAAAAGCCTCCCTGCATATGCCAACACCAGCTGAACTAGGCAGAAAACGGCTTGAGGCTTTAAGTCTCGGGGTCAATTGTCTACTCTCCAAGTTGCTTTTTTTTCTTGGAGAAGGGTGGAAGCATGCCAAAAGAGTATCTGGCAAGGCTTAAATGAACGGCAGCTCGCTTACTAGCGGTCTGGAGTTTCTTCAGACAACAAGGCTTTTAGCACCGCTGCCCACAAAGGGGAAGACGCCTTTTCTGGGGAGCACTACGGAGGTGTGAGGCGCGCGGCCGCAGGGTCTGCGACCGGAGCAAGGGACGCTGCGCCAGCCGCCCTGGTCTGGGCTTCGCTCCGGGGGGACACAGGCTCACCTCCCCGCAGCTTCCCAGCACAGGCAGCCACCGCAGGCAACTTCTGCAGCTACCAGGGTGTACTCACTACTTGCTCCCGGACGAGCGGACGCTTCTCGTGCTTTCCACAGCACCTTGCGAAGGAATTCCGGGTGCGCTTTGGCTGAAGATATAGGAAAGGCTTAGGAAGGAGAGAGCAGGAAGCTGAGGAGACGGGCGAGCAGGGGTAGGGCGCAGCCGGGCGGAGGAAGGAGGATGCTGAAGGGGGATGCTGAAGGGGGAGTCGGTCATGGACGAGTTTTGCAAGACTTAGAGGAGGAGCTTTGAGGAGCTTTGGCTGCCCCTGGAATAAGCTTGGTCCACCTGACATCTCTTAATACTTGTTAGGATGCATTTGGGCCACAGCTCATGTCAGAAAACGGCCCATAACTTGTGCCTGAGAAGTGCCGGGATGATGCTATTGTGGATCTGTCCATTCCGACCCGTCCTAGCAGACAGAGGCTGATTTTGGCAATTAGGGGAGTAGGGACTGAGAATGTTTGTCCAAGGGGAGTTGAGATCTCCCCAAAGAAACCCAGATACTTCATTCATCGCTTAGAAAACCTGCTGTTGCAAGTCTCACAGACAAGGCAGGAAAACTTTATATCCTATATCATACCTAAGTGACTGGAGGACTGCAAACTACTCAGAATACAAAGAAAACTTCTGCCTTCAACTCTTACAAAGCCGTGCACTGCCATGCTCCTCGCTTAGCAAAACAGTGAGTCCCACTGAAGTCAACAGAATTGCTCACGTGCTTAAAGACCCACCGGTGCTTCTGTAGCTCATGAAATCAGGGATCTGGGGTAAAATTTTCCCCACACCCAGCTTAAGAGCCCAAGTGGAACTGTATTGCAGTGGCACTGAAGCCATTTAGTCACTGTGGTAGCTTTTCAGATTTTACCCCAAATCCTATCTCAGAAACCTCAAAAGCCCTTGAAATGTTCTGGGAAATACGAGATTATTCTGCATAAGGCTTTCATGAGCTCAGGAAACCACCAATGAAAAACGATCTGAACGCTTGTCTCTTCTTGGGCTATTTGTGGTCAACGTGAAAGAATTTCAACTTTCCATAAAGAAACAAGGAGAACCTCCGATATACAAGTAACACAATGCAGTGCACGTGTTTCTGAGTAGATGCCGGGATATACCTGGGAAGGGACCTAGATGCCACCTTACCCGACACAGAATCCAGCAACTGGTGCTCTAAACAAGTCCTTCTCCACATCTGCAGAGCCCCGGCCACCTCGGCATCCACCAGTTACAGAAAATCCACAAACCACATTTTCTTTTTACAAGCAGACACCAAGCTGGCTAAGCCCGGGGCATTTCTCTTCCCCATTTTGTCACTGCTTCGTAAGAGCAATATGTGCATCTTCTTCGCAATTAATTGCAAGGGTTTTTCAGACTGTTTTTCGATGTCATTCGGTCCCCCACTATATCTGAGCCAAGTGCTGAAGAAAGCTTTCCTAAAGGTCTTGAGGGAGGATAAATTGTTTTTGAAGAGGATTCACCTATAACTTCAACATGAGCACTTGCCTATGCTTGTGGGTCTGACTCAAAGCCAGTGAACTCATTAAGCTCGGTATCGGGCTCTAACCAATTATTTTAAAACTAAATTTTAGCGCAGTTCTATAAATATTGCTCTTTTATTTTCTGGCCCTGTGGATGTGGCAATGTTTGCTATTGAGAGGTATGCCTGATAGGAACAGTGAGTCAGACGGATTTCCTGAGGAGCAACTTCCAGAGGCAGAGGCAGCATGTGAGGTTTCTGAATTCCCAACAATACCAATTAGATGGTCTCCTGACACAAACAGCCTGCTAAAAAAAATAACTTTCACTAAAATAACTGTATGCCTCCTGCCCGGATTTAAAATAAATCACTTTCTTCTTTAAATATGCCAAACAAAACTCTTCTGGGCATCCGAAGAGCCGCGTTGCTAATGAGCAAGCCTGTCCTACCCGCCAAGCGGGGACACGTCAGGCGTGTGTAGAAAACTCAGTCAAATGAGGCACTTGTAGCAAAACTGCAAAAGGGCGAGTTTCATATGGGATGAAAATGATACGAGGTGAATAGATTATGATTTGGAAGGCAGGTTCAGAAAGAAGCTTCTTTTCAAAGACTTGCTGACGAAACCACCGCATACTCCTGTAAACATTTTGTGGTCTAACAGATCGCTTTACACTTATAATAATCCTTGCTTTATTAATATGCTGCATTGTTCGTATATTTGGACCTAATTTTAAAAGCAAATTAAGGTTTCTAAGATGAAACTCGCTGCCTCGGGCTGTATCTCAATTTGGGGGGGAAAAAAAGCCAACACATGAGCTAAGCTAACTGATTAAAGAAAATATTTTCCTTATGGTTGATCTGAACCCTCGGGTGCATTCCAGCATGGTGGCCCGCTCTGCCAGAGACTGCACGCCTCCAGGTGTGGTTAGGGTTCTGAAGAGAATGTCATTTGCTCAGTTTTGATACCATATTTTCCTGCTTGGAATGGACAAATAAGCTAGGATGTAAAACACGACAATTATAAAATTATGTGCAAATGACTTAACACAACAAAAGCAAAGTAATGAGACCAATCCTGTGAAATCTGTTTCGAGAAGAAAGGAGACAGAACCACAGCGCATGGCTGGATCAAACTGTGTGCCAGAGCGTACGATTTTATTGTGCAGCTTCAAAATAAGTATTACACTGTAAGAGTGTACTTACATCTACCTCGCCCTGGTCAATCACATAGAAGTTGTCTCCTTCATCACCTGGAAGCAAAATACAAAAGGTGATTGTTTCCTGAAGGTCTGATAATATATTCAATAATTTCCTGTCTCCATATTTAATCCTGTACATATTGGCACAGGTTTGCACTCCAGATTACCTACACAGAGATTCACTTTCTGAAATGTCCCTGCCTATTTGCCCTCATAAATCAAAATATCACTGTGACTTCTTCCTATTAATATCTTTCAATTGCATTAATTTATCTCTTTTGATTGATTCAACACTTCATTCAGTGTAAACACACAAGAGGCTTTAATATAGCCGCGGGTAACGAAGTCCTCCACAGCACGCTGCAGGCACGCAGGTAAGTTGCCAAGTGCGATAACTACGATACAGCACAATGAGGTGTTGAATATTCCCAACAACCATGCAAATATTTTCCACCTCTAATTACTCGCAGCTAGCCTGTGCCACCCTTATGCATTTGGAGCCGTGTTTTACTTCCTGACTATCTTCAGGAAAGGAATGAACATTTTAATTTGAGGTGCTATTTATCTACATTTAAGCGTAGCCCTTTGAAACCCTGGGGATCTACCAGCATGGGTTTGTAGAAGATCTCCGCACGTGTAGCAGGAGACCTGCATCCATGAACTTCTGATACAGCTGCACACTTTTGGAATGTGGTTATTCTTCCCGTTAAGCAAAGAGGGTGAAATCTCAGACAGAGAGAGGCGAATTGTACAATATTAGCAAAGATAGAAAGGAAAAAACAAGGGGAAGAATTACCCTGTTGTATGACCGTTTCTCCTGCGATGTGTGTGACGGGGAACATGGCATCGAATATGTCACTGGAAAAGAAAAGGAAAGAAAAGAAACCCTTTGTTAATGAATCACATCTATTTCTAATCTAGCCAGGAGAGCTATCTTCATTGTTTCACTTAGCCTTCATTAACAGATTTTGCAGAAAAAGAAAAGGAAAATGTTAGTTGTAACTGGAAAGTGAGCCCCTGCTTGGCAAGAGATCAACATAACTAGTTTGGCACAAGCTGTGGTTTCAAACTAAGTGAGACCGTGATTCAGTGCATGCTATTTTGAAAGAACTCCTGAATTATATGCATATAGGCCACTTCTTATAGCACTGCACAAACTAGCCAGCTTGAGTGTTTTATTGTCTAAGCAGCCAGATCTCAGGTTTTCAGCCGCGATCGGAATGTGTCACAGCAGTAATTGCTAGATGCCTAAACGGGAGCTCTCCTCTTCGGAACATCTGGCCTCGCATTTACAAGCAAAACCTGTTCCACAATACGGAGCACATTTGGAAAGGTAGATGGCTCTAAATTAATGTAGCATAAGAGCTGGCAAGGGACTGCACTCACATGCAGGAGAGGCCAAACTCTGAAAATCTGAGTTACGCGTGAGAAGGGAATCTGACCAATGCTACAGAAACACCGACGCTGCAGAAGAGCCTCGTGCTCATTAATCATCGCTGAATACACACCTTACCGTGGTCTCCAGCATACTGTCACATCGCCTTAAAAGGCCAGGCAGAGCAGAAAGGACGGGAACGCACCCTGCACCAACACTGTGGGCAACGTGCCCAAACCCAGTCCTTTGTTTATTGAGGGAGACAGCAGGCTCCCTGGAGCCAGGGCTTCCTTTCCCCACATCAGATTTTGGGGAACTTATTTTCAGAAGCATGAACCGCACCGAGACGGGCGCTCCCCACCTCTCTTCCCCTTCCTATGCATCAGTCTCCAGGGATAAAGGAAATAGCTCCCCACCGCAAACAAAAGGCAGCGAGGAGGAGTGGTTAACTAGTCTCTTCCCTGCTCTGGTCTAGGAATGGTCCACCCAGGGACCGCCGACGACAGCGGCGAGATGAAACGCTGCAGCCCGGAACGGAGCAAAGTCCCCACAATCGTAATGGAGCGCCAACAGTGAAGAAACCTAAAATTTTCATCAAAATAGCCAGAAGATCAGCAAACAAACCCATGCCACATTTCAATGCCTTATATGGGAAATGCATATTGTAAAATCCCATTATTAGCTTATTTCCTGTTCAACTGTTCCAGAATTTATTCAGGCTCAGTTCTAGGAAATGTTTCACTCCTAAGTTCAAATTGGTCATGTCTTTCCTCTTCAGCAGCCAGACTGTTTTGCTCTGTGGCAGCACCACTTGTGGGAGAAGTGGGAGATGTCAAACCGGGCACCTCCTGCCGCGCCGCAGTACCTGCAGGGGATGCTTAGCCCATGATCTATAATAAAATGATATATTTTACCCCTGTTGTCTCATCAGGCCCACCCCATGCGATTCCTACTCACATTCAGGAAACACCTCCACCACGTTTAAACAGCCAGCTCAGAGGCTCTGGGGAGAATCCTCTTTCTCACCTCATTCTAAGCAGCAATGCAAAGACTTATCATAAATTATGCTGAAAAGTATATGGACTGTATTCTTAAATCCACTAAACTCATTGTTAGTGATCTTAAATGGGCTCAGCATTTCTTCAGCTCAAGGGACGTCCGTGTTGGCAGGACGCAGGGGTCCGGTGCAGGCTGAGGAGCTGCTCCCTGTGCCAACCCCCTCCGAAGAGCACTGGGAGCCGAGGTTCAGAGGAGATGGGGGAACTACCACAACGGGAGGTGCCAAACCGGAACAGCCACGACGGGACCTTATGGTGATGAGGCAAGTCAAGCTGTTCTTCACTAGCTCCGGGCCGGGAAATTCAGCACGACAGAGGCTCATTCGCCTCCCTGTGGTTTCCCCTTGGCTGCGCCTGGGCACCTCACCGAGCTTCAGGAAGAGTCCCGCAGCCTGCAGAAGATTTGCTGGAGGAAAAGGCACTCTGCGTGGCAGAGGAGAAAGTCTTCAATGGGATACACCCGAAAATAGGCACAACGCTGTGAATATCAATAACCAAACCAAAATGTGACTGTTTGAACAAACTTGGAAACCTGTTTTTTTAAAGAGAAATGCAGAGGAAATAACTACCCACAGTTTCACCCTGTCATCTTTGTTTTATGGCTGCATTTTATTTATAACTTAACAATCGACCGTACAAACAGCGCCGAATAAATTCTGTATAGCACTGCACCCTTCTCCAAAATGTTCCACATTTCCTTTCTACATCTTTTAGTTTTATCAAAAAAAACCCCTTTAAAACTCACAGACTAAAACTTTCAGCTGACGGTGTCATGGACTCAAAGCCTATTAGCAACAGTGGTTTCACACTAATATTCTGCTATGTAGCAGTGTGGCGGAATAATGTAAATATTCTGGCACCCCATATATGATGTGTTTCAGAAAAGTCTTAATTCTATTAGACTAAGGCTTCGATTTTTAGAGAGACCTTTGAAGAACACGTCATCAAACATTAGTCTAAAATACACATGAACACACAGCAGCACAAGGGACCCACAGCCCTGGTGATGTTGATGTCGATCTCCAAAGGGAAACAAGGGCATATCTTTGATAAAGAAAGGTGAGTGACCAGTAATATCGCGACTGTCGCTGGAAACACATCATCACGTGTCTTTTCTGCTAAGGAACTCTTGTCGTTAATGGATACGGTTAGGCCAAGATCTCTCACACTGATTACTAAGTCAGTGTTCCTGCTTTTGGACGCTCAAATTTGCGATTTATTAAATATACTCAGATCTCAGATGATACGGATCAGCAGGCAGCCTCAAAGTTTCTCAGCCTACAAGTCTGGCAGCCAAAAACTGGGACATCCGGAATACCAGCAAAGAAAACTGCCCTTCTGGAAATTATCATCTCCTGAAGTACCAAATGCCTGAGGTCCCTATATGAAATCTGGCTTCTGATGTAATTCGGACTAAGTGTAGAATCTCTTTGGGAAATTTTCTTACTTTCTTCTCAGTGTCTGAAATAAACACAAAAATGTCTCAAGGACTGACATGCCAAAATACTTTGAAAATTTGAAAAATTTCTTCCTGACCTAAGCCAAAATGTGAAACTACAATAAGCAGGCATATTTTCCACCCCCCCAATAACCGGCCTATGCTCCATATGCAGCTTCAGCCACGTGTCCTGGGCCTGTACTATTCAGAGAAAACAAATAAACCTTTAAATACCAAATGAGTTAAGAAGTGAGACTGGCTAAAGGCATAAATAATACGCCCAGGGCCAAAAACATGGCCTGTTGTTTTCTTCCTGCACCATGTACCTGCTTTTAAGTCATCCAAAACCACCCTCTGGTCATTACAGCAAAAAAAAAAAACCCTTACAAATCCAGTGCTGCAACCGTCTCGCCGTCAAGCAGAGACTGCAGCCACGTTCTCCAGCTCTGCGAAGCAGGTGGTTGTATTTCTTGGGTTTGAAGGTTTTGTTAAATAATTAGGGCCAGACACACACGTACAGATTTGTAACAACCCAATTTTTTTTCAAGCACAAGCGGCTTTTATTCCAGCGTAAAGAGAAAGCCAGAAAATCAGCAGTTAAGTCTTCCCTGATGCCCAACTACCGTGACTTCATCTTCTGCCGGAGCCGCAGCAGCAGGAACACAGCAGCCTCTGTCTCCTGCCCCGGCGCCAACCATTGCGCTCCCGACTCCCGCCCCGGCAGCAGGGAAAGGGGCTGGGGTGTCGCCAGGACGTTTATGGTCCTGCTGCAAACGAGAACTGCTCAGAGGGATTTCCTGATTTTGTTGAGAATGTGTCGTCTGCCCTGTTTCCACATGGCTCGCTCAGGTGATGGAGAAGAAGGTAGAGCACCAGTTCTGGGATCTCAGCTGTTGCTTCCTGAGGCTGCGACCGCGAGGGATGCGCTGCATCCCACACATCCTCCTCCTCGCCCTCTCCAGAGCCAAAGCTTTTGCCAGGCTTTGCAAGTTTTTCACAGGTTCCCTGTCTGCTTCCAGAGGATCTGGTCACTCATGGCACCTGGAGTCAAACCTTTGTTCCAGTCAGAAGGTATCAAGGGCAATTTCTGGCTTGGAAGCATTGCGGGTGGGACTGTAGGATCCTGAATATCCACCTTTGGATCCAAAGGGAGACACTAGCAGGATGTTACTGTTGTTTTCCCAGGTGATTTCTGCACATTTAGTTCTTTGTAACTTTTTGATAGTATCATTCAAAAACAAATTACAAGGGAAGATTGCGAGCAGCATGGAACACGTAGAGCACAGTTAACTAGTCCAACAAAGGGCAACCAAGAAATGCATTTAGACACGAAATTTCTATCCATTCTATCAAAAAATACCAACTGTCTTCTTAAGAAGTATCAAAATTTAAAAGACTTTTTTTAAAAGGTCGAAGATACCAAAGGCTTGCAGGAAGTTTTAACGCATAAAATGTCTTCCATGAGTGTCCGGGAGAATTGCAAACAGGAGATCAGCCCCGAAAGCACCGGGGCTGGTCCTCGGCCGTCTGCTGGCCGGAAGGACTTCTGGCCACCCTGCCTGGTCCAGCCAGCTCCCTTTCCATGCAAAGGAGGAAAACTCCACTGGAGTCAATGGGACTGCAGCTATTTAGACCAGCAAAGTCAATCACAGTGATTGCAAAATAAGTATGATGAAACACTTTGCTGATTTAATTCAGTAGCATTTTATAGACCCCATTTGCCAAGATGTAAATGACTGTGCTAAGAGGAAGCCAGTAGAGAGGGCAGGGCCAAGGGGTTCTCTTTCTCGCAAGAAAAAGTGAGTGATAAAAATAAATCATCTCATCTGCTTTTACACTGAGGCTGCTTGGAGCAGAATATGAGATAGACAAAAAAAAATGACGCGCGCTGTAGGTAATACAGCACTGGCAATGGGCAACAGAGAAGAAGCTTGTTAAAACAAAGCGAGAGAAGGAGGATTCCAAGCACTTTCAGAACCAGACCATGGCAATGGCCAAAATAGGGAAACTATGTAAGACAATTTATCAGTTTCACAATCAGATTTCTTTCCAGCCCTTGCTGTGCTGAATGCATTGCAGGAAAGGAGAAATGGAAGAGACAAAATGTATATGTGGTAGGCAAAAATGGAAAATCCTCGTTCTACCTGCAGGTTATAATTTGTCAGAGTTCAATCAGAACAATTACATTGTGCAGGCAGACTCAGAACGCCTTCAATGTGTGCACTACGCAGAGTTTTTTCTCCTTTTGCTATCTCTCTAGCAAAACAAAGCAAGCCCTGTATTGTTGAGGACAGCTTTAAACGACATGTAGCTGCTCTGGCATAATGCAGCAAAAGACATGCAACGTCCCCTCGCAGTGAGGCTGCCCTCGCAGGAGGATTCCAGCATTTCAAACCTTCCCTACTTACGGACCTTTAAAGTTTGGTAAACACAGTTGATAGCAACTCTGTCTTTCTTTAGCATAGCAGCTATATCTGGGTACTATTTTAAGGTTTCTGAAGTTTGAGGGGGGGATAGGAAGGTGGCGTGTCTCTTCTCGTGTATGTCTCATATTTTCTTATGATTCATTTCCTGAAAAGATAGCAATTTTCTAGCAGTTATTCTAACAACCGCTTCTCCTGCTCTGTACGGATGAAAAGCAGAGAATTTAAACTAGATGACCGGCGTCAATTAACATCCATGTAGTGAAGGAATAAACGCAGTCGATTACTACTGAAGAAAATGCAAGGGGCTACGCTACGTGTACGGATACACCTTTGATCCACACTGCCTGATCCTAGGAACGCTGCACGTCCCTGCTGATCTACAGCACTAAAACCACCAAGAAACAATTACTATTATTTACCGACTATAGAAAATAAAAGCCATGCACACAGGTAAAATAAAAGATGCCTTTTTAGAGGTATTTAAAACTAACTACCCAGAGCTTACAATTGCTATAATCAAATACGTGGTGTCGCAGGCATGTGCTGACGAGGGAGCATCAGGACTGAAGCCTTAGTGAAAACATTACCCATCTGCTTGTGCTGGGTTTTTTCCTGTTAGGACAGCAACAAATTAATTACTGAAGCATACAAACCTAGCATCAGTTGAGATTATTTAATTACTTCAGTATAATGGCCAATTTTTAGGTATTATTACAAGTAAGACATACATTAATTTTACTGTAATGACCATGCAAGTCTTTGAAATCGGACATGAGAGGACATTCTGAATGGCAGGTTAAAATTAAAGTCCATGTCTAATTCCGTAACATTTATTAAGTCACAAGTCCACATAAATAACAGGCATGTGAAACAGAAAGAAGTAAAAAATTGTCGTCTTCTATTTCTGTGAAGTATTTCCATGTTTACTGTTTTATGAAGTCCTTTCATAGGTTCATGACACCGAATGAACTGAACGAAAATAGGCAGAGCCTCAATTCATTCTACAGACTCTCCACATCTACGTGTCAACGGCTCACATCGTCTTCAACATGTTAACAATAGCTTTCCAAGAGAAAAAATGTGTGCCGAGACCTTCGTATGGAAAACCATCTGCCATGGCCAACTGCAATTAGAGGGTGACCCTCTAAAAAGGGGCCAAACCCTGCGGCTCAAGAGTGGCAAGGTCCCATCCCACACCCTACCCCAAGTCCAAGGCCTGGAGTATACAGCAGGTGGAGAGAGGGGAGGAGAACTGTGTTTATTCTTTCACAAAAAGAAGATCTGGGAGATCTTATCGCTGTCTACAAGTACTTAATGGGAGGGTGTAGAAAAGCCAGAGCCAGACTCTTCCCAGAGCTCACAGCAGAGGGATGTTGAGTCAAGAGGCACAAATGGGAACTGAGGAAATTCCCACCTGACAGAAAGAAACAAGTTTCACTATGAGGGTGGTCAGACACTGGAAGAGAGGCCCAGGGAACAGGGCTTGTTTCCAAACTCAACTGGGCAAGGCTCTTGGTTAGAGCAGCCAGCTCTGACCGGACCTGCTTTGAGCAGGAGGTCCGAGTAGGGATGTCTGGAAGCCCCTTCCATCCGCCGGGAGCCCAGGGTTTGGCACCGAGCTTCTCCCAGTGGGAGAGATGAGGTGGTCCTGCGCTGAGCCGCAGACACGGGGGAGGCGGGGGAGCGTGAGTCAGGAGGCCAGCTGGAGGAAATCCCATGCATAATGCATGGAAAATACGCTCTCTGTGCAGCAGGGAAGGAATATCTGCGCCCTTCTGCATGGATAATTGCAACGAGGCTGTATCCCAACTTCACATCCCCAATGTCACTGCTCATCAACGACGTCTGCGCACATCAGGAGGCCTTGATTAGAAATTAGGTAACACAGGGGTTTTTCCCAGGAAAAAAAAAAACAAAACAGTTTAATAAACTGAATATTCTTGTGGAAAATGGCTGATGTCATTTCCCATTTAAAATGTTTTTTAAAGTTTTGAAACCCGTCTAAACGTCCTACTGTGATATCTTCAGAGGATCTACTTTTCACTACGAAATTATTTCAGAATTAAGCTTCTCAGTAAAAGGTTAAAATCAAAATAAGACATTGTTGAAAATGATATTTCAATGAAACTTAATCACGTCTGTTTGCTTGTTTTCTGTTTTTTGAGCAGAGATGAAGATATTTTGATCTTGGAACTAAAATTCAAGATGGGGAAAAAATTTACATGCCAGAAGAAAATCAAACAAGCAAAAAAAAAACCCCAAAAAATCCCAGAGAAACTTGGGTCAACAAAATACACTTTCTACTTGGTTACAATGTACAAATATATCTATCTAGATATAGAGAAGGACACATACTAGACTGCACAGGCTTCTTTCTGGTTTCGTAGGCACAGGATAGTGATTAGGAACTCTTTCCTTTGCCAGCAGGTACCAGACTCTAATGTAAAGACAGAGACATTTACAGAGGTTTTGATAGGTGTGTGTGTATATATATATATATATACACACACACATACATGGAGATATATATATATATTACGGAGGTCTCAGAACGCAGCAGTGCTGCAAGCATACTCGACTGAAGCTTTTACTTTGAGAAAGCTCCAAATACATGATTATTAGAAGCACGGAAGGGCGCTGTTCGGAAGTCAGAGGCGTTATTTGCACGCACTGGCACTGCAGCCGCGACCTGGGGAAGCGCTTGGCGCAATGAGGAACCGCGTTGTGAGCCAAAGCGGCACAAACTCAGCCCTGGCGCCACCGAAACGAGGTCGGTGTATTTGAGCTGACTAAAAAGAAGTATGGCCCTTCAAGTCACAGATGAGTATATAGGATTTACATTTTCCACACAATTAATTACTAATTATTTTCTTAAACATTCTGGAAAAGCAACGGCAATACCACGGTGAAAAAAATAAGTATTTGAACTTCACAGCTGAAAGAAAATTGCTTCTGGCGGGACAGAAACACACCACCAGGAGAAAAATTGTCATCCCCAAAGCAAATCTCTGTTGTTACTAATACGAAGCAAATTCCACCACTGATAAAGGGCGACCATAACAAAGTTCTCATATTTGACCAATTTGTTTCTTCTGGTACTTTTAAATCCCTTCACTCTTTAATTTCAAGCTCCCTCTTCTGGACTATCCCCATGAAGCCAGAGCGCCACGATGCTCTGGCCCTTACTTCAGTGATCAGGTAACAGAGCTGAGGAAGCCCTGGGTAGATGGCACGGATACAGATCGCTAATCACCGCGTCCCAATTTCATCATTACTACAGCTGAAGTTCTTTGAAAATATGCTAGGATACGCTGAGACCTAAAGAGGTCCCAGAGGTCTGCACTTACAAAGGCACTATTATGCAATCTCTTGGAGCAGATCAAAACCAACGGAGGAGATGTCCCTCAACATAAGGACATGAGACATATATCCTTAGGGATATCCCTATATAGGGATATAGGACACTATTTTAAATAATGATCTATGATAAATTGTATTTCCCGTGTACGTAAGTAAATATGAACAAACCCATACTATATACATTACCTTACTGTTCACATTCTGCAGTGAAATGCCTTCCCCACAAGAGTAATAGCATTTTTTGTTTTGCCTTTGAGATTGAGATGGAGGACGTTCTTTCATGAAAATGAAATTATATATATATATATATATATATTTATGTTTTCTTGCACCGCCATGATTAGCAAACTGTTCACAGAGAAAGTTTTATTCTAATAATTCACACAATTTTCCTATTCAGAGCATGTCTACAAAAAAACTGTTGTGGTTGTGGAACTTGGACATGAACACAATATTCAGCTACTTTCACTATTTTCTTTCATTTTACTTTTTTTTTCCTTGTACTCTGTGCAAGAATCACTTCTAACTTTCTATAAATATAGGAAAATTAAATTGTATTTGATAATTATGATTGTTCCTTCAAATCATATACTTACTGCTCCTACGCACTATTTTTAGGACTACAGCTTCTGCACCTAGAAGAAAGGCTTGAGTGCCACAAGACAGCACCTGTGCCTGGCAACTATAGCAGCACAAAAATAGGTAAGAATTACCAGGTATTAGGTTAAAATCTTTTCCCTTCCGTGCCTGTGGCCCTTGCCACTCACATAAAAATCAGAACATTGCAAGGATGCTGAAGACTCTAATGCTAAAGAATGACACGATGCTCAACATAAATGCAACGAGGAGGTTTCTTTATCGTAGAATCACAGAGCCACAAAATCATAAAATCGCCTAGGTTGAACGGGACCTCTAAGATCATGGAGTCCCACCATCAGCCCAACGCTGCCAAACCTGCCCCATGTCCCTCAGCACCATGTCTGCCCGGCTGGGAAACACCTCCAGGGATGGCGACTCCACCACTGCCCTGGGCAGCCTCTGCCAGCGCTTGACAACCCTTTGGGTGAAGAAATTTTTCCTAATATCCTCCACCGATGTGACATGAGGCCATTTCCTCTTGTCCTATTGCCTGTTCCTTGGGAGAAGAGACGACCCCCCTGGCTACACCCTCCTTCCAGGCAGTTGTAGGGAGCGAGAAGGTCTCCCCTCAGCCTCCTCTTCTCCAGGCGGAACAACCCCCGTTCCCTCAGCCGCTCCTCAGGAGACTTGTGCTCCAGCCCCCTCCCCAGGTCTGCTCCCTGGACACGCTCCAGCCCCTCCGTGTCTGTTTTGTCACGAGGGGCCCAAAACTGAACACAGGACTCAAGGTGGGGCCTCCCCAGTGCCCAGTACAGGGGACCATCACTGCCCCGGTCCTGCTGGCCACGCTATTCCTGATCCAGGCCAGGGTGCTGGTGGCTGCCTTGGCCGCCTGGGCACGCGGCTGGCTCACATTCAGCTGGCTTTCAACCAACACCTCCAGGTCCTTTTCCACCAGGCAGCTTTCCAGCTGCTCTGCCCCAAGCCTGGAGCGTCCATGGGTTGGTGTGACCCAAGTGCAGGACCCAGGACTTGGCCATGTTGAACCTCGCACCACTGGCCTCAGCGCATCGATCCATGTTCATGTAAAATAGTTTTGTACATCAGGAAACTCCTGGGGTGATGTTGGTAATATGTGTACCAATGCGTAGCGCCCCTGGAAAAGCCGGGAAGCAGTGAGAGAGTGAAGCCAAGGCTCTGCAGAGCTGGAGTTCCCGAGCCAGCCGGCGGCGTGCCTGCTGCGAGTCAGGGGAAGGCACGCTGCAACTAATCAAGCAGTGTTTGACACGCGTCTCCTCTGGCTGACAAGCACAGAACATACGGCTCCGAGCATCTCCCACATCTTGCTTAATTAATTTCCACCCTTGTTGTGTGCTCCCACACCTGGAGATATCAAACAGCTGTGTATAATAAAAACATTTTAACCTGTGTTAGTGGATAGGATTCAATTGAGTTTATAATTGCATCAGTAAATGAAATCATTATAAACTAGCTGATAAAGGTTCCCTAGAATGAGTCAGGATTATTTTTTAAAAGTGTGTAAATCTAGTGTTAAGTAGCTGATGAATAAAATTCATAGCTGACACAAAACCACATGTCCACAAGCACTTGCTTTTCTATTTGCATATCTATTATAGCTTACAGACATGTGCAAACTCATACACCCACACGTTTTCCTTATGGTTTCCCTGAGTTTATCATTACTCCCCTTCATCTCTGATTCACAGCATTTCTGAGATAGAATCTTTTACAATAAAATGAACTACAGATAAAATTTCCCGAGACAATAAATGCTCCTTTTGTAGGAGCTTTTTAGTGAACTATCGCAATTAAGCAGCCTCATCTTTTTTACAGCTCCGCTAGTTCAAAGGAGGAGAAAACAGAGATTGATCAGCTCAGATGATACACACATTTTTTCTTAAGCGATCTGCATTCGCAGGGGTCTGAAGGACAGGGAGCTTTTTTAAGCATGAAGAGCTGTTTATAGATGCACAGAGACCTAAGGGTGCACTTTCTTCGTACCTATATAAATAAATTCAGACGCAGTCACATTACTTTGTTCCATCTTTCTCAGTAATTTCCTTTCCAAGTCTTCACCAACCATAAAACGTACATCAAAGCCACCGCGGAGACACCCAGCAGGATCACTGGCAGCAGCACCTGCTTCTCCCAGCCTCCCAGCACCAGTCCCTAGCAGTTTGCTCTGGCGTAGAAAACCTGCCAAGCAAACACGGCACTAATCTCCTTCTCCTGCATTTTGCTGCAAACAGAAAAAAAATCCAGAGTGCCCAGCGTTAAATGCCGCAATGTCGTGTGCACGGGTCTCCTTTTATCTTTCCACTGTGATAGCAAATCTGGAAATCTCAGCTATGCCGGGCTTTCATTAGCACTGCGGGCCGGGCGCGGGGAGCGCAGCGCCGTATATGCCTTCCTGCCTATCTGCAGTACATTTTTTAAATGCCTTCTTGAAAGGGGACATGAAGAATTCGTCGGGCAGGCTGGTGGATCACTATTAACGCGGGCGTTTGTGGCCACTCTCTGTCCAAACCTTCAAACGCCTTTTGCTTGGCTCCGCTAACTCCCCATTTGCCTTCACACCGGTATCAGTTTTAAGCATTTTCTCAGCAGGAAGAATTGTATTTTAAGGCATTAAATAAACCAGGACAAACTCAGCCCCAAAACAAATCGCAGAAAAACTTGCAGGAGCACATTATCGCACGACTCATGTTGCTTCCTCCCAACTAAATAACCCTCCCGCTTCACAGATTTCTGTTTAATTTGGCCTCTGGCATGACAGAAAGGAATTTTTTGCCCATTTACACAACTCTATGAATCAATCGCTGACAACAGTAAGCTCCTCTTCAGCCTGACTTAGAGGCATGCAGCGAAAACCAGCCAAGTGCTGCGCTTGCTCTACCAGGTCTCACACATAAACCAGCTACGATAAGGCCTGGAGCATACAAATCCCTCGGGAAAAAAAATGCTGCTTCACGGTTTCTTCTCTGGAAGCCTTGATGCATCAGCAGGTACAACTGCTCCGAATCCTGAAGCCTGGCTGGGGACGCTGCTGTGAATGGCTCCAGCACGGGCACCTTAAAATACTCTGTCTGTAAGCTGAGAACTCATTTAGGTTAGGTTTAAAAAAACAGTTAAAAAATTAGAAGATTTTGCTGTTTAAGAAACACATCTCCACTGGTTTAAATACAATTTTAATGTAGGGCAAGCAGGCTTTACCTGTGTTGATATGAAATTCCAAAATACAATGAAGAAATGAAGCAGAAATTTCTATACTAAAGCCCACTTAAAAATAAATCCAATTAAGGGGAATAAATAGGACAAGAGAACAACTAATTCCTTGTCTTTGCTTCTCTTCAAGGAATATTCATATAAATCCCCGGTCTGACATTTATGCTGTTTCATGTGACAGGGATCAGAACTCTCCCTAGCACAACGTTTTTAAACCATTTATGCCGACAGCACCTTTATAACGAATAATAGAAACCTCCACGTTCACATCACACTTTCTATAGGCTCACAAAGGGTTTAACCCTGCAAGCTTTTATCCATGTGAGCAGTCAGCACCCGTACTTGAAATAAAAGGCGTAATTTAATGAAAAGGGGGTGGTGGAATTAGGGATTTAGAGTGGGAACGTTCTGGGATGAAGAACGTCTCTCTTATCTGTGCTAGTGAAGTGGCTTGTAATCATGAGTACGATACACGTGCTTTGCAATGCAATAACAATAATAGCAAGAAAAATTTTGAGCTCAGTGCCTGAATTAAGTGTCCTGGATGCGGTAAAACACTTGCCTCTGGGCTGCTTTATTTTAAAGAGAGGGTTTCGCAACTTGGGGACCCACCTCACGTGCTTCCTTTCCATGTTCCTGTGGCCAGAGGAGGGGGAGGAAGGACACAGGGATTTAAACTCCACTTTGCATCCCACTTTTTAGGGAGGGAGGGACCCCCCCCATGGCCAAACGGCTGGAGATAACACGTAGACGCCGTGTGCGTGCCCACGTACCCAGGCAGGGAGGGCAACGTCTGTGCCTGTTCCGGGGTGACAGTCTGGAGAGGCTCCCGAAGCAACGCTCCAGGCTTTGGGATACTCCAGGCGGAATCTGGGCTGAGACATGATGACGACATCACACCCAACGCGATTTAAAAAGAAAACCGTAATGAGAACACCGCTGAGAAACTTCATCTCGGTGCGGGTCAAAAGGGAGGGGAGGAGGAAGGCGGCGAAAAGTGTTTCTTAAATAGAGGAGATAAAGATGGCGGGAGATAAAAAGGTCAGACCAGGTGGTCTAAAGGTCCCTGCGAGCCCTAAACCCAGTGACAGATACAGAAAAGCAAACACTTCACCTCCAAAAGGTCTCTCGTACAAAGAAAGTCTTGAAACAAGACCAGAAAAGAGCCAGCGATCAAAGCAACGCTTGCACCCGGGGGACAGGTAAACGGGTGACGAAGGGCACAGCCACACATGGGCACTACGGGCCACGTCCCTCACCATGAGACACAGCGACACGCACTCGCTCTCCTGAGACCCTCCTCCAGACCCCACTGCCCGCTCTCTGCAGCACTGCGACCCTCATATCGCAGCCTACTCAAAAAAATCTTAAACGAATAAACAGATCTGAAAAATAAACTACCGATGCGCCACAGGATTTGTAACATTACGTTGACTTTAAAAAATAGACTAATACATGCAAAGGTCACTAAAATATTTATATTAATGATGGAGCTGAACACTAAGCAGATATTGACTTCTGTTAAGGTGAACCTCAAGATTTATTGGCCTAAAAGGTAAACATTGACTGAGATAAATCCAAGGTCAATATTTACTACCAAGGACAATAAATCTTCGTGGCCTACAAAACATGGAAATAAATATATATGCACATACACATGCATAGGCACAAGTCTACCTACAGATATTTACACCAATTATTTGGAAGAATGATCATCAACAGCATTTTTTACAGCATGTTTTCCTAATTTTGCTGGGAAGAACCAATGAGCAAGCACGAACCGGTGTCAGATACGAGTATTTGCTATGTCGGCACTGATGATAGCAGAGGGCGACATTTCTGCTTCTCCAAGTGACTCCCTCTGCCCGCTGAGCCAGGGGAGAGGTTTCTAACACACAAAGGGAAGTCAGAACCTTACGTGCAAATTAGCTGCCCTACTTCCATCTTCCCTTGAGAACCCACGCTTGTAACTTAAGAAGCAGAGTTATACACAGCAAAGTAGTCTGAATAATTGTCGAGCTCTGGACTTAAGAGCCAGAAAGCTTTCTGATGGAGCCCTTCTCAACCCACTGCACCTTCATCTAAGGTCAAGTTTCTTCCCAGGCAAGGCAAGCGCAGGAGGGGAACACGTGGATATTCTGGAAGTGTTTTAACAAGAGGCACTTTTACTGTAGTTGTGGTCGATCTCGTATGAGCTCAGACAAAGACGTATCAATCAAACTGAGCAAAATAAATAAATAAAAGCATTGGATGACTTTCAGAGTTATAGGCTTTTTCCTTGAACTAGAAAAGCAAATAAATTTAACAGCAGTGCTGACAAAAGTAGACCTTCTTCCTCCAAACAGTATACAAGATCTAAGCCAAAAGGAAACAGATGACTTTGTGTGTTTGTAGGAAGTGATTAGAGAAGATAGAACTTAATTTATTAAGATGGGAGATGGTGATTCTTTTGTTGACTTTTCAGGTCAAGTGTTAAAACCTTCTGCAAATAAGGCAGTAGATAGGCTACAACTAAGCCTTAATGGTTCAGGAGACCGGGCGCTTTTTATGCTCTAGGTTTTTCTTGGTCTTTGAACAATTGTTTTGGAAAGCCAAGCGAGAGAAATGTGCAGCCCTTTCCTTTGCCTCCTGGTGGGCTCCCCTTCGCAACCTGCACCAGCTTGGGCAGCCCCGGCCACTGGTTTGGACCAATATATACTTACATCGCAGCGCAGGACACTGCCTAACGCCACCAGGGACGGCTTCCGTGAGACTTCCGATTTTTCATCTATGCACCCAGTGGATGACAAGAGAGGCCAAAAAAAAAAAACAAAACCAAAAACCCCAGAAGAAGAAGAAGAAGACGAAAGGAAGGGGGAAAAAAGAAGAGAAAAGGAAGAAAAGACAGAACAAAGTGCTCCAAACACCCTGCATTCATCTCCCAGGCTGACAAGTCTCCAGGAGGAACGTGGCGCGGCGCAGGCAGTGCTGGCCACTGGGTTTGCAGGAAGGAAGAGCAATTAGAAGCGCTGGGCAGGAAAAGGCCTGTTAGCACTGTTACCTTTAACGTAATCTTTAATCTCCTCCTATGCCTCCAACTTGTCACCACAGGCATTAATCACCTTGCAGGTCTCACAGTCGTCTCAGGCTCATTTATACCATTTGTTTTAATGGCCTCTCTTACGGCATTGCTGTTGGGCGGCGTGTCGTCCTGCCCCCATTTCCTGTGGAGTTTTGGTCTATCAAAGCGCTGTGGTTTATTTTTACGCAGGTTTCCTAAGGCTACAGTACAGCCACAGGATTCAGGCATCATATCGCAGTTGGCCTCTACCGAGAGCACTCCAAAACAACCCGTGAAATATTACTGCTCCAAATATTTTAGAAGCCTCTGAAGCCTCATTAATACAAACACTTTGTATTTCATTAAATTTTATTAACGTTCACAGTAATTCAAGGAATGGCAGAACAGCTGCACTCTTAAGCAGGATTTATTCCGTAGCTTGCAAAGAAAGGAAAAGTGATTTTCAACTCTGCAAAAACTGGTACGTGGAAGAAGATAATAAACTGACAAGCGAAAGACAAATTATCTTTGTACTCACTCTTCTAAACCCAGGCGAGATCTCAGGCTAAGTGTTCTCTCGACGGACAGAATCGTGATATAAAATGTATAGCCAAGAGTTTCAAAATTAGTAGACAAAATCCACATTTCTGGGTTTTCAGAAGGACCGGTAATTTCAGGACTGTCTTGTTCAGGAAAATATAATGGCAAAATAGAGTCAATTAATAAGCACAACTTCGAAATGCTCAGCAAAAGGGCTGCTCTCTCCTTTGAGTAGACGCTGTGTCCAGAACAGGCAGATCTTGTTTCTTACGAACTATTTACCCCTGTGAGGACGCTCGTAAAAGGGACTCTCCGTGAACAGTGATAACAACTACAATATTCAGAATATTTACATTGAATGTCACTTTCACTTTGAAACAGTGCCCAAAATTTTCCCTTAAAATTGAAGTTCTTTTGGCTACTGCAAAGAGCCCGCTACGGATTCTTAATGCAATGCAATATGTATTTTATACAGTGAACTCATTTATATGGTGAAACATTTTATATGGTAATTATTTCACAGCATGCAGAATGATGAGGAAATAACGAGAAAAGTTTTGGATGAGATTTTAAGAGAAGTAGTGACTCAGTGACCTGCTGGGAGAAAAAAATGGAGACGCATAAACCTCTTTCAGTTTGATTTTTTTTAATTAGAAATAGAGTTCTAAAAATAGTGTCTACTTCACTAGCATTTTGAGGGGGAGATAGTCTAGTAGTTAGTTTTCATGCAGCTGAAAACAAAATCTGTTAGACATCCCACAGGCTGAAATGCTTATTCCGAAAAGCTCAGGAAGGTCTGTTTTTCCTGATGTGAAATCAGGATTGCAGCGCAAATGCCTGACCTTTTATTAATCAACTCAGAAAAGACTGAGCTAAAAGGCACTTTGTTCGTCATCTTTGATGGCTGTAGATTGATGCCACCCCAAGGTAACCTGTGCAGCTATAGATTCATCGTTAGTCCAACCCCAGTAATGCAAGGCTTAAAAACAAATTTTAAAGGCAAGAATAATGAAAGTCAGAGAGGTAATTGGAAAATGAGACACACTGCAATATCTGCCTTCTGCCTTTATTTGATAACTGATATTCTAGACAAAATATATCAATCAGTTCTTCAAGGAAGCATGTTCAGTGCTATGAGGTAAAGCGCTGGTTAAAATGGGAAAGTTGATTAGGAAGAAGAGCCATAACGTGTTTAAGGCAATAATTCAAGGTAGATTAACAACAGTTGATATTGGAAGTGGAATAATAAGCCCAGGGGTAATTTTAGTAAGAATATTTCAAGGCCCAGTCTTAAGAAGTGGAGATGCTGTGTTCAGAGGTAGGGCACAGAGCACCACAGGAAAAAAGGGGTGCGTTTGATGACTGAAGCAATAAAGTTGGAATGAAATTCAGAAATCTAACATGAAAGGCTATGCATGTTGAAATTACAGCAACAATTTCTACTTTAATCTGAATTTATGAAATCACTGGAGAGCTGTAAGCTACCCTTTTTACCCTTGGCCAAGGAAAAAAGCAAACCCACCCTATACCAGTATAAACCGGGTTGCTTCCCAGTGAGCAAGGAAGTGTTAATGCCATTGTGAAAAGCCCTTCTGTAATGACCTCACTTCAATGCTGTGCTCAATTCTAATCAAGCACGTGCAAAAGAAACAAAGAAACACGATGCATTGGATTCAAAAAGATGTAGAAAAAGGTATTTTGGGGTGATAAGTGTAATGGAGAGCCTATCTTTTATAAAAGAAGAAGAGAGTTTGAATCACTTATGGCAGAAAAATAAGTAAAGAACAGATATCATTTTAGTTTATAAATACATAGAGTTGAGAGGCAAGGGTAAGGGTGAACGTCAGAGTTGAAGGAGTTACTTTAACTAATGGACAGTGAGGGCACAAAGAATCAACACATATAAACATTTAGTCTGGAAATGAGATGTTCTCTTGCCATGGGAACAGTAGTGTTATGGAGCAGCTTTCCAACAACTGTAGCCCAATAAACTGGAGAAAATAAAAATATCTTCATTTAGGTTATCTGAGGGATCACATGACATGGCTTGCTACGGTATCAGATGGCTGAACTCAAGGATTCAAGAGAGCCCTTTCCCACTGTATTCCCAAGGACAAGCAAAAAGATGTTTCCTAGCAGGGCAACGAAGAGTAAAACAAGTGCAGGATCACTGTCAGCGAAGGCACACCGATTTCTGACAGCCTGCTCTTGTAACCGAGACGAAATAGCTGGAAACCTCATCAGATTTGTTCCTCTCAACTTTTTAAAAGATGAGAGGCAGTGCCAAACACTCAAAACAATAACGTCTTGCCTTTATAAACAACCTTTAGTATCACTGGATATAAACCAGAGACTTGGACATCTGCTGAGCATGCCTATTGGATTGGCATCAGTGCTCTCCCCTGGCTCGCACGGAAGGTGACGGGGTCAGGAATGAGACATCTTGTTCTTCAAAAACAATCTTCCATTTTGCCACTGGTAGCTTTCAGAATCCACCTCCTATACAGCCGAAGCCTGCTCCGTTTTGCCTGCTTTAGGAGTTTTTTGAGCACCCTCTAGGTTTCAATTCGAGCTGGAGAATCCATCTAACTGCCCGTGTTGTGCCGAGTTATCAGGAGATGGGTGTGTGGAGTTCGTCTCCTGGCACGGCCATGGGGAACGCCGTGCGTCCTGGTACATACTGGGAACAGACTGTCTGAGGCTACTGTAAGAATTTCATTATTACAGATGTAATAACGGGGACTTGGGACTGCCTTTCTCGCTGCTCCACCAAACAGCCTCCTTTCTTGCTGTTCCACCAAGCATCCCCCTCTGGCCTTCAATCTATCTGCTAATAAATGTCATTTTTATACTGCGCTAGCTCTCTTTGTATTCTCCACATTCCCACCAGAGATGCAGATAGCTGGGAAAAGTCAGCACTGGTGGGACAGCAAGAAAAAAGGTGTAAGCCCCAAACAATGCTACCATTCTCCCATCTTCTGAATCTTCCCCCTATTCTTCCAACCCTTGCCAGGAGACAACCCTACTTGGCATAGCCCAGCATCATGCTGGATGCGATGCAGAACAAACCGGTGCCACACGCCACAAAATGTTTCTCCAGCTTCAACTAATGGGATGATTAAAGCAAAACAGAGCTGTGGATGAGCTGGTAAAGGCGCTGGGTGCTTCGGCCAGGTGAAGAGGGAAGGCGGGCATCTGGGCAGCGGAATAAGCAGTGTGGGATCATTAACACCAGCTGACGGACCAAAAGAAGGGGCAAAGGAGATCTCGGAGGTCTCCCTGTTTCTTCCTTTCACCGGTCTGAAGACCGGACAGAAATATGGGCATGTGTAGGGGAGTGTGAGCTATTTTAACCAAAACATTTCATCCATCCCTAAATATGGTCACAAGATTTTAGATACTTGGCTTACTCTTAAACAGTAAGATTCTGAATTATCTCCAACTGTGTAGGCTGTAAAAGAAAATGCATAAACCAGCAATCCTGCAAACTCCCTAGAAACAGATCCACTGCCAGTTTTTTCTCTGTAGCTGTTATATTAATCAGCGTCTTAAGAAATTAGAATGCCCTGTCATTATTTCTCTTTCAAACCTAATAAGCACTGCTTGGCAATTAACTTCAACTAGCTCTCCTTAATGTCATTATCTATCGTCTAGAGCTTTGAGATACACCAGAGGAAAACGCCAAAATCATGGCACCATGTATCTGGCTTGCCTTTTCCTTTCAATGAGCAGCAAACAGCAATGTTTCAGTGGCATCTTGGTCACTCTCTTCAGATTTCTAACCCAAACGGAAAAAATGTGAAAAGATCAGCTGTTCTCAAAAATATTGCCAGAAAAACATATTCAAGGGATTTTGCCTGAATCGGAACTCAAATCATTTCCCAGAATCTGGCCTTGAACCAAAACTCCAGAGATCAGCCCAGATTTCAGGCTTCAGTTTTACATCTTATCAGATATTCATATCCGAGTTCATCTTTCAAAGCAACTTATATGCACATGTGTGTAAGTGTGAGCGTACACACAGTGAGCGTGACACTGGGGTGTAGTCAATGGGTTTTATTTCTGTACTTGTAAACGTATATAGTCTCACAGAAACATCTCTCCTCATCTGCCGTGTGAGAGTGTTAGAGATATGGAATGAATGGTATAAGGTATTATCAACATAAATTTGGAACCGTCAAGTTATTTATAAACAGGCTTGGTAATATCAGATTTTAATTGACGAATGTTGATAAAAATGGAATTTATATTGCCTTGCAAGACTCAGGGGCTAGAATTATTTTTTTTCTGAAATTGAACAGATGCCAGAAATAAACCAGGAATTGCAAAGTGGAAGAGAGATGTAAGGCAGCGCGCCGAGGGCGGGGAGGAGAAGAAAAGTGGAAAATTACCAGAATGTAAAACTGATGGCTTTAAGAGAGAAAGGCGGAGTGGCATCACCGTGAATACCAGGGACGTGGAGACAGGAAGAGAATCCAAGTTGAGCAGAAATTATAATCAATAATTTAAGTCAGGAACTAAAACATCCTGTGAATTAAACCCTGAGTTTAACTGTACCTGTAATATCCTACCAATCACCCAATCTCCAAGTGCAATAGATGGATTTTGCCAAGCAACATCGCAAACATGGGTGGGTCTTCTCTCATATCCCACTTGCATTTTAGAAAAGTAAACTGTTATAAAGTTGCTTTAATATATGACTTTTAATTATGCTGATTTTTCATGCCTGTGACTGTAAAGCCTGGTCACCCTACTACCAAGAGGCTTGATTCAGCAAGCAAAGGGAGCAAAGAACTAACGAACACTAATAAAACTAAAAGAAAAGACAGGAACTTTCAAAAATGACAGTAAGGAAAATACACTGGGTTTAATGTCATATGCTTGCAACCTATGCAATGGTGTCTTGATGCAATATTATACTGCGGCATATTAAATCAACAAAAATAAAGAAAGGACAAAGCAGACTGCAAGTAACAAGAGAACATTAATTCCATCACATTAGAAATATACTCCATTTTATGTGAGATTTCCAGTAACTGTGAAAGGCAGCCAAGTTTAAACTGCTCCCAGAATTTGTAAAGACTAATTAGTGACTTTCTGATTGAGTTAGTTTTACAAAAGAGCTAAGAGCACAATTTAATTCTCTCCTATCAGTATCTTCTGTTGTTCTGCTCCCAGTCCACAGCTCCTTTATTTTGGCCGTCAATTTAATATCGATTAATTCTCCTGCCTGCAGTAGCTCCCACTGACGTCCACTGAGCTCCTCCAGATTACTAGAGCGTGTTTGCAGAGATCCACTTTCAGGATCAGATACTCCCTCTGTAATTTTATTCATCAACCACAATAGCAAAGGATATCCAAAAAGTGTTCAACGTAGATAATGGTCACTTACCCTCCTTAATAAAAAGCCCAAAGTGCATCAGGCAAAGAGCACCTTGTAAGAGTCAACTCTTATTAATATAAATACATTTCACAAAGCTTTCCATCATTTGCTTTTCACTGCCATTCATCCTTTCTACTGGTCTCCTGCACAGACCTTCTATCAAGTCACAGATCAGATCCTACAGCTGGATTCTCCTTTCTCCTGCAACTTAAGGCAGTTGGATGTCATTAAGAAGTATTGATTTACATCCATAAGGATCTTCTACTACTGCTTAGCCTTCTATCTGATCCATTAGCAGCAGTTAATGAGGACGAGATGACATGCTTTCGAGCGACTGCTCAAGTTCAACACTGCTTAAAACAACATGGGCCACAGAGAAGGAAAAAGTGCAGTTTGCAGCTCCAGGTGGAGCTAGCGATTTACCCCGACCCAACCCCATCCTGCTGCCCACCACTGCAGCCACGCTGCCTCGCTGTACGGGGGCACCAGTTCGCCCAGTCCCTGCAACAGCGCAACAACTGGCACTGCCGACGGGGCGCTCCCTCCCGCGCCGCTCTCGTGGTCAGACGACGGGGCCGGTGTCTCAGCACTGAACGTCTGTTTTCTCACCCAAAGGGCTGCGATTCTCTCTCTTACTTCACATTCCACACATTTTCACATGTGTACAGGGAAAGCAGCTGTGCCATATTTTTAGTTTAACCAGTTGAAAGGAAAAGCAAAGGAAGCTAAAATCAGAAGTATTATTTTGCACTATTGAGCATATTAATGATGCCTTTCCAACCTCATCAACATTCCCATCAAAACTAACATGTTAATTTATATTCTTTATATAGTACTAATTATGTGTACAGCAGCACGATACCCTCTATAAGGAGCTATCTCACTATAAGAGATGAAAACATAATGTTCTGATTCTGACCTCATGATGATATAAGTAATGAATTACTCCAAAGAATACTGATTATAATAGGACTAAAATGCGGCCCTCACAGATGCTTTAAAGAGCATGTAGTTATGAAGGATGCTAAATAATTTTTTTTAGAGGTGGTGCCAGTGATGCAAAGGTCACTTGAAAAGGCACTTTGAACTGTATAAGCCTTCAGTAGCGCAGAGAAAGGCTGATTTCCACTTGCAAAGAGCTATAGAAGAGACGCTGCTATGTGCAGTCTTCCCCATCCTCTTCTCCTTCAACTATACCTGTAACCCAAGTACTTCTTATCTAACCGAACGCACAGATATGTCAACAAAAGCATTAAGTGAATTATCCACATCATTTCTACTTTGTAATGACCAAAATGGGTCAAAATACCCATTTACCTATTTTCCATACTAAACAGCAGCCTGAATTTCATGAAATGCCTTGTATAGCCCCTTTATCTAGAAGTTTCAGCAATGTTTAGCTGAGAATAACAAAAAAAAAAGAAAAAAAAGGAAAAAAGAAAAAAAGATGCCATCTTCTTCAGCTCTAATGGAGGCCACCCAGTGGCCAGGTACAGCAGTGGAAATACATTCTCCGGGTACCTACAGGTCTTTATAAAAGGATTTGTGAGCAGAAGAGAGTGGGGAAAGGGTTTCTGTGCCTTACTGCTTTAGCTTTGGTGGCTCCGGAAGCGCCCGGGGGTGACCGGGCTCGGGGCACACACACGCCGTGATGGGCTCTGAGGAACCATTCGCATCGTCTGGAGCCGCCTTTTCTCTCTCACGATTTACAACCCCACCGCATTCTGAGGAGTTTTAACATAAATACATATTTTGACAACTTTAAGCCGAGCCAGCTTGAAAATTCAGCTAAAGTGCTTTTAAGAAGTACTGCAGGTACATAATATATCATGTGGGGTTAGCTGAGACGAAGGTTTAAATAATAGCACACTTAAGAAATTCTGTAAGATGGGTCCAGATTCAAAATATCTATTAGACTCACCTATAATCTCACATGTGTAAATAACATGTGGGAAAGCCACTGAGATATGTGCGGCAATTCCAGTGAAAAACACGATCAGCGTCAAAACCACTGGAGATTTCTCAACCACAAAATTACACCGCTACAAAGATCTTTAAAGCCAGTTGTAATATGGACCAAGAGGTAGAAGAGCTGAGTCCAAACGCAACAAGGACGGGTCTATGAGAGGTAACGCTTTTCTCACCGTAGTTCATCTCTTGCTTTATACAAATCCCTGACCTGTTAAAGCAGACTTCTGTTTACACACTGAAACACGGGGCTTCATTTTTTCAAACACAATAAAAATTTCAAGTAATTTGTATACTTAAGGCAATCTCAGTTTTCGCCTCCAGGGGTTAGGGTTTGGGAGTACGTTTTTTGCTGCTTATATTTTCTTTGTTACTTTATACCGCTCCTTTCTAATAACCTTGAACACAGTGACCCCCGGTGGCAGATCCAACGCTGGCTGCTCTCAGAAGCTGAGCCAGACCTTCACATCCCATCAGGAGGCTGGCAAGTCCCTGTGTCCTAAATCGGAGTCCCCAGCTGGGTCCCCGCTGTGGGACTGGGGAGGGCTCGCTCCCGGCAGGTCCAGAAACGTTCTTACGGGACAGAGCAATGGTCCTGTTGGGGTTTTTATCCCAGAACCACCACTGCCCGTTTACGCAAGGGGGATTCTCCAACAAGGCAGCCTTCAGCTTCGCGTGAGCGCTGGGAAGGGTCCAGCAGCACGGACGCCTGTTCCTGGGCTGACGCCGGCTGCCGAGGGGCCGGGCAGCACCCGCAGTTCTGTCCCACCGGCTCACCCTGTAGACACGCACGAAGCTGCTCAGCAACGTGAGACACATCTCCAGATCCCACAAAAACCATTAAGTGTTCTCCACCACTTTGGTTTTAATAGGGCTCAGGCATCTTAACGCCTTTCTCCGAGCCTCGGCCGCCCCACTTCGCTGTCCCACTGCCTCACCAGCTGACCGCTTTTCCTCACTGGAGCACCTGGAAAACATTTCAGCCGCAAGAAGTTTGTGTTTTGTGGCCCTTCGTGAAAACCAGCACAAATAGAAGCATTACCAATGCAAAATACGGAATTAGCAGCAGGCAGGCAACTCTCAGCTCTTCCGTCTGTAAAAACCTGTTTTATTTCACAGGTAGAAGGGATCAGTGAGTCATCCCCGCTCCGGTGCGAGCCACGCAGCAGGCAGAGCATCTGGAAGGCTTTGCTCAGAGGCTGCGCTCCAGAAGAGAAAAGCGCGCTTTAGAGTTGAGGTAAACAAATTCATTTAAGTACAGAGGGAGACGTTTCAAGCTGCTCACCAAAATTAAAAAAAAAAAATAAATAAAAAAAAAGCACTGCCCAACGCTATTTATTACACAGTACTTCCATTTGTATCAATTAGCCATCACATTCATGAACAACGGTAATTAACTTCACGTGTGTGATTGTTAGTCTTGAGCCAAAGGAGCTGCGAGAGGAAGGAAGCAGAGGGAAGGGCGATGCCTCTCCCGGGAGATTGCTCCCCAACTGCAAAGAGCTCCCTAATGGCAACACAGCGATCCTGCCCCTGCCAGAGGGTGTCACTACGGCACTAGAACAAAGCAACAAAACAAATAGAATGGATAAACAAGAAACGGTGGAGAAGTTTAGCAGAAAAAAGCTCTATGTAACCCTCGCAGGAATTGTTCGTCATTTCACCCACGGGCTTTAGGAACGTGGTTCTGGAGTCTAAGGACCGCATAACTCTGTATTTTCTTTTCCTCCCTGTATTTCTCGTGCTCTAATCTGATTTCTCACGCTAAGCATTGGAAGGAAGAAAGGAACTACCTATTAGAGCTGTTTGCAGAATCTCCGTTGTTCCCACACAATTTAACCTTGTTTTCCATGAAAGCATCCTTTGAAAATGAAACTATTCTAAATGCACATCATTGACATTCACAATAACCATATTCATCGGGCAATTGTTTCAATAGGAAGCCACTGCAAAAGAAATCTAAGTTTTCTGACATAATGATACGTGGCCCAGATAATTAAAGAGAGCCTACACTGAACATATAAAGTGAAGATCAGATCTCAAGCCCTGAACTTGGCTAAAATCCTAAACCAGAAAAGGAAGGAAGTCCCAAACCGAGAGAGCACGGTAAGTGAACACTCCCAGAGGCCAGTGAATAAAACCCTGCAACATAAGGGACATCCCAGGGTGCACCAAATTAGTAGGCTTATTGTCCTGCTAGTCTCAATGCAATTTACTTATCACCAGAAAACACCAGGAGCTGGATGACCATGAGCCTGTATTAACATGGCATGATGGCCAAGAAAACTTTGATAGATGTCGGAATGTCTGCAGAACTCCGTCAGGACACGTGTGTCGCACATTAACGAGGCGTGTGGCACAGCTCCTGCTCTGCAGACGGCCCCGGGTGGCAGCAGGCAGGGTGAGGGTGAGGAGGAGAGCGCTGAGGTCCCAGATGCCACAGCACATTGCCCAAGGAACCAGGCAGCTTTACTGAATTCAGCTGGATTCCAGCAGCAGCGTAAACCCACTGGCGCTGCTGAGGACAGCTCTGATTAGGAAGGGCTGTTCCTGCAAAGTGCTGCAAAGCTCTTGTCAACCTGTCAAGGAATCAAAACCTGGGTTCTAATATTAGAAAAATAATTTCACATCCTTGGAAATAAGTTCTAGTCAAAGCACGGGATTTAATAAATAAGAGAAGAAACATGACATATGACATACCATTAAGGAACAGCAAGTAAACTTGGACAAAACACAACTTACGCCAACTCGCTATTTTAAACCAAGTTTCTAAGAGCAAAGAAAAATCCGCATCGATGTTGTAACCGCGTTGCAGAAAGCAGCTTTACAAGGAGCACAGGTCAAGTGTGGTGATGAAACTGTCAGGGCTTGGAATCAGGGCACCGCGACAATATTCTAACACAGCAAATCCAGTCTACCGTGGTGAAGGTTCAGTTGGCTGTTCTGGGAATTATTAGGATGTCAAAAGGCCAAGGCCTGTTTCTGGATATTAAAAAGTTATTCCCATTCACCTCACAAGATCATGATACGACTCTGTTAGGGAAAAGAAGAGCGAGCGTGTCAACGGTAGCAGTGAAGTCTTCTTACAAGCCTTTTAAACAAAGAACAAAAAAAGACAGAATTTAATTCAGAAAATATTTAAATCTTTTGTTTTCTTTCTCTTCTTTCTCACTGACTTCTTGTGACAAAGAGATCTCCCAGACTATCAGACATACGAAAAACAAAAAGATGTGGAAACCTGAGCTGGAATTTGGCTTAGTGACAGCAAACTTGGTCTTTCAGTGAAAATGGGGAGAGGGATGCCAGGAGGCCTAGCCTTCACATGGACCTTGTAGTAACTGTAAATAAAAGCCAGACTATCAGGACAGTAAAGCGCTTTCCTATTAATGAGAATTAAAGCTCTAGATTGCGCAGTTTATTCTGCGTACCTCAATTATCACATCTGGAAAATCATTCTATTTGTCTCAGCCTTTACTCACGGACATTCATTCACGTTAGCAAAGAACTTTCAGATCGTCTGGGGTCATGCTACAAACCTACTTTTTTCAGGCTGCCATATCCACAAACAGCAGAATAAACTAAACGTAATTCTGCAAACAGAGATGATAATTGTCAATCTTTTAGTTCCTCAGACAGGGCAGGACCAGGACCTAGGAGTCCAGGGCACGAGGGAGTAGGCTGGCCGTCATCAGGAGGAGAGTTTTTGTAAGAAGGTGCCGCTACGCATGCGTGGAAACGCTGGAGCACGTCACTTAGGAGCAAGTTGGAGGCAGCATGGCTCTCTGGGCGAGGAAACGCGGTGCTCGGTGCCAGGGCACCGGTCTCGTCACCCGACCAAGAGCGCTCTGCGCACAGGCAGGCGGGGGGCACAGGGTCCCGCTCGCCGGGCACCCCACATTGTCCCCCCGTGGGACGATCGGCCGTGCCATGCAGCACTGGGAGGCAACTGCTGGATAGATGCTAAGGCAACTACAGCTTTCCTGATAGTATCTAGCACAGACTACAAAATCTCAGAGGCTCCTGAATAACAGCCCATCCTTTGTAATTGAACTAAAACAATAGTTTAGCAAGAGACCCAATATGTGCCTATTTCAGGCGTCCAAAAATCAGCCAGGCTCCAAGTCGTAACAGCTTGGCTTTCAGGCGTACCGAAGTCATACAAGCGTTTTGTTCACAAGAGATGGTTGCTGACTCTTCATTAAGTGAAATAAATTTTCATGTCATCACATTTTGCCATCTTTGAGAAAAAAAAAAATCAAACCACAATATTCTGGAGCACTTCAGAAAGAGCTGCAAGAACTAGCAACAGCGGAGAGCCAAGCCTGATCTGAAGACTTCATGCAATGGAAAATCCGCCACATCCCGAGCTAATTTAAATTATGGATCAGTTCCCTGATTACTCTAAAAGAAAAAACTAAATTTTTCCAGTCTGAATGTGCCCAACTTCAGCCACCAGCTTTTGCATCTCACATACCTCCGTCTATGAAAGAGACTGTCGCTATCACCCACCTTTCCCTTCTAGACACGATCAATAAACCTTCATTCTGCTTTGCTAAACTAAATATTCTCCACATGCAAATCCAGGAAGGTGCTGAGTGCCTTAAAATAGCATCTGGTGCCGTTTTCTGTATACGCACTATTATATTTTCTATTTAATGCACCACACAGCGGAGCGTGTTACACTTTTCTGAGGCAAAATTCACCTGCCAACAAGCACGTCTTCTTCTCTTGCTTATAAACCAGAAGTTGAATAAATACAAAAAAATGGAATCCCCACAAAGAAAGTGATAGTTTTGTGTGGGGTTTTTTTTTTAATTTCTGAAAGCAAAAGGCAAATGGAAAACTCAGTTTATTTTTCTGGCTTTTTTTAAAAAGAAAAAAAGCCAGACGAGGACTCTGATGGTGCCAAAGGGTTAAAGCATCCCTCTTTGGGCAGTCTGAATATCTGAATTTAGCAGCTGAGAGTGCATGGTGTGTCAGGCTCTTACAGCTGTTCCAGCCCATTCAAAGACCATCTTTGTCTCTCGAAATCTCAGCAACTGTTACTTTTCTCCAAAGACAACGATAGACCAGCTGTTACCTCACAAGATGCGATGTACTTCAGGTCAAAGTCTTTACTAAGGAACTTGTAAAACAAGAACTAAATCATTGTTTGGGTTTGTCAGATTTTTTTTCATTAAAACAGAGTTAGCAGCCTAACAGTCAAATAACTTACACTTGGTATTTCCATTAAGTGCACTGGAACGACAGAGGATTTTCATCTGGTTGTCGAGCTGAATCCTCTCTTTCTATAAGGAAAAACCCCACCACTGAACCTTGTAGTATTATGGATTGTTTTTTGTTTGAAGATAGGTTTCTTTCTGTCTTTCCCACCACAGTGTTACTAAGCAGATGTCACCTCCTAATGGAAACGCACAGGTCTAACTCTTCAGAGTGCAAGATGGGGATTTTCAGGAGAACCTTCCAGGAGTTAAACGTTCACTTCCCACTTCAGATCAATCACCGTGAATATCTAGTTCCTTTAAGCTCTTTGAACATCCTCTCCTAAATGCATAACTAAGCAACTTAATCACACAGTTGATCCTCCAGTACCGGTACCGGTAACACTCCCACTTCAAGACACGGCGGCTTTCAAAGCCGCGCAAGGCTGCAGAATCAGCCACCTAATGAAGACTTATTAGAGTAGAAGTAACCGCTGACAGGTTACCTACAACCCTTCGGGGACGGGGAGGGGGGAAAGGAAGCATCATTTTAAAGAGCTTTAGTTGAAATAAACCCTCGTTCGGCCACGCTTAAAGACAAATTACTGCTTCCAGCTGCTCCCATGCAGAAGACAAAGACTCGCTGAGAAGAGTGGATGTTCTTTTATTCAACCTTTGTGTTTAATTCTGGAAAGTCTTAGCGTTGAGTAATGCATTTTCAGAACCACTGCCAGCTAATTGTTGTGTAAAGAAGCACACAGGGGCACGGTCATATATACTGCAGCGGTAGAGAAATTTTACAAGGCCTGTTAAATTCGGCAGTAGTCTTAATTTTTCTATTTTATATATAGAGAGATAAGTTTAGACTCGAGATTTTTTCATGAGCACGCATGAATACTATTTGTCTCAGGCTATTTTTTCTAGATCTAAAAAGGATTTATGTAAATTACTTCTCCGCTTTCACTCTGGTTCTCAGAAGGGGTGACATACTGCCCATATGTAAACCACCACTTTATGCAAAATTAAAAATAACTACCATTAGGAATGGCGCCGCTAGTATTTGTGATGAAGAATATAAACCGTCTAACAAAACACTGAGAGTGAATCACAACCTCTAAAAAGCTATGAACTGACAGTATTTGTTTCTCAAGATAAAAATATCCATAAATACCAAATGTGTGTGCTTTTAGTTATGTTTAAGAGAATAACCTATCCACCGGGCCAAATATTGACATCACAAAAAGTACATGCCCAGTATAACGTCTGTACGCTGTCAGGCTGTTGTAAAGGGAATGATACTAAAGCAGATACGATCTCCTGGTGACTGCTGCGAGCAGAACTTTGCATAACTAATTTAGAGACTGCTGCCTGCAGGCACCACAATGGTAATTAAAGACAATAATTCTTGGGTAAATGAGATGGATGTACTGGAAAATAAAGTCAGCGTTAAACTCATGGCTAATCCTTGAATGGAGAATTGGATCATTTATTTTCCAAACGGCTGGGCAATTCTACCTGGTTTCATTTCCATCTCTGCTGCCAGATGACTGTTGTCTCCAAAATCCATAATTTTTTTTCTCGTTTAAGTAGTATTCTTCATTGGCAAGCTCCAGTTCAGCAGGACTGAATGTGCTTCCATTTAAACACATGAATAGTTCCTTTGACATCCACAGCAAGTCAATGGAACAACTCACAGTTAAACACCCACTTTTAGCTGAAGCAAGGCCATAAACAAGGCGTAAAAGGCACAAAGGAAAGCTGGATTGCAAGGCAGCTTACCTGGAAAATACCTTGGTGCTATCCAAAGAGGGAAAGCTTTGGTTAGCATGCCTTGGCTGCCTGGAGAGATGAGTTTCCTCTCCTTGGTTGCTTACAAGTAGAACGCAAAGGACAGGCTGATCATCTAATAGCACTGATGATCACAAAAAGACTTCCCACACAGAGAGGTCTCCTCTGTACCAAATCTGTTCCGGGTACATGTAACTTGTATATATCCACCTCCTCCACTCTCAAGATACCACAGCCTGCTGACCATCTCCGGGAGCTCCAGCACAGGTGGGACCTCTGCAGACCTCCGCGGGATGCAGCCCACTCCGCTCCGCACCCCGTACAAAGCGCACACGGGTGGTGCTGTCACTGTGCTCTCTGCTTCTACTCCCAAAAAGCTGGAGGAAGAAACCTGTCTGACTCTTAGGTCACAAAAAATCCTAGTATCATAGAATCGTAGAACGGTTT
>VZSF01008443.1:0-31888 GCA_013398295.1 Chionis minor
AATAAAATAAAATAAAATGTCTTGATATTTAAAAGACAGTGAGACAGTACTGTGATACAAAGTGGTGTGATGCTGCCTCCTGAGCACAGCTGAAGGCAGCTGGAAGATGCAGAAAGGGAGGAGCAAATGCTGTAAAAGGCCTGTAAGACAAAATATCTGCAATGTGGAAAGCTGAGCAAAGACTGACATGTAGCTCAGTGCCCCACAAATAAGGTGAATAAAATACATACTGAATGAATGTTGTTTCCTAGCAGCTGGGCCAGTGTTGGGGCAGATAACAGACAGCGGAGATCATAGGAAGGCTTTAGACCCAACAGGCTCCTGCAGAAATCTGTGGCTACATTCTTAATAGCATGACGTCACATAATGAACTTCAGTACCTGCTTGAGGTGCTTCTCATTTGGTAATGCTTCTGGGGTTTGGCAGGACTGACCCTTGCTGTGATCATTTACAACCCCAAACAGCACTAGTTGACGGGAACTACTAAAAGGTTGTTACTGTTTTTAGCAGGACTTCTCTGTATTATGCTGGTGAACGTGCATTCGCTTACCATGCAAAAAAGTTTATTAAAGGGCAAAGTAACAAACCAAGTGATCATCAACATCATCGTTTCATACTGGCCGTGGTTCTGGCCACACCTCTGTTTTCCCTAGTCGCACCGATTTTCTGGTTGTTGCTCTCGGGAAGTACAAAGACTGAGTGCTTCGCTTGCACAATAACAGAGTGCTCAGGACACTGTTACTATTGTGATTTTTATTGCACTACTTTTATAAGTACTTTCAGTAACTTCCAACGTATTTTCTCACAGAATGTACAGCACAAGCTGGGCCTGATTTTCTTGAGCCTTCATTGCTAGTAGACAATAGCATATGGTAGATTCATCTGACATGTTGTTATATTTTCCTATACTAACCTTTCTGGGGAGGAAAAAATAAATAACTGTTTGACACACACACAAGGAATGTTGGTCTGCAACCCAGGTCAATGTAAGCCTACAAAATTCCTCTTGGTTTTATTGCTGGCATTGTCATTAAGGGTGCAATTGTGCTCTGTGCTGGTTATCTGGTCAGATGAATTCTTTTTCTGTTATTTCAAGACATTCCAGTACATTAAGCCTAAAGTTGTCATTGATGTGTATGCAGTTTATAAAATAATGTTACCATTACCTCACCATTTCACTTTGCAATAAGATATCCTCCCTCCTAGCGTTCTGCCCTGCAGTATGACAATGTCATGTACTCCTCCCAGTGATTTTCCCTCAGTAAAATCTATGACTGTGGTTTTCAGAGTAATCGAATTACTATGCTGAAACAGTTGTTGCCGATTTCTTCACATTTCTGCTGAGGATTAGTGTAAAAGGTTATTTGGTGCTAGGTGCTGTCTGACTTAGAGCGACTGAATCTCTACCCAGTAGTTTGCTATCCACTTGATTTCAAAAGGACCCGAAAAACCCATTGCTGTGTTTACAGCCTGGGCCTCTACAGCAAAATTTTGTCCCACACTGGTGATTTCAGGAGCCAGAGTCCATTCTAGAAACACTGTCAAGAGCTGGACTGTAGGAGCTTTGTCTTGCTGATGTTGACACCACCAAGATGGTGTTGCTTGTTGCTGCTCCTCCCCCTATTCCTATGCACTTTCTTGCTTTCCGTGTATTCCAACAGTGGACCATGTAGCTCTTAACACATCCCCAGCCATCCATGTGCTCAGGCACGGATGATCTTTTTCACCTTCCCCAATTCTCACATTGCAGTCCTCAATGAAACCAGGAGCGTGGTCAGGCACAGGTGTGCTACAACATCGCCTTACCAAGCTGCTGTCCTCAATTCCAGAGATGAAGAGTTCAAGCACAGTCTCTCCTCTGCCAGCTGGAGAGAGCAAGCCTTTCGTGGTTTTCTTCCTTCTGAAGATCTGTTTTATGGTCACGTGGACACATCTGATGCGGTGGCTCTTTGGAACAACCATTTTCATTTTTGAACACGGCAGTGCTGCCTGTTCTGACCAAACCCAGCAGCAGACAGCAGTCAGCCATCACCTGCTAAGAATCCTTATAGCTAAAAAGCCTCGTCTGTCTCCCTAACACAATGTGACCAAATTCTTTGACTCCTAGGATGTACCTTTGGGGAACTGTGGCTGGGGTACTAGCAAAGACATGTTGAAGGAAGAAATGTAAATGAAATGGAGAAATATATGAGAATGAATGGGGCGGGGGGGAGTGAGGTGCCGAAAAGAGAGGGGGTTAAGTCATGAAATTTCCATGAGAAGGCAGGCTGACAAGGACAAGGCACAAAAAGAGCACCAAAGCTAAAGAAGAAAGTTAAAAGAATCAACAAAGAGATGTAAAACCCAGTTCTGACAGACAGGCTATCCAGACAAGTAAAGAACAACAGGCAGAAGCAGATTACATTTCATTTTTTGTACTACACTGCTGAGAGGTCTTTGCAAAGTGGAGAAACTTGTGCTCATACATGGTGTGCTGGGTAACTGCTGGGAGGATTCCCTCTTGGAGCAGTGTGAAAAGGGTGTATCTCCTTTTTTGTATCACTTTCATCTGGAAAGAAACCTATGTTTCCATTCCAAAAGTGCTCCAAGAATTGAAATACCATAAGGTAAGTAGAAACAATTGTGAAATGAGAGACAAATACCTGGGCAAGTTCCTTTGGAAATCACTGCTGAAGACACAGAAAGCAGGTCCTCATCATTAGTGTTACCATCTTCCTTCCAAGTTCATCATGAAACTTATTGATTGTACAGAGGCTACTAACTTAGCCTTAAGCATTTAATTTGTTTGAATTTGTACTACTGGTCCATAAAACATCCACACTGGTACACCAGTGTAACTCAGTTGACTTTTGGTCTGTCACTGCAAAATTCACAGATATTTATCTGGAAGCTAATATAGTCCATGTCAGACTTTTGTAAGCTTATTGCCACTTTATGCAAGCATCTACTTGCTGTAAAGAGTCCCAACAAGCTGCTATAAGAAAACAATTTAAAGTGACCTGAGAGAGTCAACAGAATATTGTTCTTTCTCGGGTCTTGTCCTCTAAACCTTCTTCCATGTAAGCCAGCGTGTTATCATTAGAGCTCAAGTCTTCACTGGGATATAAGTGAAATTATAATTTCTCATTGCCCGCTTAAGGATGCTGTAATATTTCTGACCTGCATATGTATGGTCTCAAAAGTCAGACAGACTTGTAAAGCAGCTGACAGTGAGATTTGTCACAGTAGTAGGCAGATGGTACCTACATGCAGGTGGATGGCTACAGGAGACGTATTCTGACAACACAGAAATGGAACTGAGGAAGCCCCATGCATTTTACTTCACAGACCTTTTGCAGTCCCCTGACCCTGCTGTCCAAATTGGAACTGCCTTAGAATTTCTAGTTCAGAGTTTGTTTACAGCACTGGCTTCTTTTTCTTGATAGTCGTTCAAGGTTGTAAAGATCTGTCTAAAAATAAAAATTAGAACATGTCCCTTGTGTACATTTCTGTCTCCTTTCTCAAATGAGACCAACCAGAAAGCAACTGACACTAATACTCACAGTCTCGGTTGAATATAGAACATTGCTGAATGCACCAGGGCACCAGCGAGCGCTGCTCGCAGTGCACAATGGCCGTGATTCATTCTGGCAAAAGACTAGCATTGTAACCTGAGTTAACTTGCTAGGAAGAGATGTTGTTTTTGCAGGACTCTCTGTGATAGGAGAAACAGAAGGATGTACTCAATGCATATAGAAACCTTCACAGGTCAATGACAAAATTTCCTTGGTTCTCAACAGTCTCCAATGTCTGGGGCATCTGGTGAAATACTGCCAAAATTCCCTTTCCGTATTAATCTGTCAGGCTACAGCATGCTCCAGAGCACACTTTATATTATTATTATTATTATCATTGTGAGTTTAAGCATATTTTGTTCTTTTTTGGCAGCTGAGCATACTAAGATGTATAACATCACTGTCATTTTACCTTCTTGTCCTTCTGCTTGAAATTGAAAAAGAAGTTGGAAGCATTTATTCTGATTCTGTATTTAAGTGCCACGTAATCTTACTCCAAATATCTGTGAATATAAAAATAATTCTCTTTTTTAGTATTTTCCTTTACGTTTGCTTTAATTGCATTTGTGAGACACTCTAAGGTACTGTCTGTGTTTGAAGATGCTTTATTACAATGTGATTTCCAGATTTCAGTAATGGTATTTTACTTTGTTTTCATGGCTAGGATGCTAGACGGAGACCTCATATACTAAAAAGCTGTAGCTCTGTGTGGGATGTGTGTAGCCTCTTTGAGGCTTAAGAAAACATTTGGATATTCAGGAACATTCCCCCATAATGTTCTTGAAAATATCTAACATTTTGTACAATCTGCTGAATTCCAAAAAGAGAAAATATTCTTCAGTGTTGTCAGACCTTCACATAAATATTCTTCTTCCCGCTCCTTTTGCTCCTTCTGTCTCAAGAATGGATGTTCTAATAACAAGCAGGAACCTTCACTAAAGACACAAGTTTCATCTCTTTGTCCTTCAAGAGTAGTGCATATGATTTTTTGCAGGTTCTCATCATCACTTCATCAAAAATCTACCAGATTGCAAAAGATGCCCCAGTTGGACTCCGTGAGGTCGCTGGTTCTTTTGCTTTTGCAGTTATAGAGTGCTGTGCTTGGAATGAAATGATTTATATCACTGTTAATTACTATTACTAGTTGTGCAGAGGTATGCAGTTGGTGCTGAGAAGCCTGAGTACTTGGTTAAGCTGGTGGTTGGCAGTGGTAAATGGAGTTTGTAAGAACAACTTTGTCTAAAGTTTTGTCTCAGTACTCTAAGCTTTTCTAACTCTTACCAGTGTCACAGCCCCGTCTGGGAGGTTTTACAAGCTTTGCAAAATAAGAAAGCTTTCAGGTCCCCATCTAAGGTGAATAAAAGTGCTCCAAGTTCTGCTAGTTCTGGGACAAGAAATTCTGACACCTGCTATCTGGGATCTTGTTTCATCAGTGTTTTGGTGTGATCAGTACATTAAAAATGAATGCCCGGACAACTGAAAGCCACCCCTTCTGTCCACAACTAAATATGGATGTATGACTATGGTAGTGAACATTTATAAATATATCTCCCCGTTTTTCATTCCTTACTCTTCAAAACCAAAGTTCCTCCATGGGCAGAAAGTAAATATATTGCACCAAATTTTGTCCTTTAGACTTTACTCTGACATGTGATGACTCAATGTTAGCCTGATGTTTGACCTCAGTCACAAACCATATACCGCTTGGTAGTCTGAGAATGTTTAGCCCGTGTCTGACCTCATAAATCATTACTGGAGTGTGGAAATAGGCAACGCTGTCATCGCTGGTGCCTGCTCTGGAGAGGGCTGCCACAGGGTGTTGCTTCGCTGCCACCTCTCGGTGAGAAGAGGAACAACGATGTCAATGAAAACTGGGTTTTCTTTGTCTTTCTATCTCTGTCTGTCTTTTCTATATTCAGTGAATTTAAAGATCGGCATGAGTTAACCTAAGTTCAGTAAAAGACTCATCCTTCTTCAACTGAATGATGGAGACATAGGTACTGGTGTTCACATGCGGTTTATTTTTCGCCATGTTCCTTTACGCCGCAGACTCCCCTTTAAAAATCCTTAAGCTTAGTGATGTTTAACCAGATCCCGTTTCTGGAGGAATACCATTTTGGGTGACCTATTATGATAAGTCCACATTGTTGATCCAAAAACAGTCTATATAGTTTTTCTTTAATCTTTAGCTTAGTCCAAAAAAGTAAATAAATCTGTTTATTTATTAAAAGGCATCAGCGAGCCGTGGATGCGCACAGTGAGAGGGTCATTCTCAAAGACGGGGCTATTCTGCTTGTGTAGCGTACTCTCTCTGCCCTAGAGTTTCATAAAAGACACGTGCTGCACTGATAGTGTTTGCTGTTAGTGGAAAGCCTTTTTGAAGAGAGTTTTGGTGTCTGTTGATTTGTTGTATGTTGTGAGCAGTTTAGGTGAACATGCTGAATATTTTCAGTCATGCCATATTCTCCTGTGCCACAACCAGTACTTAAAAAGAAGTAATTATGTGGATAATTGTCTGGCAGCTACTATGTCTGCTAACTAGGTTTCCCATCCATTATGTGCTTTACTGATTCTATTATTACCCATTGGAATATACTTTAAAAGCGATTTTTTCAGGATGCATCTTGATCTACTTTTTTCATTACCTTCACTCCTGGTGCTTATCTCTTACAGTTCATAAAACTGCTGTTTTGATGGGTACACATCTGTTCTCTCAGTTCTTCAGAGATATCACATGGCCGTCTTCAATTTCCACAGTTTCTTGTTATGCATGTTTGTATGGTGATTTCACCAACTCTCATCTTCAAAGCTTTTCTGTGCTTTAAAGTTTTTCAGGTCTACTTCTCCATTTCTAAGCATTCTCCTATCACATAATGTTGCTTCATTTCCTGTTGAATATCTTCTTCGCAGGAAATAGCACCACAAGTCCTCCCTTTTGCTCAACCCTATAATACTGCTTCATTCATCTAGTATCCAAATTCCACTGTTTCATGCAAAACATTCCCTAATGACATTTCTAATAAACATATTTGTTCTTTCCCCGCAGCTATGACTCTCTAAGGTCACTCCCCAGCCCTGGCTGTTGTAACATCTTCCATGCTTTCCATGGTTTGGAATTTCGCTCTCCCTTCTCCCCCGTAGTTTGTATAGAATGTATTTGTTAGTCTCACGTTCTTAGCCTGGCGACCTGACCAGATCCTTCCATCTTCCCTGACGCACAATTTGATCAGCTAAACATTCCTTTCCACCTCCCCTTACTGAGGTGTCCTTAGCTCACAGCGAACCACCTTCAACTTGACCTTTTTGGAGATGCCATAGGACCTGTGATTCTGACTAGACTTGCACAGCTGCACAAAATCCTGTTCAGGAATTCCGCACATTATCTAAGAAAAAGTGCTCAAAACCTAAGGACAGGAACAAAATGTAACATTTTCCTATATTTCAAACCCCGTAGAGAATCACTGATGACAAATTTAACAAGCAATTGTTTGTGTCAGACAATATGACAACTATTGAGCAAACAGCTGTTGCTCCAGATGGAGTATGTAGGACAGCTGGTGGGTCCAGGTGCATCGCTCTGGAATAGATCAACAGAGCACTGGCGTGTTGGCTTATTCTTGGCTGTTTTGATGGCACTTCTACCAGCTTCCTGGATGCTCTGCTCTCAGTCCTTAAGAAACCATTTTTTGCACAATGGTGCATCAATGTGTTGAAATTTAAATAATAGGGAGAGGATTTATAATGATTATTAATAGATAAGAATTTATGGACACAGCCTATTATAATTCTATGCGCATATTCATCTTGATTTTTTAGAACATGGTTACAGGAGATACTCTCTTTTCCTGTACTTTGTCTTTTAGATATTCTTGAGTTGTTCAGGAGCAGAGAGAGCATTCTACCTATAGATAGCTTATCTGTATCTTCATTTTCCTGATTGGGACACTGTGCCAGGTGCAACAATGACTGAACCTTTATTAAGGAAATAGTCTGCTTTCTGAGAACTGAACTAGGATCAGTAATAAATGCCACATAGTTCCCTGAATAAGTTGGATGGATTTGAGTGGAGTTTTAAATGTGTAAGGTTCTACAAACTATTACCAATACCGGGAATTATCCTATTATCTGAGTTGTCTTACGGGCTACAAGGAAAGAATGCCTGTCACTATCCCTGCAAAATAATCTTGAAATATAAATGCAAAGATCATCTAGGAAATCCCTCATGTTTCTGACTGAGTTGGTCTGGTCTTCTTTCTGTAGAGAATCTTCATATCCTTAAACCTCAAGAGAACAGCAACATGGAAAAATAGTGTTTTTAAAGATTATAATCCCTTTCCTTGCTTTGATAGAAATGCTGAGGGAATGCAGAAAAACAATTTATAAAATGTCTTAGAGCATGGGGTTTTTTCTGAGTATTTACCTTTCTTGGCTGTTTGGTGATAAAATCATAAAGGTTCTTGTAAGTCCCTCAGAGCTTGTGTTCCCCCCATGCTGACTACTATGTTTTTTTTAAATATATTCCTCATTGGCAGACTAGTACAATCATGGGAGTTAATAATCAGATTCAGGGTTCTTTGGTGAATCAGTACTTATGCTGCAGCAATGCAGAGTTTGTTATTGATAGTGGTAATGAGAATTAATCCTACTGAATATTTGGTAAATGCAGTAAAAATGTTGCAGGAAGCTCGACATGCTTTCTGTTGAGAGATCCATTCCAAAGGCTAGAGCTTGTCAACAGCAAAATAGATTAGGCTGCTATGTAAACAGCTATACACTGACCTCGCTTTGGGTCTCCATAAAGAAATAGAAGCTGTAAAACATTTGACGTAAAAGGGAAACTTGTGTCCGGGTTTGCTCTTACGCCCTTCTCGTCTTTGGGACCAGCCATTGCTGTTTTAATGGATATTCCCTAAAATGATTGCAGGGTGGGGGGCACTCATAATCAGATCTTACATTTTACTTTTGGTCTGGCTGAGGATATGCAGTGAAAAAGAAGAGTAGATGGTATCCTCCATGCAAGTCTTCACTAGCGAAGATGGCAGATTTACTGTTTTGTCCCCGGGGAGCACAGATGTGCCTTTGTGTGACACTGACGTCTGGCAGTTCGGGAATCTCCATGGCTATCCCACCTCCACACTGACAACTTTGAAGGAAGGGTAGAGCAGGGGTTGCCTTCACAGTGCCCTACCAAGGTAAAGAATTTGCACGCGAAGAAGCCCGTATGTAACATATTGGGGTTACCTATTTGGAAAAAGATTTACCTTCTCCCAACTAAGTGTAGAAAGTAAGTTATTAATGCACTTGGCTGCCAGAGAGCAAATCATTATTGCAACCGAAGAGAACTAGGCCACTGGCCAGGAGTATGACAATGATTTTATGGAACCAAGACAATTCACTGGAAGTGCTTCTGCGTGTCCTATGTTAGTAAAGTTGACTGCAGGGTATATTTATAGAATAAAGGAAAACACAAATGAGACTCAGCTCATTTGGTACAGTTCCTCTTCATTACTGACAACCCTTCCTGTTAAAAGGCTTGTGCATAAGAAACTTTTCTTACTGTTCAAGCAGCCATGTTTGTTTATATTTGTTCCGCTGACATGTTTAATGTCTCCGTGAGTCGTTTGCAGGTACAAGATAGCACACCCTCTGATGCCAAAATTTATCCTTTGGGCTCCAAGCCGGGTCTCCCGTTGTTTCCATCTCGTTATGTATGTACAAGGCTAGAAGGAATAGGGGGAGAAAAACTGCTTGTGAAAAGCAAACAGAAAAATTCCAAATATTCAGGTCTATTCAAATTAATATACTCAGAGGAAACCCAACGCACTGTTCCAGTTAACAGCTGTTGTAGGACCAACAGGGGGAACTTGCACCTGTTTTGTGAGTTGTCCCAAAATGACAGTAATTTATTTTTTTTTAAATTCTGGAAAACTGATACAAAAATTTAATAAAAGCAATGATAAACTGAAATTGTAACAGGGGGAATATCCTGCCCAAAATAATGGAGCTATCTTAAGTTGCAATACATTGGGTACCTAAGCTGGTTGATATTTTAACTTTGTCTTTATTTGTCTTTAATTTGAAATTGCTCTGATGCCTATTGATTAGTTTCAACTGAAACACAAGCATCTGTTACAAAACATTGATTTTTGCATCACCTTTTAGCCAAGTAGGGTAATTGAATGGTGCTTGGGGAACTTATTTCAGATGCAGTCTCTAATATTTGTCTTCAAAGAGCTGATGGAATTGGTTGACATTTAGCCAAGATACCTGCCAAAACTGGAGCCTGAGCAATGAGGCCACATCACTGAGGTAGTGATTAAAGTTACATTTTGAAGAAATTTCATTTATTCACTGTTTAGACAAAACAAACAAACCAAAGGCCAGATCTGGCTTCTGTTAGAGTTAGTGGGGGTTTTGCCATTGTTTTAACAGCAAACTACTCATATCTTAGGGAACACTCAGTACCACTGTCCTTGCAGTGTAAGTTAGCACAGAGTACTGAACTGCCATGCAAACCCACCTGTATTTACAGGGGTGGTTTGTACTGTACATGCATGTGGTACTCGGGTCAAAATAGCTTCTGTTGGTTCCAGATTTTAGTACAAATTCAAAACTTAGTCTGGGTTTCAGTCAACACTTTGCAGACAAATTTGGTTATCAAATAACCAAATAATTAAAATGAGACAATATATATCTAACACTTCACCTTTTCAAATATTGAAGGGGAAAAGAAGGAACATTTTGTTGATTGAATCCCACCAAATATTCCTAGTAGTTTCACATTTACTTGTAAAACATGCTGGTGGAGACAATAATGCGATAAAGCTTTTTTTTTTTTTTTTTAATAACCCCTTTTCTAAAAAGCACACTGTAAAATGTTGATGACAAACTGTAAAATAATGGATCATTGCTGAAAAATAATAACAGTCTCCCACCATCTGCTCAGCTGTATATCTGTCAAGAACAATCAATATTATCGAAGCATTGAAAATACAATTGGAAGAAGAGGTGATAAGTGATTTCTGTTTCTCATTTCTGTGGTTTTCTATCTCTTGTCTAAGTGTTCCACTGACATGAGGTTGCCTTCCAACTATCTTTCTTCAAATATTTGTGAAGCAAGAGGTATACGAGTCGATGTTTTGGGGTGGTAATGCTTATCTTGGTGTTGTATGTCACTTACTGGATTCTTTCTTTCAGTTGTCATTATTCTGTTGCACTTAGGTGGTTCCCGGTATTCATACAGCCCATTTCTCTTTGGGCTTTGGCTTCGCTTTGCTCTGCCCATGCAAAGGACCACAGAAACAGACTACTAGATGAGGATGAATCTGTTTCAGTGAAGATTTCTGTTCCTCCTCTAGAGACTAAAGACCTTTGCCTAGAATTAACATGCTCCTCTGATTTAGTTTGTTGATTTCATTAAACTATAAATGAAAGATACATAGATGAAGCTTATGGAATGTACGTTAGCAAGCTATTAGGGTAAGAGAAGCAGATTGTAAAGTCCAATACAACATTTTTCCCTGCATAATTTAAGAAGTAACTCAATAGATAAAAATAGATGTACTGGGTTTGCCAATGAAATTTGACTCTTTTCCAATCAATGTGTCATGATCTAGGCAATGAAGAAGAATAAAACAGATTCCATTTTATATCCCTGAAACAATTTAGTTGTTTATACTTGTGGTGAGAGCCTAATTAATCTACTTAAGAGTTACCATTCATCAGTACTCTTTGCTATCCATGTTCCCAAAGTGAAAACAGTGAGTTTGACTCTTTCCTCACATTAAGAAAATTTACCACATTCCAACTTTATTGTCTTTACTAAATAATTCCTGATTAGTCTGATGTGAGATTAAAATTATCAGGTCAGTGTATTCAACTGTAGACTTCAATGAGTTTATATATACTCTCAGTGCGCGTTATTGTCTAATGATGGAAGGGGTATGCTTAGCAGATGAGCCAACAAGTGTCAGGGTCTACAGTGAGTCAATGAGCCTACTTTCACTGTATTGATGCTATTGCATTAAAAGTACATGGTTTCTCAGGTATAAATTTAGATAAAATTAGGCTCCAGGCAGTCAGATATGCTGTCAAAATAGATTCCATATGCATGTAAGTATTGATAATACCCTCACCTGTCTGTTTAGAAGAGCTCGCATTATACAAACTGGAAGAGTGTTTAAAAAACCACTACAATATTTCAACCATTTCTACTGCCTGCTTGACGTTCAGAGATTTCCCAGCTTGGCTGTAAGGCTCTGCAGTCAGTTTGATTTATTCATTCACTTCTTGCCTTGCTGTAAGCTGACCTAAGTGCCTGCTGCTGCCGGAAGGGCTAGTCCTGCCCTAGGTGGATGCTTCCATCACCTTCCTTGTGCCAGTACAGATGAGGGAAATGATCTGAAAATCAACCCAACAGCAGCATGATTTTCAGCCAGATCGGTTCTGTGATCAGTCTCAGCCAGTATCTACACAAATGCAGGCAGAAAGGAAGTGATGGGAATGCACAACTGAGGATAGCGCAGGAGAAAAAATGGGACCACAGTTTTTTGGCAGTGAGTTGAATGTATGTCAAACTCAAGCGGCAGCCACAAGGTATCACTTCCCAGCATGGCATGAGCTGGCATAATACGGCGTTGCTGCTCTTCTCGCTTACCTTCCCTGCCTCCCCTTCTCATCCCAGCCATAAACTCCAGCTACGTACCTTTATTGGCCTATTGGCCAATTATCGCTTGCAAGACCACGCCTTGATCCACTGTAGCTTGCCAGGTATATAGAGGGTAAGAAAAGGTGGCATCTTCCACAGTTTTCGTTAATTAAATTACCTCTGCAAAAACTGAACTTGACAGTCAGAACAGAGGGAGCAGATAACACAGAGCAGGGAAAGCTGGAAAGCAAGGTACGCTGCTTTCGCTGCCGCAGAGCTGTTGTGCCAGTTCAGCTGATCGTGGAACCACAGTTCAGATGCTCAGGCAACGCTAAATATTTTACAGTATTCAGGGAATAAAAGTAAAGCATTTTCATACAAATCTGAAGGCATATACTCCATTAATAATTACATAGGATTTTCGTATCTCTTCCATTTATTAAAAAAAAAAAGCAACAAAACAATTCCAGCTGGAAGTAAATGATTCTTTACTGGAAAATGATTCCTTAAAAGGTCACAGGTACGTTTGGCCTGGAGAAATATTACTTAGCATTTGATTGTTGTTAAGTCATCCCACTAACCAGTTAATTGTTGTGGCCTACCTACTGATGCCCAGCATTCAAGTCTGAGCCAAACGTAAATTGAGCTCAGAATATGCTACCAGCTGACCTGAACTAACAATTTCAGACAGCATATAAACCATAATTCTAGCCCTGCAGGCCTTTCTCATCAGACTGGACTTTGCTCTGTAGTTCTATTAAATCTATGATGTGGAGTGGTTAGTGCTCCATCCAAAAATTATGCTCAAAAATTTATTTTTAATGAAATTCGATTTTAAGCTACATTAGACTATTCTCAAAAGATGGCTTGCTTTTCTGAAGGGGAAAACATATTGGAGGGGAAAAAAAAGTCACCTGAAAATTGGGAAGAAAAATTGCTTTTGACCCAAAACACATGAAAATTTCTTCACAAACAAAACTTCCTTGTTTCTTGTTTGTGTTTCTGACTTTAAAAAATGCTGCTTTTATTGAAAGTATCAATGGAAAAGGAAATAATTTTCCAGTTTCTGTCACCCTTAAATATCTGAGACTCTGACCTGGACAGAAGGAGGGGACAGCAATGGCCAGAAGTCTCACAGTACCTTCTTTTTTCAGATTCTGAGGGACCCCTAGTGCAATTTGGAACAGGTTTAGAAGTTGTGTTGTAGTCAAATCTTTCCTTCTAGTTTTCCGTAAATTGGGAAGCAACTTATGCCATTTGAAATTAGTCACCGTGTTCCGTCTCTGAGCCTGATAAACGTCTCCTGGGGTGAGGTCAAGAACTGGGCTCAATTTATTAGTGCTCCAAAACTGGAGATACTTCCCAGTATTTTATATATTGAATTTTTTTCTCAAAATGCAAGCTGCCTATGTAAAGGCACATTATGTAAAGGGAAAACTGGATGCAAGAAAGACATTCTTCTTTCCAGGCTTGAAAACTGAGCAGTACTAGATGGAGATGGGAAAAAGGACCTGCTGAATTATTGCAGCTACACTTGCAGCCCCGATCAGGAATGCTTATGGAGCGTGCTGATGCAGCAGTGCACGAGTTAAAGACAGCCGTGGTCCTGTGCGGCAAGTGACACTTGTACAGTCCTTCCCAGCTGATGCATATGATGCAGGGCATTGTATAGGTATTCTATACCTCAGATATCTTGATAACAGCTACTTGCAACATTTTTGTTTTGTTTATACAGGATACAGCTGGGAGGTGATACTACACTGCTAAGTGATACAACATACTGCTGCAGCCACCATCAAAATTTCAGTCTAAAACTTTGAGATAAAAAGACGAGTGCGAACAGAACTACCGTACCAGCCTTAAAGGTGAGACTATAGGCTCCTTCCCTCTAGTATATAAATATGTCTGTGTGCACTTACACACATCTCAGCTATCAGCTTGCTACATTTAACTATTGTGGAGTCCACTGTAATACAAATACGTTTACCTAGGTTTTACTTACACATCAGGTTTTCATAAGAGCTCAAATACTGTTTCGTTACCTCATGAAATGGACAGGATTTTAAAATTTCTTTAACTAGCAACTGTGGTGACACTTTGAACTGGCCTGTTCTGAAAATGTATCCCCACTTGGGAGTGCTTTGACATGGATTAAAATGGAACAGTTATATGCACTTGATCTCACGATATCCCAGCGGGTCAGCAGAATAGTTATCACTTCAATATATGCCAAGTCCTGTTTTTCTTTAAAAAACAAGGTGGGTATTTATCAGGATAGGAGTCATTACATTCCTCCAGTTCTGGTATGACAGGAATTTGAGGTGGAGTGGTGCATAGTCCAGAGTCCTCATGGGATTGCAACAAACACAAGTTCCACCTGGGTCTATCCAGATTAACATGCCTTTTATGTTGAGAACAAACTGGCCAAACCAGACCTTCCTAAATCCACTCTCCTTTAACAAATCCAAACTCCAGCTTTAGCAGTATTTTTGTATCTACCATATAGGTCAAAGTGTGAATGTGCCGAGCACATGAGACCTACTCCCAGTTCCCATTAAAATCAACGGATCAAATCTTTTGAGTTCTCATTCAGCCTTTGCTCGTGCAAAACACCCAAACACTGAGGCACGATCCAGCTTCACGGGCATCACATTAATCAGAACCTGTCTGGATTTGGTTAGTGTCAGTTGCTTCCCTTGTTTTAGCAGACAGTTCCTTAAACTTCTATACATCTGGGTAACATTACTACACATTTTGGTAATTTTAACAATAAAGTTGAGAGTACTGTGGTTCACAAGAACCATTCACTATTCAAAAAGATTCCAGGTCTCACAGAATAGCGTGTGTGACCTATGTGACTGCATCACAGCCTTTACTGCCTCACCAGCTTGAACGCCAAAGCGTTGTGTGAATCACTGACCGTGAGGGAATTCTTATGGTAAATGTCACTGTACCTGCTAAATCTTTGAACTGTTAATTGGGCATTGTTAGCAAGGATGCTGCATGCAGCATGCGATCAGTGGAGGCTGGTAAACCTAACAATAAGAGAGTGAACTTACCAGTTTAATTTTAATCACTGACGTAGGCCGTGGATCATTTCTTTGGTCTCTGTTCAGCAGAGTGGCTACTGTAAGCTGCAAGAACCTTGCCTTCTGCTGCCTCCTGGACTTGCCCTTCAGTGTTGTGTACAACATTGCACTGAGATTTTGAACCTGCAGAGTTGAAGCGTGTCATGACTTCAGTATATTCTGAATCCATAAATTAAAATCTGCTACATATATTCTGAATCCATAAATTAAAAAGCATAGTAGTTTGTTGGGTTCTTTTAATAGAGGATACTCTGGAATCTGCCAGTGTTATTTATGTAACCTTGAAGGGGAATAAATATTAAACCCTTGAAAATTACAAACACATTAATCTAAATCCAGCAAGATTATTTGCAAAACGAAGGACTATTCATTTTATCAAGGGTAATCAGGACCTATAGACTCCATTTTAGTCAGTTACTGAAGTCATTACAGGAATATCACCGTTTGCTGTGACATGGTACAAGGTTAGTTTGCAAAGTAGCCTAGCAATATGCAGTCTGGCTTCATTTTTGCATAGATGCTAATGCAAGTGTACATAATTATCATGTGAGGATTCTATGGGAAAAATGTGAACTCCTTTCATCGTGTTGGAGATTGAATTCTACTTTCACTTGGTGATCATTGTTTGCCCAGTATCAAAATAATTCACAGTAAAAATCTATGCATTTTGTCAGTGATTCTGAAATTACCCAGTGCTTGGCTATCAATTTTAATTGATTTCAATTGATCACCTGATGAAAACAAAAGAAAATCTGGCCTAACCCAGGTGGATAAATGCATTTCTGAAAGCTTAATACATTTTTACTTACCATTAGTTATGATATTTTGAGTACATTTGAATGAAGTTATAAAGAAGTCGCTTCTAAGAATTAATTTCTGTCTCCATACAGGTATGGAGGTATGTCATCCTATTTGCTATTTAATTGTGATTACAATTTTAGTTCATTATTCTTAGTATTATCTATTTGGGAAGATTTCCAGCAACTACTAATCTTAAAGGTTAGCATTATTGATTATAGAATCAAAAATACCCCGTATTTCTAAATTCATCTCACAGGTGTAATAGCTGATCCCAGCTATTTCAACAAAGGTACACTTTTTGCTTCTGATTTGGTCTGTAAGATCTAAACTAACTCAAAATTGCCCTTCCATATGGTAAGTGGGTGTAGTAGAGCTGCATATTCTAGGAACCATCGTCAGATGTGAGGGTATTTTGATGAGTCATCTTGATGTAAACTGCTTGAACTCCACATGGGAGTGCAGTGCAATTGCTGCCGAGTCATTCTGGCATTTCTGCCTTACGTGTTCCTTCTGGAATATCAGGGGCTGGGGAGCCGGGGTAAGTTGGCTTGAGGTATTGGAGATGAAGGCTGAGAAACTGCTAGGGATATCTGGGCTCTCGAAGAGAAATTATGAGTTACACTTGGTTGTTACTTGGACTAAATCCAAATGCATATTTAGGGAATATTTGGACAATATACAGTCTGGCTATAATTTGTCCAACACAAAGTGGAAATTCTATCTGCTCATACAATTTTACTCTGCTCATACATTACTACTCTAAAATGATGTCCAAAATTTTGTGCCATTGTCAGAAGTAGCGGAGAATGAATTTCACACCCGTGTTTTCAATTCACCTGCCATTTGATATGTTACTTCCTTGAATAATGACCAGTGCTAAGGCAGGCAGGCAATAGGCATAGAGAGTCTTCAAATTATTTACCTTCCTGATTTGCAGTGGAGAGTCTGCACCGAGTCCTGCTGAGAAGTGTTGTTCTGATCAACTGTTGCCAAAGAAACTATAATGAACCCGCTGTGTCAAGCATTTCTGAATCAAAAAGTATAAAATGTAGAGAAAAACCCTGACCTGACAGAAAGAAGGCTTGTGAATTAGTTACTTCAGTTTCTACTATTTCTATAGTAGAAACTTTTCTATACATTACTTCTTTCATTGGAGCAGCCATTAATAAGTAAGAGTTTAATTATTTTTTTTCCTCAGATCCCTAGTTTAATGGGTTTGAAAGATACAAAGAACTTTGCACAATCTGCCAGCAACAAGGCTTGTGCTAAGCCTGTTACTCTTCCAGGTTTCACAGATGCACGCGAGTAAATGAAGAGGTAATGCTTTTACAGAGCCTTATCTCATTTCTGTCATTTTGTCTGCATTGTTCCCAGGCCCTGTGATAACACAAATATAATTCATTCAGTCCACTAGGATTTACAGTGGTCATTTCCTACAAATCTGATATATAGACAAGGAACATGACACTACCTTTTTAGACATGTTGTCATCAATATGATGAAAATAAACATAAAATAGGTAATGGACATAGCAGATGGGAGTGATTATTTTTTAATTCTACATTGATATATCTCAGAACGGAGTAAAGATGTTTATACAATGAAGGTAAAAGATCAGAGTTGCAGTTCTCAGTTCTGCAATTGTCTCCCTTTGTGACCTTGAGCAAATCACGTATCATTTCAGTGCCTTGCTTTTCTAATTGGAAATTGATGATCGCTCTTCTTCATATGAGAGAGGTTTTATGAAGTACTTTTATTAATTTGAGGCAAATAGATAATGTGGTGCTGTAGTGACACTGGAGATTTCAAAGGGGAGGACGTCCGAACTTCTGTATTAATCAATCTTCGTCGAGCAGTTGTTACTTCAGTCGTTAATATGTTCTTTCACAGTGCCACGACTCCGACACAGCAATGACGAATTAGTGCACAGCTGACACGGCTGGACACCGTCCCCTACCCCGAAGGGCACGGCCTCGGATGCCCTCACCCAGCCGCAGTCCTGCCCCGGCAGCCATCTCAGACGCACCCTGCCACCCCCACACTGTTTGTCACCCTCATACACGACTGCTCCCCGGTCAGTGCCCCATCATCCTTGCTGATTAACTGAGGCTCGCCTTTTCCTGTTATTCACAGCACGATGAAGATCTCACCAGCCAGCCTTACGACTCGGCTCCTGCCAGGAAAACGGTGCAAGTTTCCCTATTCGTGCCCTTGCCCGGCTCCATCCCTGGGGATGGCGACCAAGCGGAGAAAAGCTGCACGCAGGAAAAGCAGAGAGAGATCTAAAGCGCAGGTAAAATCAGGGACACCGTGCTCCCGCACGGACCGATTTTACACGGCCGTGCAGACACAGGGCGTGCGCGCGGTGGCCAGGACAGCAGGTAGCCCTTGTGCCACCAGCGAGGGGCTCGACGCCGGGCGATGTCCCCGATGGCGACTGGCCAGGGCGCGGGAGGCATCTTTATCCTCGTCCGCATCCACAGCCCACCACGCAGGTCACCGACACGCCGGCCACCGCCCCCGGCAAAGCACGAACGCCTTCGGGAAACTTCCCCTGGCGCCGGAAGAACCCCAAACGCACGGGCTGTACTGGTCAAAGCTTGGCTGTTCGCACAGCTGGCAGCGCGGCAGAGGGCGCGCCCCGCACAAGGGCAATGCTGCTGCGCGACGCCGCCGTCACGGCGACAAACCGCGGGACGAAGCTCACGCCGTTAATTAGAGTTGCCACAGCGGAGCCAATTAAGCCCCGTTGTGCTCCGGGCCTCTCCGTGCCTGAGCTACTCCCGGCCGCCTCCGCAGTCCCGACCAGCGCCGGGCGGGGAAGCGCCGGGAGCCACCGCCACGCTCCGCCCACTCCGCACTTCCGCTTCCCCGGGGGAAGTACGCGCGCGCGGCCGGAAGCGGCGGGGCGGTGCCTGGCGCGCATCCGGCGCGCTCCCGCCTGGCTCCGGCTTGTCGCCATGGCCGCCGCCGCGGTGAGTCCGTCGCGGCCGGGTCGCTGAGCGCTCGCGTCGGGGCCGNGGGGCCCGGGCCGGGCCGCGGTGCGCGAGAGGAAGCAGCGGCGTTCCGGAAAGCCCCTGCGGGGGCCAGGCGGGACGGCTGCTTCCTGGGGTGGTTGTCGAGAGCCTTCAAGGGCTTGGGGGGTTTTGTTAGGCTTTTGTTGTTAAAGTATGGCTTTACTCTTAAATGCTAGGCTGACAGATTCCCGGGTGAGGGGGCTGGATGTTGGAACTGGAGCCCGAAGGAACGGTGAAATCCACGTCCTCTGAGATGTTCAAAACGTGCCTGGAGATGGGAGCCTGAGCGGTTGATCAGGCTTTGAAGTTGGCTCTGTTTGGAGCGGGGGTTTGGACCAGAGTTGGACCAGAAACTCCAGAAGTTTCTTCCAAGCTCAATTATTCTCAGATCTTAAACGTGTATTCTGAGCTATGGTCATAAAGAACTCATCTGGAGTACCAGAACTAACAGCGCTTATTTTCTGTTTGACTTATGTTGCAGGTACCCTAACAGCTCATTCCAGTCTCCTGGTGTTTCTCTAATGCTCTCCCTCATGCCCGTTTGGTCTGTTTGGCAGCTAAATGGTAATATGTCTGTCTGTCTGGTTAGAAAGTGTGTGTGTGCAGGTGTGTGCTGGTTGAGAGGCAGCAGCCGTCTACCCTAAATAACGTAACAGGCGAGGTGTGAGCACTGTTCCCTTGGTGGGTGTCCTGATACTCTTTGTCTCCTGGTGCCAAAGAGTTCCTCTTGGCACTTGCTGGAATCCAGCCTCTTTAAGGCTACTTTGTCGTATTTGTTTGGAATTGGCCTGTGGGTTCAGAAATTGCTGGAGAAGATGGGAAGGTGAAGAGCGGGCTCGTGTCCTTACAGAGGGAGATCAAAAGAATAGTATGTAATAACATGAGAGTTTTTGGTTTTGTGGAGTAAGCAGGGATTATTTGAAAGGCCGGTAAGTATTTTCTGGTATGGAGGTTTCTCTGAATAGAAGTGGGTTTTGTGGTGATACTGGAGGAATTCATGGCAGTTCTGGTGTATATTCATTAAAGTTTGCCAAGAAAATGTAAGTAGTTAAATTGTGAAGTATGGATTTAGTTGCAAATATTGCGAATATAATGCTGAAATAGAATAGTGATATTTTAAGGAAAATGTTGGAACAGAACCAAGCGCAGTTTTACAGATGTACGGACAGGAAATGCAGAATCGTTGCTTTACAGTTCAGGGTCTGTAGGAGATCAAGGGCCAAACAGCTAAACAAACTGAACCAATAACATTGTTATTTGCAATAAGATTGCAGTGCAGTGATGTGATGACAAAGGCTGTTACCTTTGAAAAAAATAGAGGTGTAAGGAAAATAATGAGATGTGAGAAGTGTTTGGGTTTTACCTGTGGATACGGCATTGGAGTGGTTGATACTGGAATAAATCCAGCATGTGCACGTGTTCTTTCTCACATTTTTATATATCCAGTTGTGTGTATTTTTACATTTTATATATGTATATAAAAAGATACTTTAAAAAATAAGACTCTGGTGGCAGTGTGGTGGGGTTCTTGCTAATTTTCAGAAATACATTGCATAAATCTTGTTAAAGTTTATTTCAGAACAGCCATCACAGCAACAAATATTTTCACTGAATACTTGCATGTTCGCACCACTTGCAGCCAGCTGCAGTCCATTTTTCAAAGTAATTATTTACAATTTAAATACAATAAATACATCAGCATTCAAAATGAATCCTAAAACTGTCACTGGGCTAAGAGCTGGTGCCTCCTGCAAGTAGAAAAGTAGCTTGGAATCAATTTCAAAATTATTTGGCATCATCTTTCAGTGAGGATGGAAGAGACCAACCAAAGTGACTTGCTGGAGAAGTTGTATAGATGACTAGGTTGCGTAAAATTGTCTAACTTAACTTCCTTGGTGTGATGTATTCTCTCCAGGATTTCAAAACCTACGTGGATCAAGCTTGTAGAGCCGCAGATGAGTTTGTCAACATCTATTATGAGACAATGGATAAAAGAAGAAGGGTATGTAGATATTTCGACAATAGAACTGTCTCATGCGTGTTTTGCTTGCTTTTCTAACTAGCATTACACTTGAAAGCACCTGAAAGTTGGTTACCGTGTATTGTACTGGCCGGGTTGAGGTCTCTGTTCTTCTTAGACTGCCCTGTAGAGGTTTTTGTGTCGCTGTGCAGCATTGTTGTAAAAGAGGCCCTTTTAGAAAGCACCTTAGACTTCATGGTAACAGTCCAGTTCGTGTCCCTCTATGTTTTACAGGTACAGGATTAGATCAGTACAGGCAGATAAAACTTGCTTTATTTGTCTGTGAGGTCAGGATTTAGCTTATTTATTTCCAAACTACTTTTATTAGCCATTATCACTTCTGTTTCTGGGACTCTGCAGGGTATCCTCTGCAGAGGATAAAGTGGAAACAGCTCTACCTGGCTCTGAAAGTCTTCATGGACCACATGGATGTGGTATCACGTAACGGATATTTGCACCAAAAGAGAGCTGTGGAGGTTGTTCTTTGGAATTTTAAATGTACTATAATTGTAATTTAATAACTTCTAGACTATGTGAAATCAGCAGCAGTTGCCTGTTACTTCATAGTCACTGCGCATGAGTACGTTACGTAGCGGTGTATCAACAGCTTGAAGGAGAGTTGGGCAGTTACTCAGCTGTTAAAGCTTATGAAACTTTCGGGAAGTTCAGATCTGCTGCTGCAGATAACTGTCCTTTTTTGAGTTTCAGCGGTTCCTGGTCTTGTTCACTTCTTTTTTTAACCTGAAATTATACTTTCCTGACATAATCTGTGTTGCATGCATACACCTTCCCCCCCCCGGCCCCACCCAAAAAAAAAAAAAAANATTTATTCTGGAAAGGCAGCACTATCCTTTTGTTAGAAACTAGTTCAGTTCTGTCACAAGCTTTGTTAAACCAATGTCATCAGTATTTAAACTTGGAGGCATATGAGTCACTGTGCAACTTATAAAGAATATGTTTCAGTTAGTTTTAATACTTCCTCAGGAGCACTAATTATTAAAAGGAGCTAATATTCCAGGAGGGCATTTTATCTATCAAAGTAACAGACAAAATCAATAATTTACAACGTAGGGGTTCAAAGAATATTGTTTTGTATGTTGTCCATTGTCTGCATTTACACATTTTCCACAAATATCTGTTCTCAGGCTCTAACAAGACTTTATTTGGACAAAGCAACGTTAGTTTGGAATGGTAATGCGGTGTCTGGGCAAGAAGAACTCAATAAATTTTTTGAAATGCTGCCGTCTAGTGAATTCCAGGTTAACATGTTGGACTGCCAGCCTGTTCACGGTAAGGTTGTGTTACAATTTACTTACTCATTTTTCAGTCTTTTTATAACTGTTGCATGTGAAGTGCAATTATAATGGTGCTTAATTCGTCTTTTGGGACAAGCTTAGAGAGGGTTGAAATGTCAAGTTGTGCATAAATAAAGCACAAACCAAGAAATGCAGCAACTCCACACTTTTCCTCATGTCTGAGAAAATATTTTACGGACTTTTTTGTTAAGATCATGTTCAAATGTGTTGTATTCTTGTGTATTGAAAAAGTCAGGTTATATTGTTCTTGACGATGTCTAGGAGCCAAGAGGCCTCCACTGTAGCCTCTGATCCTGACCTGCAGCAGGACAAATCATTATCCTGTATGTAGTTTGATTTCTTTATGTCTCAAATAGATGTCAAGTTTTTCAGATTTCTGATTAGCAACTGCTAAAGAAAAGCGTACGTAATTGAGAAGTTAATAAATTATTTCTAATGGATATTTTTGGGAGTATAAGGAAAAAGCCTGTGGTCAAGCATGGTTGCTTTTTGCTCTGCTGTGAAAAAGATAAAATCTCCAATAGCAGGGGACAAAAGTGTATGCAACTTGCTAAATAGAAGTATGTGTATATCTCAAATGAGAGCTTATTCTAAGCGAAAACTCAGACATTTGTTATACTGCTCTGAAATGAACAACATGACATGAAAATAGAAAAGCCGTTAAAAAGCAGTCTTGGCCAGCGAATGCACCATTGTCTGTATAGAAATGAGGTAACAAACATGTGTGTTCCATGAATGCGTAACCAGCCGTTAGCCTGTAAGTAGTATAACCAGAACTGACTGACTGCTTTGTACACTGCCTACTTCTTCACCTGTTAGACTTTGCGTTGTTTTCTTTATACTTTTTCTCCTTGCGAAGAGCAAGCTACCCAAGGCCAGACGACAGTCCTCGTGGTGACGAGTGGGACGGTAAAATTCGATGGCGACAAGCAGCGCTACTTCAACCAGAACTTCTTGCTGACAGCACAAGCCACACCTACCAATACCGTGTGGAAGATTGCCAGTGACTGTTTCCGCTTTCAGGACTGGGCCAGTTAGTGAGCACTGGTACGGGAAGGGACCTCTCGCGTTCGACATGTTGGAGGTAGCGGTGTGGACAGCCGTTCTCCACCCGGGGGAAACGCTCGCTCTTCCTGCTGCGTCTGTCATCGTGGAAGGTCTACGGATGTTTCAGGGTTGATCCCAACAACCGTGGGTTTAGTAGTAAACAATCTTAAAATGTGAGAGGTTGCTCATGTTAGTCGAACCTAATAAAATGCTGAAGGCAGTGAGCTGTGTTGGAATCATTCCTAAAATGCCTTATACGCAGCATGGCTGCCACTTCCGGACTTCTTGTATGTAATCCTGAATGCTGAAACTCTACTATTTGAACACAAAATCCTCTTAATGTAAGACTCTGACCAAAACATGTAATTTTTTTTCAACTTGAAAAGTTTTGTTTTTACAGTAGCATCTTACTTCTCTTGAGGAAGATGCTTTTGGCATGTAGCTAGAATTCTCAGAACCACCTGCTCTTGGTTGTAAGAGACTGGAAAGAACTGACAGTGATTTCTTCTGTTTGTGAAAGTAGCAAATATAGCTCCTGAGTGTGTCATCTCTCAATCCATTGGAAAGCTGTTATCTTCTCTGATACAAAAGGATGAAATAATCTCAGCAGGTTTCCTTTGAGCTTGGACATCCCAGACTTTGTGGTTAATCTACATTGATTCGTATGTAGGGCATGCTGAGCGATTCAGAGCTCCTAACACCAACAGCTCTTGTCACATGCATCTGAAGGGCTTCAAACCGGTTATTTTTCTTTGGAAGTCTCACAGTTACATCGTTTTTTGTCTGCTTTAACTGTTAGTTCTGTTGCTATGAAGTTTGGACTGTTTTTCCCATACTCAGTCTGCAAGTTTTGAATCCCTGCTGTCTTTTCAGGAAACGTTGTAGTAAAAAAGTGGCACTGAAAGTGCGTGTTACTGTGAAGCCTTCAATTTTTCTCTTCAGTGCTGTTATTCAGAAGAGGTGCTTTGATTATTTTCAACTTGGAAGAACAGCTCTGAACACAAATACCATCGTCCTGTCATGCAGATTTTTACTGCAGTTTTCATGTTCTTTTTAGATATTACCTTTAATTATTGATTCTGGGATATTTGGTGTGTCTTGCTTTAAATTTGCAGTTTAAGGTTTTCAGCTGCTTTAAAATAGTTTCCAAGACTGCAGGTTAAGACTGTCCATCTTAACTTGGGAATGTAAGAGTTAATCTGTGTATCAGCAGGTTTGTTTCAAACTGGTACGTTTCTATTTTAAACTGAGAAAAAAAAAAAATCAAAATTTAGCTATATATGTGAAAGTGCACTTGCTTGTAACTGAAAATACATGAGGGGAACTTCTAACTCTGATCTTAATGTTGCAAAGACAGCAACAATCTGAATACAAAGGCAGTTACGACTGCAGCTTACTTGTTTTTATGACTTAAGTCGGGGAAAACTGTGAAAATGAGCGATATCTAACGTGTAAAGCATCTTAAACCGTCTGTAGTTTTTGATATAATCCCACAAATGATGGGATGTTTAGGTGAAATGGTTTTATTTCCTTTTAAGACACTGTAGTCTTTACATCAGTTGATTAGAATTAGTAGCCCGTCTCTGTTCAGAAGCTGTTTGTTCTGAACTATTATGTAACTTTTTTCAGCCTGAAGAATATGAATTCCTGCAAAAGAATGCAAGAAGTCCAGAATTTTTGAAAACTGTAAATACTGTTAATACATTATTTCTGTATGTAGTGAAGAAAGGATCACTCTATTTAATTACTGTTTATTCTTAACAGAATATGCAAGGTTCATATATTTGTATTTCTTCTACAAGTTTGAAAAGAAAACCCTAAATTTGCCCGTTACTGATACAGCGTTGTTGAACTCTGACACTGGTGTGGTGAGCTTTTCTGGTTTTTTTAATTTGCTGTTGATCATGTAAGTGCTACAGATCTGCTTTGCATACGCTGGACAGGTTTTGACTCTTGACACATGGGCGCAATGGCAGCATTTGCTTGTTGAACTTTGAAGGCAGTCACCGGAACACACACTTATATCTGTATCTGGTAAGCTTGTCCTGGGAATAAATACTTAATTGGATATTTTTATTCAAGTTTTAATTTGTATAATAGTTTTTAAGCTTTTCCTAGGCAGATTGGGAGGTTTAGAATGTATGAGGCAGTGTTTCAATCAGATGTTATTCTTCACACTTATTTGTATGCTATTCAAATGCAGGCTCCTTTTAAATCTGACTTCTGCAATTAATATTAAAAAAAAAAAAGCCACCACTCCCTAGAACGTTACTTAGGAAGCTTACTAACTGGCCTAGCTGGACAAACCCAGTTTCAACTCTTAGCTAGTAAGATGTGTAGTTGGAATTGGACCTGGTCTGTGTACAGGGTTTTTTGGAGAGCAACTTACTTGAACATAATTGCTTCAGGCTAAGAAAAAGTGCCGGTTTTGTACTGCCTATTTCCATCATCATCAGTGCAGATCACTTGGGGTGATTCAGTACTATCACGATTAGCCATTGCTCTTTATAATTAAAAACGCTGTTTTACAAACTATTTTTATGGAGCATACTAAGTGAAAATGTAACTATTAGATTAAATAAATGATTTTACAACTGAGTAATTAATGGCACAAACAAAAGAGCTCTTCCATACTAGCTGGAGTGGCTAGAGATGCTGCAGCCTTGTCTGCTTGTTAAAACGTCTGTGCTGAAATTAGCAGAAGAGAAAATACAAATGCTTTTTATCCTGTTCAGTACAAAACCATCCGCTTGGTTTAGTGTTCCCTGTTGCTGACTCTGCTGTAATATCCAAAATTTACAGTGGGCATCTGTAAAGTGAACGTGTTCATGCTCTAAACTGTAAACAGGAGTTAATGCTACCATTTTTTGCTGTTTGATACCAAGTTATTCATGTCAGTGAAAAAAAAAAAAAAGGCTGAAGAGCTAAGCACTTCCACGTACTGAACTGTGGCTACTGCAGACCTGATCGATGTCTCTTGTGTATATTCCCTGTATGGTCTTTATCAGTCAGTGTTTTTTATGTTGCTTTGTTCTTTTGGTGTGCTACGGCTAAATTGACTTAAAGTACTTTTGCTGTTTCTTGGAACAGAGAAAAGTGATTTGTTCTGATGGTTCCGATATGCATATGCTTCCTTATCCTGATTGGAGAAAAGCACATGATAAAGAAACGCTGGTTTATCAGTAAAGTAACTTTCCGCATTTGAATATGTTTTGTAAGTTTTTGCAATTGTTTAAGACCTCTTGTAAGATTAATTTAAAAAAACAACCAAAAAAACCAAAAACCTACCTGATGTTCTGCTTTTTTTAATTATTATTAGAAGTTTTCATAGTTTGTTCTTACAATATTAAAAGTGCAAGAAGTAATTTGTGGCTTCCTTATCTTTCCTGCTTGTGTTCTGGGTCCGAGTTCCGTGTTCCGATTGTTGCAGCATGGTGCTGGGGCACTGCAGAATAGGCTGCCTGTCGGGGCTGCAGTAAAAAAATATGTCTGGAATAATAACCCTCACCAAATGCCTCAGCAAAGCACTGTCATGCATGTTGTGCTGGCTCTAGAGTAACAATCTCAAATTGACGCTTCCCTCTAGAATTTACTGAAGTTTGGAGTGCTGTCCAACAAATACCTGGATAGAGTCAAACAAAACTTGTGCCAGATCCTTGGATTGTAAATATTTTCACTGAGAACATATTGTTGTGCCTGTGCTGTTTCTCTCTTAAGAAGAAATGAAACGCTCGAATGAGGAACACTTCATGTGACAACTGCTGATTTATTCACTTTATTTTCCTGTTTAAAACATCATATTACTAACGAACACTTACACAGTGTAGACAGCAGCAATGAAAAGATGAGGATGCTAATGCAAGGTCAACCTTTGGGTGGAAACAATGTCAAATATATTGTAAAGTTCTTGCTGTGTTTGAAGGTGTAGGTTTCAGGGAGGCTTTGCAAACAGTTGCTTTTTGTAATTATGCTGAGCAAGGCTCCAACAGCTGATGCAGCATAAAGATTTAAGAGCGCTGGCAAAAATAAATCATCGTTAGGGCCCAAACAGAAGATATTTTTGCATCTATGTTACAAGTGAATCCAGAAACTGCACTTTCAATGTTCCTTCCCCTGGCCTGGAGAAAGGAACAGTTAAGTCTTTCTAAACAAGCGTTTCTTTTCTGATCCTAACAGGAGTAGCAGGTCATCGATAGCCGAGTTCATTCCTCCAGAAGACTGGGTTATCTTTTGTGTCCAGTGATTGAATGGACTGTGGAGACTAAATGGCCATTTTGCCCTGCATCAGCAATACAGGTGCCTTAGAATATACTGTCGATGGAAAAAAGTGTGTTGAATTTCAGTGGCTAATTTTTGTCTTAAAATCTAATTCAGTTCAGTCCCGGTGGGTTTGTAGCTTCCTGGGTTTTTTTTAAGGTTTCTAACCAGTACACAATGTATTGACTTATTAAGACAAACAAAACTAAATGAATGTTGCTGCTGGGCTTAATACTTATTTATTGAGGTCACTGTATGGCGCCATGTGAATTCCTCCTGGGTGTTCAAGTACTTTGCTGGGTGTGTTCATGCCAACAAAGCGAGAATGAGCTTGATGTGAGCTGGCGTTACCAGCTCTGCAATGTAACTTCTGTCAGCTACTGCATGTTCCTGAGTTCTGAGTGTCTAAAGCACATTTTTCTTCAGAACTCAGCACATCCATGCTGAATCCGTAGGTGCATCTGGATGGAACCATCCATGGGGGCATTGTGAGTTCTTACGTGCAGCTGAATTGATTCAGGAGTCTTGGAATTGCTAATGGACTGAAGTTTTGCTAATTTTGTTCTATTTCTCCCAGTCCCGGGGCAGTGCTGCTTGGTAGGGCAGCCTAACCTGGTTCCACAGCGTTCCTTTTTCCAGCTGGACTCTCTGGGTGTTGCTTTATTGGAGAGTCTTCAAGAAACTGAAGTTGAAGCTTCATTGAAGTGGCTAATTCTGTTGTCAATGAGAGTCCCATAGGGCTGCAACTCCCCTCTGTAACTCTCCCATGGAACACTTTCTTCTTTAATTTGTGGTTTAACGGAATTTAAAACAGTGTATTGGACTACAACAAAAAAATGGTACTGTGTGTTTATGTGAAAAAGATAAACTGTAAAAGAACAATGCACTGAAAAATATTTTGTATCTTTACAGTTACGCGTTCTACAGCATCTTGATAGTAATAGCACAAATAAACAAGGGGGTTATGATTCTATGATTCTAAATGGAATTACAATTAGTAATAGTCTTCCACTGGTTATTATTCCTTGATAATTGGTCGGATGTGAGATAGGTATAGGGAATAAAAACAATTTTTATTTTGTTGCAGCTTTATTGCACCCAGAAATTACGAGGTGAAAATACAGGCAATAATAAATTGACACTATGTTTAGAACATAACATACGTCATTCTGAGGTTTGATGGGTGCAATGTTTCCCGTTTTCCAGTCCCTGGGGACTTCACCTGGCTGCCATGACTTTTCAGATATCCTGGAGAGTGGCTTGGCAGCTACACCAGCCGTGTCCCTCAGGACTCTGGGGGGCATCTCCTCAGGTCCCACAGACCTGTATGTTCCGGTTCCTCAGGTGGACACGAACCTGATCTGCTCGTACAGTGGGAGGGACTTTGCTCCCCCAGTCCCCTTGCGGTCCGTCCACTCGAGAGCTGTGGGGAGAGAGGTGGCCACTGAAGACTGAGGCAAAAAAGTTGTTGAGTACCTCAGCCTTCTCCTCATCTGTTACCAGTTGGCCAGTCTTGCTCATCAGTGGGGCGGGTGGGCTTTCTTTGACCTCCCTTTGTGACTCTCATACCTGTAGAAGCCCTTCTTACTATTCTCTGTGTTCCTCACCAAGTTCAGCTCCAGCTGCTGCACCTTGGCCTTCCTGACCCCAGCCCTACACAACCGGGCAGCGTCCCTGTACAGAAGTCTGAAAAATTACCTACTAGAGAAACTGTGACTGTTAGAAATGTGTGAAGTGAATAAACACATGTATCTAGCCAGTTGCATTTGTATATTTAAGTATTTGTAGAGGCATATTGTATATATCTGGTGTATATCTTGTTCCAGTGTAAGCTACAGTTAATGCATGGCGGTGTTATCTTATTTAAACATCTGGTTGAACTGTAACTGTAAGAACAGATGGACTGGTGTAAATCACAAATTACTGCAGTTCACCTAGACCTTGTGATTCTTTCAGATATTGAAAGGTACAGATGGAACAGCAGATAATTAGATGTTTTGTTAGTTACTTGGCAGGAGGTCTTGTGCTTTCCTTATTTGTGAACTGCGTAACAAAGGGTAAACTTTCTCACAAGGGCAGCCCTTTTTTTTTTTTTTTTGTTAGGTAGGCCCCAAATAGAGTATGTTGCACATACTTTGCCTTTTGGGGCAGGCGGTGGCGGGGAGGGGGAGCAACAGCTGGGTGATGAAGGTATGTTGTCAGTGGTGTCTGTTGGACACCGACGCGCAGGGACCGCCACAACCATCTTCCAGCTTCGTCTCTAGGGTGAAGCAGTGGAAAGCGGTTAGGAACCAGCTGCTATTAAATAAAAGGTGTTCAGCACACATTTTAGTGTCCAGAGCATTGAAGCTTTTAATGTATGCAAATCTCATACTCAGAAACTGTCACAGTCCTTCCCCTACTCTCATCTAGCCAAGTTCAGCAGCAGCAGTGCGCACCGCAGCTCCCAGATAGCTCCTAAGCTATCGGTCTGTAATGCCCGTAGAGGCCAGAGTCCCGCTGATGGGCAGGCACAAGAGAAGTTCATCACTGAGACAGGTTAAATAAAAGGGTTTGGATACGCACAACAATTCCCTCTTTCTTATAGGGGGAAACTTTTGTTGCAGTCAGCTTAATTCTGATTGTACGGAAGGAAATCCTCACGGAAAATCTCCTAGTGGGGCTGATGCAGTGTGTTAGTTGGCCCAGTGTGGAAGTTCAGAAAGTTTGTTAGCTTCTGGGGAGATTTAGATTAGATATGGGGAGATTTAGATTAGATATTAGGAAGAAGTTCTTTACTGTGAGGGTGGAGAGGCACTGGAACAGGTTACCCAGGGAAGTTGTGGAGGCCCCATCCCTGGAAGTGTTTAAGGCCAGGCTGGATGGGGCTTTGAGCAACCTGCTCTAGTCAGAGGTGTCCCTGCCCATGGCAGGGGGGTTGGAACTTGATGATCTTTAAGGTCCCTTCCAACTCTAACCATTCTATGATTCTATGATTCTGCAGCTTAAAATACACATCTCTATATACATGTATGTGTGTGTATATTGCCTATCGCTCTTCAAAAAGTCCAGGCTGAAGTTAGCACTGCATTCTCCAGAGAAGCTGGCTGAATCCTTGCAGACAGAGGTAGCAGACTGGAATTTTTACTGTTGTCTGACTACTTGATGGGGCGGGTTGAGAATATTGCCACTTTGCTGGTTTCTCTGACAGCCTTTTTCCCACACGATGCTACTGCGTTTTCTTCGCTGAGCTAAAGATTTCACATACCTCTACCGATGCACTGCTGGCATGTAGTACTATTGCGTATACTCTCATTCAGACTGCTTCTGCAGCTCAAATTGTCTCCCCACCCCATGCTCTTCAGTTATTAAAATGGCCAGGTACTCACCACCTGCTGCTGGCACTTTCTCATTTGGTCTGTGGATAATACAGTAGTTTTCTACTGCGACAAAGTTGACTTGATAACTGCCAGTCCTCTCAAGGATTTATTTGTTTTTTAAACTAATCACTTCAGGTTTCCATTTTGCAGCGATTCCCCCCAGAGTTACAGTAGAGAGAGCAAGATGCAGTAGTTGCCAAATATAAGACGACCGTTTTTCTGTCGGAAAGAATATGTGCGAGTGTTGTACAGGAAATCTAAGTCTGTAACATAAACCCCTCTCCTTTGTGAGGTTAGTGCCGAAGCTGTCTTTTCCTGCAGCGTGGTTTGGATAAAATCCAAATAGTAACTTGTACTGTGCGGTGCAGCGTTCCTAGCAAAGGTACCTGTTCCTTGAATTGTTCATTAATCTTTACCTGAAAAAACCCCACCCCAAACGCAAACCAAGAAACGGCGAGAACATCCGAAACCACCCGTGCCTGCCGAGGGTTGGGGGTTTTTCTGTAGGAAGCATATGCCGTATGTTGTTTTAGTCTTAAGGTTCAGCTCGTACAAAGGTATTCTTGGAATTACACATCCCCGTGCGTGGAAGGACGTTACTGATGGCTCGCAAAGTCCGTGTGCAGCGGCGGAGCCGCAGCACCGAGGGGAGGTCCTGACGCTCCTGCCGGGATCACGGCAGAGGCGCGGCACGAGTCCGGCGGGGAGCCCCGCCACGGCCGCGGCGCCGGGACCACCTGGTGCCGTCCGTCCCTCTGTCCGTCCGTCCCTCCGTCCGTCC